>JAKELP010000049.1:1820000-2087500 GCA_029929735.1 Mimosa pudica | reverse complement strand
TCTTGGTTGCATTGGAATTTTCGAATGTCTCTTTTGAAGCCTAGATATGCATAGGTTGTTAAGGACAAAAACTTGATTATAATTATCATTTGAGGTTCTCAAATATTATCTAATGATTTCAAGGTTTTGTTTTAAAGTCCAAGTAAAACTTTCAAAACTTATCAAAGAGATGTTTGTTCATACTATTTGATGTTGAATAAGTTAATAAGAAAGCTTGTTGTTCTCTTCTTCTTTTATTGCCAAGCTGATTTTTATTATGAATTCTTCATTTCTATGGATGGGGCATTTTAGGGGAATGACTAAGAATTGGAAAAGAGAAGGGTGTTCTTGCATATTTAATTAATGAACTTCCTAGGACATGAAAACTTTAATATGACAGCAGTAGTCTTCTTGCATATTGCAGCTCATTATTTTATGGTTGATGATTTTGTTTTAGCTGAAAAATTACTTAATGTTCCAAGAATTTGTTTGTTAGATGAAGTTGGAAATCTCAGTGTTGTTGGGCTACTTATTTTTCATGTGACCAGCAATCTTTCTATGCTTGAACATAAGATTAAAGTATGGAAATAAGTTTCCTTTTCTTCCTCCTCTTTGGCTGATTGGTGGTATTTGTTAAGAGGAGCTAAATGGGTCTAAGTGTAATGTGTACTTCAATATTAGTTAAGTCATATATTTGATTTCAAAGAATCTATATTTCTAGTGTTATCCCTTTATTGAAGGTACAACTTGAGGACTCTAGATATTAATGTTAATACACTTGTGGTTTAATTGGGTAAATTGGAGTTTGAGTATGGATTGAACATTTCTTTTCTTTGGCAATTCTATATGAAAGTAACAGGTGAAAGTATACATAGATAAGAGGGCTGAATGCATTGGTTCTAAATTGGTATATTGATTACTTTATGTTGATGCTTGTATTATTGCTAATGGGGCTGGTTGTTTGTCAACTATGGATGATTTGATCTGGATTTAAGTAAAGAGATTACAACTATAATAAATGGAAATCTTTGTTGTCATGTGTGTGTATGTGTATGATGCTTGGATGTGGAGAATATAATTTCATAAGGGCGTGGGGTAGTGATATAGAATAGGAGAGAGAGACGCTAAAGTATTATAATGTGAGAATGATATTGATTTGTCATTCTGTATCCTATTATTATAGGAGTATATCATGGTGATAATATTTGAAGAAAATCTAAGAGGAAATGGTAAGGAAGAGCAACAGAGTGCTAAAGGGCGACAGGTAATCACACTTAACCTTGCTATAACATTGAGGGTGACGTTAGTTGGGGATTGTTAAAATCCTTTCTCACCCTCTATATATATATATATTATCTTTGAAAGGTTATTTTTATACAAAACAGGCTATCGGGTGCTTTTCAAACACGATTATTTTCGTATAAAAGAAATTTGAAACATTATATGTATTATCCTGGCTGGTGTGGATGGTTGTTCTGGATTGGTTTTATTTTGGGTATGATGTGAGGGGTTCATATATTATTCTGTTAGGGGTATTGATAGTTAGTTAGATGGAAGGAGTTAAATAGTTGAGATTGAGGTATTGAAAGGAAAAGGTAAAAGTACATGATATTGATGATGAGATTGAAATTGTTGGATATGGATATTGTGAGCATTGCATGACACTGATTTATATTTGTACCATCGCGCGATGATAACTGTCGATAGGTCAATCGACAGTTATTTTGTACTATCCTTTCTGAGTAGAGACAGGGGGATCATAGGTTGACTGATTAGAGACAGTGACCATCGGTCAACTGAATTGGAATAGTGACCGACGACCTTTCTGAGTAGAGACAGGGGGTCGTTCCCTTTCCGATTAGAGACGGACTGGGGTTCTCTCTCTAGGGGGTTCCCAGAGAGAGAAATTGCCTTCTGAGTAGAGATAGGGGCACAGTATTAAATCATATAGTGAAGCTTAGATGCTTGAATGCCCCGCGATGGCACAATGCATCTATAGGTGAGTGTGAGAGTTGTGGTGGTAGTATCAGTAAATTAGAGATGGTGAATTTGAGTTGATTTGGATGTGATGAAGGGGCTTAAGTGATGAATGGAAGAAGACTTGACAGAAATATATATATATTATTGATTTTAAAAATGTGGTGCCCTTTAGACGCCCTCACTACCGCACAACTCACTGTTATAGTGAGTTAAGCGGTGATTACTGGGACAAATTGTCTCATCCCACGATTACTAAAATTTTTGCAGGTATTCATGCACAGGCACAAGCATCAGGAAAGGGAATTAGGTTTCAAAGGTTATTTAGATTAGTTAGTTGTGTATATTGCCAATTTGTATAGGCCTGCATTCGTTTCCGCATGTATATAGCTATTTATTGTTAAATGTCAACTAGTTTTGTTTATTAACCATGTTAGGCAAATCCTTTCTAACATGGTTAGTAATAAATTATTCATGATAGCAGCTGTGCCGTATTAGTTTATTCCTTTCTATCATGGATAATATTTAACATTAGGTGTTTCCTTTTCTAACCATGTTAGGTGGATCTTTTCTAACATGGTTAGCTGCTAATTATCCATGATAGTGTTCATATTGTATTAGGCAATTCTTTTCTATCATGGATAATGTATAAAATGATTAGATAATTCTTTTTCTAACTATGATAGAGATATTGTTGATATGATTATTCCTTTTTCTATCATAGTTCGTAAAGAGATTATTGAGTTAAAATAGATATCTTAGTTTAATTAGGGAATTAGTAACAGAATGTTACACTAAAAATGATTTTTGAGATGCTTTGCTGCTTGCTTCGCTCCCCCCTCACTGTGCGCCTCCTCTGTTCTCGTTTAGCAGCCAATATATATTAGATGATAATGACCTAAACCATTCTTTCCTTTTCTCCCCTTTTTGCCACTTCACTTTTCTTTCCTTTTTAATTTGGTCCTTCTCACATTTTAGTCAAGAAAGATGAAGATGGGCTTCATCAAGTGTGCAGCCCACTCTTCTTTGCTTCCCTTTTTCTCCTTGCTTCACAGGTCACTCTTCTTTGCTTCCCTTTTTCTCCTTGCTTCACAGGTCACGGGTCCTCCTTTTCAATTCCAAAACTTCTCCCACTGTAGCCACTGAAGAGGAGTGCATGTAATAATAATAATATTAACTACCCATGAAAAAGACTTCATTCTTATAATTGACTTTTTTTTCTTAGGAAATGCCTAGCTAACACTATAAAAAAATGTTATTTTTATCATGAGATTCTTCACTAGTATACTAAATTAATATTTTATCAAAATATTTGGCAAATCCTTTTATGTAAGCATCAATGACTTCCCAAATTTACCCAAAATGTATGTCAAATCTATATAAATTTGGGGAGTTATCACATACATATACATACATACATACACACACACACACATATATATATATATATATATTGACACACGCACAAACAAGAAATGTGGGGAAATAGCACCTCCAGAGTATATGACACCAATTGTCTTCTATGAAGACAATGATGATTAAAACATAAACAGTACACACACACATATATAACACAAACAGTTTCATACCATCATTATGTAAGAAGATATGATGATTACTCATTTGATTCACATGCATTGATAAAAGATTAAACATGAAAGGTAATTCTTCTTTCTTATATACCTAATGTTGAAACACTGATGAGAAACAATTGGGATATAAATTTCAAGTAAGGGCCAAATCACGTTATAAAAGTCATTCACCTCTAACAAGAGAGTTAACGTGCCTATGGTCAATTTAATTTCCTCAAAAGCTTCTGAGGAATCTCCAAGATTGTGATTATCATAATTGTTTTGGTCATGTTTAAAAAATGTTCTTTCCCATTTTGTCAAACTTTTAAGTTTAACTAATTGATATGTATGATCCAAAATTTATGATATATCATTTTTCGTTCAAAAGTAATGTTACTGTATGATTTGATGAAATTTCCAACTTGTATTCTATCAGTAACTAACTCATTGGATATTTCACTTATCAATAGATCTCATTTGATAAGTTCACTACATGTTTATCTTGGTCAGTTCTCTACCTCTTTTAACTAGACTCCAATTGTTTAACTCACCCTCCTCACTAGCACATCTATTGGTCTTTTTTGGATGTGTCTAAATCACCTTAAATGATTTTTCAACAATTTCTCAGTAAAAGGAACCACTCCAACTAATTCTCGAATATGACCATTATTATTAATGTTATCTTTTCTTGTATGACTACACATCCATCTCAAAATCTTCACTTAATATACCCTTATTAATGGTCATGTTATCCCTTCCACTCTTATCTTATTTACTCCTTAATTTAGCATGTCTCCAAAGATATATTACACAATTTACATCCATAAAGTTATGTTATTTATTCCATCAAAATTTTGTTACGGCATCAAATTAAATTTTTCTAAAATTCAATTAAAAAAATCATTATCGGACTATATTCTTTTAATTTCTAAAGAAACATTATCTAAATCTTTAAAATTAACTCTAACTTCATGAATTTATTTATACCAAGTTTCTGATTAACACCGCCCAGTATCTTAAATCAAATACTCCTTCCGGTCCTTAATATAAGAGTTAGCCGCCAAAAAATGTTTCTTAAGAAAACATGTGAATGTTAGTTAGTTGGGTGTTTGGAGTTAATACTTCTTTTCCAATATTGTCCATATGTATTGTGATACTTTTAAGAGAGAAAAATATATAATCATTAATAAATATGAAAGAGAGTTAGGGGAAAAGTTGGAAAAAACTCATTAAATGAGGAGATAATGTGAGATGAGCTCTTATATTAGGGACCAAAACAATTCAAATTTTGTGCTCTTATATTAGGGACCGGAGGGAGTATGTGACTATTGCTCTTAGGTCCAAAAAAAGAGACTTAATTTCACATAAGTCCCAAGGAGTTGTTAATGACTACCATTAACAACTACATTAGTCTTCATTAACACGTGGTAACAACTTTTTAAGACCTCTCTAAAATTAAGTCTTCTATATAGGACCTAGGTGCAATTGTCCCTTAATATATTTTGGGAGTTACATTAGGGAATAAAGATAAAGGATGTTATAATAACACTTCTATCCTTAATTATTATAAAACACAAACTATCAAGGTTATTTGGTCCTTTTTATAAAATTAGTGTCCTAAGATAAAACAATGTGTAAGGTTAGAAATACACGTGATGCTTTTATTGATTATTTTTAGTAATTTTTATGAGCTTTTTATCAGTTTCAATGAATATGATATTAAATACTGTTATATATACATATTTAAAAAGAAAGTTTATGAATAAAATTTATACAAAATGATTCCACTTGAGCCAAATACATACCAAAGATTTGATCACTTCTTTCTTCTATTATATCAAAAAGGGATAAAATGTAAAAATGCCCCTGTGATAAACCCATGTGGTTTTTTTTTCACATAATGGCTAATATAATACGGATGGGAGGGAGTACTTAATGGTACGTTAACGTACCAAAAGTCAACAGTAAACCTAGACTCACGACTTGCACCAAATTTTCACCCAAAACTTCAGCTTAAGTCAATTTGTTCCTTGCGTTGTTGGCAAACGAGACAAGAAGTTTGTTAAAGCCATCATAATCAATTACTTTCGGTGCACCTCAAACAACAGAACATTAATATACATTAATAATGAAGATTATGAAAACCCATTTACTCTTCAAACCGCACCTATTATTCCAAAACTGCATTGCTTCTCACTTAAGAGTTTTCCTAGCACTATATATAGAAAGCAATTCAACTAGAATCAGATAATATCAAAGATTTAATCATCACATTGTTTCTACTATTAGATATAAACCATGAATCCTTCTCATTGTGCAGCTTTTCTTTTTATTCTAGCTGCTGCTTCATTATCTTCTTTATGTGAGGCTAAAATAACATGTGACCAAGTTATAGGTGACTTTGTGCCATGTGTAGGGTACTTGACCGGCCCGACAGGAGAGAAGCCAACAATGGCATGTTGTGATGGAGCCAAAGCTCTGGTGGCAGCAGCGACCACCAAGGAGGATAAACAGGCAGCTTGTAAATGTGCCAAGGATTCTTGTAAAAACTTCCCAATTAATTATGAAAATGCTAAAAAGCTTCCTGATTTTTGTAACATCCAGGTGCCATTTGTGCTTTCACCAGACTTGGATTGCAACAAGTAAGTTTTCATTATTATTATCAATCATTGCGTCTCTTTGATTTATTCATTTACTCCTCATTTTAGTTTAATTTTGTTGTGTTTTGTTTTTTTCCTCAAACTTCTTCAAGAAATTAAATTGCCTATTGTTGCTTTCTGGAGATAAATTTACATTTCAAAGATTGAATACGGTACTAATGACATTGGTTATGATTGAAGGGACTACTCTACTCTGATAAAGAAAGTGATGAAAAACTAATTTTCAAATCACAAACCAGTTTTGTATTATTATGCACAATGTTCTGAAATTTCCGATATGACTTTCAATATATAGTCGAGATTTTATTTTTAATAAATTTGTAATTTTTGAAAAAGGTTCTTTTAATCTTTATAAAATAAAAAATTCAAGATAATATTTTAACTATCATTAATTAAAAATTATTTGATAATTAACTTTAAAAAATTAGCATTAAATTATCTGAATCGTCCAGATCATATTAGTTTTTTTAGTTACTAGTGCCTGATAGAGAAACCAGCTTCGCGTTTGATATAGTACCAGAGAGATGTCTCCAATATCGTTTGAATATTATCCCCAATATTTTTTGAACATTGTGCATTTGTATAGAGAAACAAAATTATTTTTTGAACATTGTGCATTTGTATGTGTCTTTAAAAATTGATGTGATCTTATATATATACCAAATAATAAGGTAAAACAATTATAGTATATAATCTCTATTTAATTATGTAAAAAAATGGTTACATTTGTCCATTAATTTATTTGATAAAGTTTCATGTGTATCTTTTGCAGGATTGGTTATTATGGAAGCACAATACTGAGAGGTTGAGACATGGAAATCATATAATATATATAAAAGATATAGAGATCAATATATATACACATTGGTGCCTATATTGATGTTAAAATATCGAAAATTGGAATTAACTTGCATGGTTTCTTGATTTCATATTCCTGTTGATTTTATCCTTTTTTCAATACAAGTGCCTATATATACATATATAGGTTGAGACAGGCCACCGCATGCCAATTTGGTCAATAGGAGTGTGTGTGTGTATGTCTATATATATATATATATATATAGTTCAGGTCCCTTTAATTTTTTTTAAGAGAGGTCCCTTTAATCTAGCGACTAAAATATGAAATGTGGGAAAATAGCACCTCCAAAGTATATGACACCAAATGTCTTCTAAGGAAACCATGATGAATAAAACATAAACAGTTTCACCATCATTATGTAATAATAAGATATATGATTACTTATGGCCAAAAAAAAAAAAGATATATGATTACTTATTTGATTCACATAGATTCATAAAAGATTAAACATGAAAGGTAATTCGTCAATTTTATACCCAATGTTGAAACACTGATGAGAAACAATAGGAATATAAATGTAAAGAGTCAGATCAAGTTATAGAAGTCGCTCACCTCTAACTAGAGATTTAACATGCATCTGGAGGTATAAAAAATATCATAATTGTTTTAGTCATGTTTTAAAAACGATCTTCCCGATTTTGTCAGACTTTTCAGTTTCAACTAATTGATATGTATGGATTTGAAGGGTCCAAAATGCGTCAGGGGTAATGCCTTGCTTTTTCGTACTATAATATGGTATTTAATCAATTTATATCCACTTTTGTTATATTAGAAGCTCAAAAATACGGATCAATTAAAACATCTCTTTTTGAAAACTATATACAATTCAGTCTTTTGTAAATAGGGCTTCTATAACAAATAGAGAATTTATATTTAACATTTAGAAATTTGAATGGTTTATAAATCCATTAAATAACCAATTATTCATATTTAATTTCATCTAACTATAGTTGTGAACCCTATAATAACCCATACTTTTATTATATTGACATAAATAATTCTACCTATTATGTTTGTAATTAATAATAAATTAAGTTATCACAGGCGATAGCTTTTATCTACGTATAACAATAACTATATATGCACTTGTTACATATTAATTTGACTAAATAACTAAAATATAAGATCTATCTAATTAAGACATACATAGGGCCTTGTAGACATCTTTGCTTTCTTTTTCAACCAAAAAAATCTCAGTCAGGCTAATTAAGCTTTCCCTAAAAAACAAATGTTCAATGGAGCTACCTTCCATACAGACATATTCACTAAATATATATAAACTTACAGAGTAAACCAAAAGCCACAATAATCTTCAAGTACACAGCACGTCATACTAACTTTACCCTATGAAGTAGCACCAGAAAGACAAATATCAGGCAGTAATTATTTAAAATCGAATTCCATCTATATTGCATCACTTCTCACACAAAATGCAGATTAAATCATATCAGAGGCTGAGGCTTACAACTTTTGGGCACATTTCCAGCACTAACAGACTAGCTTTCTAATTATTATAAATTTGGATTTTCTACATTAAGCATACAAGAAAATCTTCAAGAAAAAAAGCACAATGAAGTAGGATTATAATTCCATAACTTGAGCGTAACATTTGCTCCAAGCCACACATCACCTACCACTTTTAGACCTTCAAGATTAACAATGCTAGGAATTGACTTGAACTGACTCTAGAATTTACCAAGTTGCAAATAAAATTGGGAAAATCAATACAATTGTAACCAACAAGGAATTATTAGCAGTGATACAAGAACAGATAAATTAAAAGTACCTTGTTGATGTTCTCCAACATTATATTTTTAACCTCTGAAACTTGGGCCTTTCTTTGATTAGCTTTTCAATCTCCTCATCATGGTGAATGATGTAATTCACATGCTCTTTCATAGCTGGTCTGGAATTGTACATTCATTCATGATCTTATTCATCTTTGGAAACAAACTTTTATTGCCATGCTCCAAGCTCTAAGTTCTAAGATATGAATTAAGGGCGTAGAAAGAGTGTAGAATGGGCCTTATAATCCAGTTGTCCCCTAAAATTAGTACTCGATCCCATTTCTACAGTGGGCCTTTGTGGCACTCAAAGTCCTGAAATGGGCCTTATAATCCAAGCCAAGAACATCTCATTTTGCTACGTGCTTGCTAAGATATCCGTAGTCATCATAACTTCTAACTTCTAAGGCAAAAATATATCTGTTTTTATTTGGAGCAAAAAAATGTTCGAAGTTTAATTTTGTTTTACTTTATTATCTTCAATGTTTTTATCTATTCAAGCTACTAATTTCCTCAAAATTAGTTTCAAATGCTAATTTGTTTTTTCAAATCATTAGCATTTCTTTAAAAACAAATAAATATAATTTGTATATAATACATGGTGCTTCATGAAAATTTAACACTTCAATATCATCAATATTGTGTAAGGTTATATATGGCTAGAGATAAATTTACAATTTTTTTTGAAAAAAAATTCTTAATTTGTTTGCAATGGAAAAATCCATAATCATTCAAATGTGTTTATATTGATACATCTATTATTTTAGAAATTTTTATAAAGCATTGATTAATTAGTTTCAAGGAGTAATACATTAACTATTTTTATACATACATATTTAATAAATAAAATTAACATAACTAGCTAGCTCAGTTAATTCACCAAATCTGTTTTCACATGATGACAATTTATTGTCTGGTCAAGAGAAATGGTTACTTATTGGTACATAAGCAAAGTCAATAAGTTTGTTAAATCCTTTATGATCGATTACTTTCGGTGTATATATGTCAAACAACGGAATACACATAAATGAAGAACTTAAGACTCTACGTAGCTCTATATATAGAAAACGATTCAACTAAAATTAGACACCACAGATTAAAGTATTTATTAGCTTGTTTCTTCTATTTTATAAAATATATTATGAATCCTTCTCATTGTGTGGTTTTTCTCTTTTTTCTAGCTGCTGCTTCATTATCTTCTTTATGTGAGGCCACAATAACATGTGACCAAGTGGCAGGTGACCTAGAGCCATGTGTAGAGTACTTGACCGGCCCGAACGGAGCGAAGCCACCGCCGGAATGTTGTGATGGAGCCAAAGCTTTTGTGGCGGCGGCTAACGATACCACGGATGATAGAAAGGCAGCTTGTGAATGTATCAAGGAGGCTGCTGAAATTTTCCAATTTAATTATCAAAATGCTCATGATCTCTCTAATTATTGTAACATCCAGTTGCCCTTTGAAATTACTCCTGACTTGGACTGCAACAAGTACGTTTTCATTATATATTATCAATTATTATGTCTGATTGATTCATTTATTTACTGCTCATTTTGGTTTGTTTAATTTCATTTTTACCCCATCACTTCTTCAAGAAATTGCTGATTATTGCTTGTATATGATGATGCATGCCCACTAATGTTCAAATGATTACCCGTTTATTTTACTAAGTAAAAGGATTATTATGGAAAGTTAATTTGATCTAATAAAATTTCGGATATGATTTCTATAATCCGTATTTGACTTTTAAAACTGTTATAATTTTAATATGATTATTTTTATTGGTATAAAATACAAAAAATAATATCTAAAACATCATGATTTGAAAAAAAAAGAAAGAATTTTGAAAAAATAAATCTAAATCATTAATATTAAATTTGAATACTCAGAATCTGATTATTTTTTTACCGCTTATTAATAGAGAAACCGTTTCCATGCATGTTGGATATGCTAGATATCTCCAATATTGTTTTTAACAAATTCCACTCTAATTCATGTCCTCATTAAAAATTGTTGTGATCTTATATATGCCAAATAATAAGAAACATCAAATTTGAAATTCGTATTTAAGTATATAAAAGAATATTACCTGATGACCACCACGTTCTTGCAGAAGAAATATGTGGTTAATTACATTCTTTCCTTGATTTATTATTTGATTAACTTCATGCATATATTCATTATATACAACTTTACATGCACACGAATCAATTTTTTTAGTTTGCTACGATAACATATTTTATAACATCTTTCGATTTATATGTATCTTTTGCACGCAGGATTAGCTATTATGGACGACCAATATTGAGAGGTTGAGTCTTGAAGGCCACATATCGATGCATATATGGATAAATAAAATTGCGGAAAATTGGAAGTTACATGATTTCTTAGATTTCTTATTCCTGTTAATCAAATCTGTTTTTCTATATATTTTCCAGACAGTCCCATGGCATGAATATTTAGTTAAAAGAGTACCTAAGTTTATAATATATCACATTTCAGTTTCTTTGAATCTTAATATATTCCTTGCGGTCCATATTATATGAGATCAACTGCTAAAATACACTTCTTAAAACAAAATTATAAAAGTTAGTGTGATATATGTAGTTAATTTTTTTTTCTAATATTGCCATTATTTATTATTAAACTATTATTGATGATTTTAGTGGCTAGAGAGAGAGAGACTAATGCATCCTTCAAGAGTGGGTATTGATGATTTTCTATCTTCTCATTTATTCCCCCCCTCTCTTCTCACAATATCAGTCAATAATTTGATTCATATAACCAAAATTGATTGAGGGCAAAATAGGAAAACTTGAATTAAAGGTCGAGGTAAATTGAATATTTTCATCATGTGACAAGATATATATTATTAGTTAATTAACTATTTTTTATGTTATAATCAATAACATGATAAACCATACTTAATGAAAGATATAACGTTAATTTGAAGGGTCAGAAATTTATACAAGAGACATCCTTAGCTTCATCGTTCAAAAGCAAAATTACTATAAGACACAAATATGAGGAAGCTGTGCTGGACTTGTTTGGCATCAGCTAGCTAGTTTGTAATAAAGTTTTCACTTGTCTTGTAAGTAAAAAAAAAAAGAGTTAAGTTACTATATGATTCGATGGAATTTCCTTTACAAAAATGCATATGGGATCAATTAAGGATGGGGAATTTGCACTGTAGTCCCTGGTAAGGGAAATTAATACTGGAAGGTCCCAATACATTCCAAAATAATTATAAAGTCCCAGGGGACCTTTCCTGCAATTGTTTTCTTATCTTCAATGACCATTTTGCCCTCATAAGATGAAAGCATGGTCCCCCTGTAGGGACCAGTGAGATGACAACCATCTTTAATGAGGGCAAAATGGTCACTAAAGATGAGCAAACAATTGCAGGAAAGGACCCCTGGGACTTTATAATTTTAATTTTAATTCATGTATTCTCACTAAATTATAACAAAATTTGCATATTTTATATGTACTATCTTATAATAATGTTTTAATCTAATCTTATTTTGTTTTCAAATCCCAACATATTTCTAAAAATCATATTGAAAAAGTCACTTATAGTTATACTCATTGCACATCCAAAAATAATTATTACAACACACAATCAGACTTTTTTCCGATCGTACTTCTATAAAAAATTGGAAAAAAGTCACTTTTTCATCGTCGATCCAAACACACAGGCATAAAGTTGGAGGAAGAGGCGAATAATGAAGATGATAGGAGGTGTAAGACAAAAAAATAAAATAAAAAATTATAAAATAAAAGTGGAGTGAGGATTGTGCCATTTGTCACTTTCGTTGGTCCTACCATTTCAAATTATAAAAGAAAAGTCATATGTTCCTAGATATAATAGTTAGTTGAACTTTTTCAGAAATTAATGAAACAAAATCAATTCCTTAATAATAACGTATTTTATATATTATCATATCATATGTTAGATTATAAGCTAAAATCTATTTTTAAAAAACATATTAGACTTTTTTAGAATTCTCCGAAAAAAATCAATTAGCTCTAAAGTTTAACGACGAAGGGAGCAATATATTTGCCCTCTCCTTAAATTAATCATTACCATTTTACCATTAAAATTGTCATTTATTTTGGACCTACTTTCTATAACTGTAGATTACTAAATTTGAATCTTTACCCTTTTTCATAACAATATATTCATGTAGCCATGTAGGATCATCTTCCCGTTATTTTTTGTTTTATACTCTTGTAACTTCCTGCTAATAATATCTGAACCGAGCCAAATTTCCACATTATCTCATAATAAAAAGTAAGTAAATAAATAAATATATGGATTATCAATAATGAATATCATAATATGCAATTCAATTGATATAATAAATATTCTTATTTTCATTTTATATGTTCCAAAATCTGCACAAATATTTTTATCAGAAAATTTGCATTTGTTTAACTATCAAGTATCAACTATTCAACTGTACTTTGTCAACAAAAAAATATTGAAATTCCTAATCCATCCAGGCAGCGAAAAAATCAAGCCATCAATTAACATTGTTCCAAATTCAAAAGAAATTAAATATAATAAAACTCTAATTAATGATTTAATAACTATTTTATGTGACCTTTATAAAAAAATAATTTTATGTAACCTTCAATGCTTAAGAACATTAATAAAATAGTCACTACTAATGAAATAAAAACCTTAGTTTATTTTTAGGGTTATTACAAGTTAGATCTAACTGAACCTGCCTTAGAAATATATCGATCTCATTTCTAAGGACCTATTGTCATAAATTGGGCCTTGGTACTGAAATGGACCTTCTAATTTTTTTTTTTTCGCTCAGGAATGGACCTTCTAATTCAAGCCATGAATACTGAAACATAAAATAAGGTTCATAGATTTTTTGGCTTGAGATATATTTTAGAAAGCATTGGAGCATTGCCAACATCGGCGTGTTGTGATGGAGCCAAAGCATTGGAGGAGGCTGCGACCACCAAGGAGGATAGACAGGCAGCTTGTCAATGTGCCAAAGATGCTGCTGAAAAGAGCAAACTAAACATAAATTATCAAAATGCTAATGATCTTGCTAAAAATTGTAACATCCAGCAGTTGCCTTTTAAGATTACTCCTGACTTGGACTGCAACAAGTAAGTTTTCATTTTTATCAGTTAGTATGTATGATGATTCATTTATTTACTCCTCATTTCAGTTTAATTTGTTTTGTTTCATTTTTTCCTCAAACCTCTTCAAGACATTAAATTGCTACTTACTTGCTGGAGAGAAATTTATATTTGAAAGACATTTTTTTCTATAATGACATTGGTGATGAAAAACTAATGTTCAAATGACAAACCAGTTTTGTACTAAGCACAGGGTTCTACGATTTTGTATATATAGTCAATATTTGATTTAATTTATCAAATTCATAATTTTCTAAAAGAAGGTTCTTTTCATTCGTATAAAATAAAAAATCAAGATAATATTTTAAACATCCATTATTTAAAAAAAACACAAGTCTTTAATAGTTAAATATAAATCATTAAGTTTAAATCTGAGTAGTCTAAATTATTTTTTTTGTTACTACTAGTGCTTGATTGAGGAACAGGCTCCATATTGGAAATAGAATATGAGAGATGTCTCGAACATTGTTTTCAACAAGTTCACCTCTGATACATATAGATGTACTCGTTAAAAATTGATGTGATCTTCTATATGTATATGCAAAATAAAAAGATAACTCAATTATACAATTTCTATTTAATTATGCAAAATAAATATGGTTACACTTTTCATTAATTTATTTGATAAAGTCTCATGTGCATCTTCTGCAGGATTGGTTATTATGGAAGCGCAATATTGAGAGGTTGAGACTTGGAAACCCTAATATGTAGAAGTTCAATATGTATACACATTGGTGCATATATAGATAATAAAAGAGCAAAAAAAATGGAATTAACTTATATGGTTTCTTAAATTTCCTATTCCTACTAATTTAATTCTTTCTTCAAAGTTTTCCAGACAGGCCATCAACAATTTTCGTCAAAACAATACCTAAATTTATAATATTACCTCGGTCTGTATTATAAGAGTTCAGAGACCAAATCATGATTTATAAAAAAACAAGTAAAAGTTAGTTGAGTGTTTAAAATTAGTTTTTAATTTTAATATTGCCTATATTAATTATGACACTATTAAGAGTTAGAAATTCATAAACATCAATAAATATAAAAGAGAGTTACAGGCAAAGTAGAAAAAAATACATTAAATGAAGAGAAAATTAAGGAGAACTAACTCTTATATTTTGGTTTGAAACTATTCAAATTTTAGATTCTTATACCATGGACGAAAGGGAATATATCATGTTCTAGCTCCCTTGAATGTTTTTTTTTATAATAGCTCCCTTGAATGTTAATCAACATTAAATATTTACATAATTTTTTTGTGAAACCAAAATTAAGAAATTAAATGTGAGAAAATAGTACCTCCAGAGTATGACAACAAATGTCATCTAAAAAAACCATGATGAATAAAACATGAACAGTCTCATCATCATTTTGTGATAAGATATGATTACTTATTATCTAATAGATATATCTTGATAAAAGATTAAACATGGAACTTTCTTACCCATTTTTGAAAGCACTGATGAGAAACAATTGAGATATAGCCAAATCAAGTTTTAAAAGTCGTTCACCATCAATTAAAGATTTAACATGCATCTCTGGTCAGTTTAACTACTTCAAAAGCTTCTGATGAATGTAGTAACACCTAAACTTTAGTCATTATATTACTGTGATTTAATCAATTCATATCCACTTTTATAATATTAAGAGCCCAAAAATATGAATAAATTAAAATTTTCTCTTTGAAAATTAGATAAAATAATATTTATTTTGTGAACTTGGGCCTCTATACACTTTATAAAATTTTAACGATTATTTAAAGTATTAAGTGGTTTATGCGTCTACTAAATAACTCTTTTAACAACTAATATTTAATTCTACTAAGTTACACTAATAACTTAGGCAACTTTTAGTCATATTATAGCAATAAAATTGAATATATCTATTGTGATTAAACTAATAATTACTTGGCTATTGCAATTGATAGCTTTTTAACTTATGTATAACACAAACTATTCTTTTGATACATAATAATTAATACGACAAAATAATCAAAGTAACACACACACACACACACACTATTATCGTGTTAATTTGGGAAAAATGTTGGAAACAATTAGAAAGTAGTCATATATTTAGGAAAATATTGAAAGTTAAAGTGATCTTATATTTAGGAATGAAAGAGTATAAGACAAATCTTTTTTTTTCTGAAGCAAAAAAAAAAAATCTTTGAACTTAAGTTTATGTTTTAGTTTCTTACCTTCATATTATTATCTTTCCAATCTACTAATTTTTGTAAAATTAGTTTCAAGTTATATATTTCTTTTCAAATCATGAAGATTTCTTTCTTTAAAAAATTAATTTGCATATATCACATGATATTTCATACAAATTTAAAATTTCAATGTCATCATTTTTAATTTAACTAGGGACATTAAGGTTAAAAAACTTAAAAGATATCGTATAAAGATACAGTACTTAAATAAAACATTGTGTACGGTTATAAATGGGTATATGTGCACTTTAGAATTTTTTTTCAAAAAATCATAATTTGTTTGCCATTGTTAAATCATAATCACTCTAGTGTCTTTGTATTAAAAAAAATATATTATGGGAGTAATTTTTAAAAAGAATTTTTTTTAGCTTCAAGGAGAATTATAAAATACTATATAGATTTATGTTTGTCAAATCACTATATTTGAGAAAATTGTTAAAAGTTCTTGAAAGCAATTAATATGGTTAGAATATATTTTTTCCTATATTTGTCACTATTTATCAAGAGGATAAGTGAGATGTTAATTGGGGTGATAAAACAAAGAGAGAATGTATACGGGTAGATGAGAGAGAGTATTTTCAATAAAAGGTAATAGTAGAAAAAAATACAAATATGCTAAGATAAAAAAACAATATTATCTTTTATTATGAGACAAACACTCTCCCAAAACATAAGGTTATATTGTGGACGAAGAGATTATTCAGTTAGAAAGCCAAAGAATAAAATTAATATCACTTGGCTCATTTTATTCACCAAATCTGTTTTCACATCATGACTATTTATTGTCAGGTCAAAAGAAATGGTTACTTATTGGAACATACGCAAAGTCAACTAGTTTGTTAAATGATCGATTACTTTCGGTGCATATATGTAAAACAACAGACTAGACAAATAAAGCACATAAGACTCTACCTAGCTCTATATATAGAAAACGATAGAAATGGAATTAGCTATAAAATATTTAAGTACTTCTTTATTATTTTATCAAATATCATGAATTCTTCTCATTGTGTGGTTCTTTTCCTTTTTCTAGCTATTGCTTCGCTATCTTCTTTATATGAGGCTTCGATAACGTGTTACCAAACTGTAAATGACCTGGATCCATGTATAGGGTATTTTATAGGCCCGACCGGAGCAAAACCACCACCAGCGTGTTGTGACGGACTGAAAACTCTGATGGCGTCTGCTGCCACCAAGGAGGATAAAGAGGAAGCTTGTAAATGTATCAAGGCTGCTACTCAAATCATCAATACAAATTATCAAAATGCTCAACATCTTCCTAAATATTGTAACATCCAGTTGCCCTTTAATATTACTCAAGACATGGACTGCAGCAAGTAAGTTTTCATTATCAATTATTATATGTCTCTTTGATCTATATATTTACTTATATTACTACTCATTTCGGTTTGTTTTGCGTTGTTTCGTTTTTTCCCTTTCACTTATTCAAGAAATTGCTTGTCATTGCTTGTATATGATGATGCACTAATGTTCAAATGATTAACCGCTTTTAAAAATTAGATTTAATGCACTAATGTACAAGGCATATCTAAACTTTCGGATACAATTTCTTTAATCTATATATGATTTTTAAAATTTTATATTTTTAGAAATAATATTTTCATTTTGGTATAATAAAAAATAAAAAATAATAGCTTAAACATCATTATTTGGAAAAACAGACAACTTTTAGAAAAACATTAAATTTGAATAATTAGGATTAAATTTGAATAGTCCAAATCTAATTACATTGTTTTACAAGTGCTTAATTGAGGAGCCGATTCCATTATGGAAATACTTGTCTCCGTTATTGTTTTGAGGGCAAAGATGCACCCAACAGTATGGTAATTTCTAAAAGTTGCACGTAATAGCATGACAATTTTGAGGGTGTAAATTTGACACTTGTAACTTAAAATGGTGCAAATTTATTTTTTATTCCATTGAAGTTTAGTTTTCTCATACTACTGGATGTCCCTTTTGGAAAATACCAAGTTGTTGGATGTCCTATTTAAAATAAAAGTGTCAAATTCACTCCCTTAAAATTACTATGCTATTGGGTGCATCTTGCCCTTATTTTGAACAAGTTCACCTCTTATTCATGCACTCATAAAAAATTGATGTGATCTTATAGATGCCAAATAATAATGAAATCAATTTAAAAATTTGTATTTAATTAAATAAAAGAATATTAGCTAACTTATTTATTCTACATTCTTGCAAAAGAAATATGTGGTGACATTCTTTGATTAATTATTACTCATTTCAGTCCTAAATATAAGACTTATTTAGAGAGATGAATTTCGTCCTAAATATAAGACATATTTCTAATTCTTGCCAATTTTTATCATATTATCCTGATAAATTCTCTCCAATTAATTACGTACAGACAATAAGAAAGAGAGAACATAGTAAAGGTAAATGGTTTAAGTATATTAGTAATATCATGTTATTCTAATTAACGCAAGACAAATTAGGTAAATAACTCTTATTAGGGTCTTAATAAATTTAGGATTAGAGGGAGTATTTGACAATTTTTCATGTGTATGCATTGTATATATACAACTTAACGCGCAGTCGAGTCAAACTTTTTAGTTAGCTACAATAACATAATTTATAACATCTTTGAATTCATATGTGTCTTCTGCAGGATTGGTTAATATGGTCGTAAACATTGAGAGGTTGAGACTTATATATAGAACACCAAGATATAGAAGTTATATATGTATGCACATTGGCCATATAGCTATATAAAATAATAAAATTGCGAAAAGTTGGAAGTTACATGGTTTCTTAAATTTTTATTCCTATTAATTTAATTTTGTTCTATATATTTTCTAGACAGGCCCATGGCATGACAATTTTAGAGAGTAACTGAATTTATATATACTACACTACAGATCAACTCCTTTGAATCTTAATCGACTAACAAGTACTTCCTCCTATTTATATTATTTGACATTTTTTAAGAAAATATGTAACTTTAGTTGATTGTCTAAATTTATCAATATTTCCTTTACTTATTACTTTCTCTTCACAATAATATGAGAGCCCAACCACCAAAACATGTTTCTTAAGAAAACATGTACGTAAAAGTAAGTTGAGTGTCTGTATTTAATTTGTTTTTCTAATTTTTCACTCATTTATTATCATACTATATATCAAGATAGAGAAATATATAAGCACCAATAATTATAAAAGAGTTAGAGGTAAAATGAGAAAAACACATTAAAACCAAAGTTATTTAAATTGTAGGCTCTTATATATCACAGACAAGGGGAGGACAAAACTACAACTCCCTCTTGTCTATCATATAAGAGTCAAATTTTGAATGTTTTTCGTTCTAAATATAAGAGTAAGCTGCTAGAATTGTTGGCTACTAGAAGCAGAGAGGGGAAATGACACTCTTGGAAAATGTGACCTTTATTTTCATTCGTTTTCTTACTTGTAGTATCATAATAAACAGAGGAAAATTGGAAAACAAAATTAACTTCACACATCCAAAACTTTCAAATATTCTTTAAGAAACAAGTTATGGGTGACTAAGCTTTTATATTAAGGAATAGTGGGAGTACTGAGAGAAAGAAAAATTAGAGCATTCTAAAAGAGTGAGTATTGATGATTTTCCATCTTCTCATTTATTCCCCTTCTCTTTTATTCCCCTTCTCTTTTCTCATTAAGAAATATGGAAAAATGTTATCTCCAAAGTTTGACACCAAATGTCATCCAAAATAACTATATGCATGAAAAGTTTCACCATCATTATGCAACAAGATATATGTTACATAACTAAAAATATTCATGTTATTATTATCAATGACATGAACTATACCTTAATAAAAGATTAAAAGTTCAAGGCAATTCTTCCTGCTTAACCATTTTTGAGAGCATTGATGAGAAACAATTGGGATATAAATTTCAATAAAGAGCCAAAAATCAAGCTATAAAAGTCGTCCCCATATAACTAAAAGCATGAATTAAAATCATGAACCCATAAATAGATATATCATTATATCTTACATTTTTTTCATGTAAAGATCTTTATGTGATTCAGTTGAAAACACACATACTCACACATCTGTTTTTTCTCCACTATTTAAGTTATTCTAAGGCAAGAAAAAGAAGGAAATTATATATATCTAGAAAACAACACGAGCTACTATAAACAAGATAACAGTAATTGAATATTTCTTTCTCAATGTCCATTTTATTATAATACACTAATACCAATATATGTGTATTGTGTGTTTATTCATAAGTAATTTGTAATAATCCACACTAGTAAGATATTGCCTCAAGTAATATGGCCTGAGTGATCCATCAATATGTCGTACAACTTAAGTGATCAATAAGTGCAATTAGGGTTTCTTCCAGGTCCACCATAAAAGAAAAAGTTGCCCTGATCATCAGTGTGGTCCAATTGCATATCGTAGCAATTGGGAGAAGAAATCTGACTAGATAAGTATCCAATAGTCACTAGTTTGTTTTGGTCATTAAAATATTTGATATCTTTGAAAAAAGCAGCTTTGCCAAAACCTTCCGAAGGGAAGTGTCCACTTCCCATTTGTGTTTCGGTGTGTGTTCCATCAGATGTTGAGTGCACTACTTCACCTCCCATTTGTATTATTGTTGCTCCATCAGATAATGTTGTGAACAGAGACGATGGCCAATATCCAACAACTTGATTATCGCCAAATGTCAGCCACCAATCTCCTTTTTTGACATCCTGCTCAATAAATAATTAATACAATCAAATTTGTGTGTTTGTGTGTATTTCTTTAAATTAATTTGGTTTCATCAAAAAGTAGAAATAAATTCTGTTTTACTAATGGTAAATATTATCTAAATCAAAGGTAAAGAAAATAATATTTCAATATGAGATTAATACAATCTATTAGGGGCACTATATCTTGTTCATCATTGTGTGATTAAATATGAATCGGCCAAATTTAGTAAGTTTAAATTTAAAATTTTAAATATTATAGATAAGCTGATATTATTTGCTGTCTCTTTATAATAAATAATGGAAATACAATCAAAATAAATTATTTTTTAAATTAAATGATAAAAATATTAAACAATAACAATTTATTTTGCAATTTGATCTAAGGGTAAATATGAGATAACAAAAATAAAAGAAGAAAAAGGAAAAAAAATCCTTTCAATATTAACATATGCCGTTTTTATACATATGTTAACAGAAAGTCCTCTCGTCAATCACTAGTTCTCATAGGTTTTGCATTGGGGTTATTACTCCTACGGAATCTGTTATAGTGCAGAAATAAAAACAAATTGTTATGTCTTATTTATACAATTTATTAATTATCTCATATAAATATAATAATTTCATCTCCATCCTAATGGGTGGGGATCCAACCTCCCTCACAGTTGCAACCTATCTATAATTAAGCTGAGACGTTTTATATAAAAGAGTAAAAGTTAAGTAACTTATATAAAAGATTATGTTATCTCATCAATAGCTTAAGCTATAGCTTATGATCTTAACCATATCATCACATCAATACAAAAGTGTTTTAGCTAGCTAGCTACTACTCTATTACCAAAACGATTGATTTACTATGAACCATGAAAGTTTGTTCATCTAAAGAAGGTACCTTCCGGATCGTGAGAGTGATATTATGTTGGGAATTAGGATCACCATAGACTGATAATTGTGTGAGGCGGCTTCCCAAGGCTATTTGAGAATCAAGTTGAACAAAGCCAGAACAAAGAAGATCATAGCATCCAGTAGCTCCATATGAATCAATCTGTCATATTGATAAACAATTACCGATATGAATGAATAAGAAAATGATTGGAAGACTGTGTGTGGGTTTTTTGCTATGGAAAATGAGCTTACAGTCCAAGACGTAAAAAGTCGGACTTCATTATCTCCATATAATTGAGGGTTCACCTAATTGGCCAAAATAAAAAAATAGAAAAATGTCAAAACGAGATACCCATTGAATTGTTTCACATGTAAATTTTGTGTTGTTTAAGTGATAAAGGTAGAGTCTTATTTAAATTTTAATTGTCGTTTTAGTTATGTGAGTAATAAATTTTGAAACTTCATAGCCAAAATGTTTTATAGGTTTTTATGGGTACATAATTAAGCACATGATCAATAAAGTCATCAATAGCGACTTTTATATGCTATTACAAATTATTTTCCACTTTTTTTTGTTACAATTATTTTCCACTTTGGGTGATCTGCAAAATGATTACAAATTATATATGTACCTGCCAACCAGCTTCAATTGAATTATCAACATATCGTCCATCAAGAGCCATAACCCAGATTTTAGAAATACTAGCTTCATCCTTTTGTTGAATTGTAGGCTGCCACACACTCATAGTTGCTTTGGCTCCATAAAATTTATCGGCTTTTATATATGTGTAAGCATACTACATCATCCAATACCAAGAACGAATGAAAACCATCTCATCGAAATCCGAATTTGTATATATTTGAATATAGTTAAGGTCTAAAACAAAGGTGATAACTTCCGAAACATAAATAAACTTTAACCCGAATATAAATGAAGTTAAAGAGACAAACATAGTAAAAACTTTGAGTTATGGGCCCCATATAATAACTTGTGGAATCCATAAAATAGTTTTTAGCTAACTTTAGCTCAAATTAGATCATGCCCTTCTATTAAAAGAATATTTAGATACTTATAAATTACACCAACTCAAGTGATTAAAGTCAACTTATTACCTACTGAATAAAACTACAAGTTTTATTTCCGGGGAGAGAGTGATAGAGAGATAGACATAAGGTTATGCCCTATGATATAATCCTTGATTTTAGAATGTTGAATCTTTTTGGCACATCATCACCAAGATATGTTCTTTGCTGCTTACATAGTTCTTAGAGAGATACTTATTAATTACTTTCACTCGCCCTAAATATAGTATTTAGTTTACACTTTGAATTAGCTAGAACAAATATTATGGATTTAAGGAAGTATATCACTATGACAAAAGCCATATCAACAAAAGTAATTTTTTTTGTGGAATCTTACATTTAATTGTGTTGTGTGTGTGTGTATTTATATATAGATGTGGAATTGGATAACGGAACTATATACATTAAAATATATATTTATAACTAATATCCCAAACAAAACATAAAATTCTTGTCATGCCATGTCGAAATTACAGTGAGAGAGAACATAATTACCTCGTGGTCGCCATGGCCAGGAACATATGAGGGGAAAGGAAGGAAACTTTTATGATTCTTCTTTCCAAATTGTTGGATAGAGCTTGCTCTTAATATGTCTTCTTCTCTTGTTCTTCTAATGGGAATGGTTCCACTTGGGCATCTTCCGATTTGGTGCCATGGCTGCACAATTGGATTTGACTTTGAAGACATTTTACCATTTTCCAATGTGGTCCTTTTCTTTTCATCAAGCAAGAAACTTGGCCTCATCTTCGATCAAATCAAGAAAAAAATTGATTAATCGGCTATGGGATATTCTAAACATTCAGAAGCCACGGTATGAAATGAAATAAAACTCTAGAATAGTGTGGCTCACCTTAATTTTGTGGTTTTTGAGTTTTGGATGATCAAAAGCCGGTTGATTCAGAATTGAGACACAATCAATTATATCTCCATCTGGACTCTATATTGAATAAATATATATTATCAACACAACCTATCATAAATTATGTAGTAATACTCAACTAGTTTTTGAATTTTCAACAAATTAAGAGAAAAAAATACACATGTCCTTTACCCAAAAGGTCACCAAGAACCAAATATTTTTTTGGTAAAAAATAAACATAATTTTATATATTAGGTTCAATGGACATAATCACTGTGAATTTTTGAACTCAATATGAAAAAATATATGTATTTTTAACACAATATGAAAATTTATGTGCATTTTGGGTCACAAAAATAAGAGAAATTCTTGTTTGTTGTTCGTGTTATTAACACAGTATGAAAATTCTTTGTGTTATTTGTTTTGTAAGATTTTGTTTTGTTCTTTATAATTAGGCAACAGGAAGAGAATCCTATATTTGTGTCCAACACTTGACTGCCTGAGCTCTTGTCTCTCTGTTTATTTTACTAAATTGAACTTTTGTCTCTCATACTCTTGTTATTTTTCAATCATAATATGTTTGTAATCTTCCCCTGTTCAATCTAATATTGATTTTGTGGATATTTTTCCAAATAAGTTTCAAATTCTTTTTCACAAATATGAGTTTTCAAAACAATTATTCAATTTTTAAGAATAAACGAGACCGGAAATTGCTTTTGAGAAACATGAATATATGATGACTTGAATTTCATACCTCAATAGACTTTACTGCTGGTTTGTTCAACTGCTTCAAAAGCTTCTGAATCTCAAGTTTCTGTGTAGAAGTAACTTCGATGCCATAGTTGGCATTGGTGCCTAGACCAGCGATCATATGCATGGACAACAAAAAGAAGCAGACCACCACATTGGCTATCCGTGTCTTCCCATTTCCTAAATTTGCTGCCATTGAAGCTGAGAAATATGTATCGATCATATGAATAAAAATGGTCAAGTTGATATTCAAAACATGGTGGTGCAGTAATTTATAGAATGATCTTGCTAGCAAACAGAGCCGGGAATAATTTTATTGTCATTGATCTTCCGAAAATTGCAACAAAAATTCAAAGAAACAACTTAATGTTGTGACGATTAACATTCATTCACCCAGCTTAATATAAAGCAATGCATGAATAATTCTATTATATTATTATATTCACTCTTAATTTTGTTTCTTAATATATATGTTAGACTTTCAATTAGAGTGGACACGTACAGATTTTAAAAATTATCGAGTTCTTTGATTTCACGATTAAGGCTTTAGGCGACTTTCATTGTTTGGGAAAATTTGTAATTTTGTCCTTTAACTTTCAACGCAATCATGACTCAGTATATATGTGGATATTCATAATATGATGATACTGAAATTTATGTAATATTATAATGCTATCAGAAGAATCTGAAATAATTTAATTTAGTTAGGAAACAATGTAATGTTGTAATCAATAAGATTCATTCACCTAGCTTGATACGATTACGAAGCAACGTATATAATTTCCTTGCATTCTTAAATACAATATAAAATGTGTTTCTTAATATATATGTCAAACATTCAACTAATGTGGATCAATTTAGGTTTTAAAAGTGAGTAATTTGATTTTACAATTAATGATTTTACAAAATATCGACAACAACAGCAAAGTTTTATCCCAGTTAGTTGAGATCAGCTACATGGATCACATGATATCATTGTACTCTATCATCAATTTTAATATTTGGCGATAAATTATTAACCAAAAAGATCTCGTTCGATAATTTCGTTAAAAGTTATCATCAGTGACCCTCTCCCTCTTTTGGGAATATTTCACACCATTTGATCAATTATTCTTACTATTGCATCTAATTATTTTCTTTTTTAAGATGTCCAAACCACCTCAAACAACTCTCTACCATTTTCTCCGTAATTGAGAGGGTATTTCTATCCTTTTTCAATAAAATATAGACACCAACAATTTAAAACGAATTTATTTTAAATAAAATATAACAACATATGTTACGTTTTTTTGGCAAGTAATGTTTTTTATATAATCCATTTGAAAACATACATATTCAGAACACATCCACATTTAAAGATATAATAGGACAAGAAGGAGGAAATTATACATCCATATGTCACTAGCCATTTTTTTAACGAGCTTGGTCTCCCACGAGATGTGTGTATGCCAACACACCAATGGAATGCAACTAACATAACAGTCAGTCACAAAATTTCCTACCATGTCAAGCTATGAACAATAAGAGAACAGCAACAATGCAAAACATGTTAAAATTAGTGGCTTACAAAGAGCACCATGCATAAACATATATGATACACATGACAGCAAATCAACATGCTTAATAGCAACTCTTCTTGTAGCTACAAGCATCCTGCCTGGAAATAAGTGCGACCAAAAAAACCATTTATAGGAAAATGGTTAACAATAAGCAAGTTTAAATTTGGCAGCCATGCATATATGTATATGCTAGCTGAATGTACATACATAGTTACAAGTGAATCTTGGTTAGTCCTACAAAAAGAGAGTTTAGTTCCAGTAACAAAAGCAGGAGTAGAAGATATACAAAATACTCCCTCCGTTCCTATATATAAAATCACTTTGGAAAGTTGATAAGTTCCTAAATATAAGATCACTTTCTATTTTATCTCAATTTTGGTCCAAATTACCCCAATACTTCTTAACCCCTCACTTCTCTCTCAAATCCCTATTTGTCTTTTAAATTTAAGTGAGGGGTATTTTTGGAAGATCATGTAATCCTAATTCATTGGAAAACATTCCTTAATCTCTACAAATTATCAAAGTAATCTTATATTTAGGAACGGAGGGAGTACATGAAAATAGAGTCTGCAACATCATAAATCCCACAACAGAAATCAACAGGCAGGTCCCTTCAATAACCATAAATCAGTGGCTGTTGGCCTGTTGACATTTTCAAAAACCTCATGGTAAACCACATTAGTTGTAGTGTTTTACTGCTCATCATGTGTTGCACTCAATACTAATTTAAGACCTTCCATGCTCCAAACTCTTGATAAAGTAACATACAATTGGCCATGTGTGAAAAACTAGCTTTGACAAATAGAGACCAACTTTTTTTAGAGATTGTCCATGGGTTTTATTTGTAGTCATTGCAAAAGAGAGTTATAGGAAATTGCCTCCTTTGCATTTTGAATGGCAACCATGTTTCCGACGGATTCATATCCATTCTGTGAATAAGTACTTCTTGGTTTGGTTGGGTCCCATTCAGAGTCACACCCCAGTTACGCTTTTCCCGATCTTTTTAATTCTCAATCTTGTGCGACACTGCAAGTAACATATAACCGGTGATGTTTAATCACTCATTGCTTTTTGGATCTGTCACATGTGCACAAGCACTAACATAAATAATATCTATGAAAAGAATAGCAAAAAATAAACTTCCTTTAATGATCAACATTAAATGAACACCAACAGTAATGATCAAAAGAAAAGCAAAGATCGGAAGTTTGCTATAAAGTCAAAGCTTTGATGGGTGATAATGCTATAAACTTCTATTCCTGTATCAGGATTTAGAACAGAATAACACTTAATCGCAGGAACTGATGAACAAAACAGTAATGATCAACATCTTAGTGAACATAGTGATCAACAGTAATTTTTGCCTATGGTTGTGTTCAATTTAATGATGTTAAAAATTAGAAAATGTAACTTGGCCCTTAAACTCTTGACCTCAGGTATGTCATGGTTAAAATAGACTCTAGTAGCTTCAAAAGATGAGGCTATTTGACGACCATCTGCATCACATAACAACATTACAACTCTGCAGCTCCTCGTGCATTTGAAACATATATCACAGTTTGCACATTAAAGTTGAGCAAGCTGGCTTAATGGGACTCAGAGCCAGCTTATTTTCATGTGTGGTTTTTTTCTTTACAACATACTCTACGCTCGAGTCCCATCCCTCATTTTCATGTATGGTTTTTTTCTTTACAAATGGAGTTTGGCAAGATGGCTCCAACGAGGAAGCTGCTGAAAGTAGAGGCTAATAAAGTTGAGTAGACTGATATATCCAATTCCTCAGAAAAAGATTGAGCCAAGAAAGAGAGAGAGAGAGAGAGAAAGAGAGAGAGAGAGAGAGAGAGACAGATTCGCCTCTTAGGAAAGACAGCTACAAGACACCAACCCATCATTTCAAAGTACTTCTTGCAGCTCTCGTGATCAAATTTCAACTCGAAAAACTGAAAATATAAACGAAGCATAAAAGTTTGTTAAGTAACTTTGGTTTCTCTTGAACTTTAATCTCAAGAAGTTGCAGCTCATGCATGACAGCAATAAGAACAAAAACATAACAAAACTTCTAGATTTCTCAAGTCAATCCTTACAAAACCTTCATTCCTTGGACATATTTTAAAATAATAGCTCAAATCAATCAATCAGCTAGATCTCCAAGAAAGAATCTTACTGGAATATGCAAGTTACACATGACATGACAATTCCACAAAAGAAGACTACTTGCAACAGAATCACAAGCCCACAGCAATATCTCCAACTAATTCTAAGATGAAGGTCTGGCACTGACAACAATTTCTGTCAAAGCCAAACATTGTGGTGGCCATTAGGTTTCCTTATCTTTTGTCGACAGAGAGAAATTGGGTAAATTTTTAAATCTGTTTATTTTATTCATTTTTCATTATATATTTTCTCAAGAGTATTGCAATAGTATATTCTAACATGCCAAAATCATGCATTTAAACTCCCATTTTCCTTATACTATCACTTTTTATTCCCTTTCAAGTTCCATTCCATAAAAAATCCTTCCAGCACACTTAACAGGATACAAGTACCTTAGTCATGGCTGATCTGATGGCTTGAATTCCAGTTGGTGCTTGGATCAATTGGATGAAGATTTTCATAGACACCAAATAGGTCAAGGCTCAATCATCTTGATGTAGCACCAGTCTATTTGATTATATTACTTGCCAACAGTTTAGCAGCATAATGAATATATTCTCCCCTCCAATGAAGTTATGGGGATTAAGTCATGCAAAGTTATTCTGTTATCAAAGTCGGCAAGTGCTATATATGAATATAGATACAACATTTTCCAGGCAATCAATGTAGAGATCGAGCTAATTGAATTTTAGATCTCAATTTCCTGGCTTCATTTGTGTATCCCATACCATGTAGACCATCAAGAACAGCTCGCTCAGTAGCCTTTAGGGTCCTAAAGCCAGATTTTAAACAAGACATCAAAAGCTTGGACGCACAAAGATACCTTCTAGCCCGGCAAAGATTATGTGCCAAGATGGTATATGTAAAAGCATCTTTAAACTCCATTGATTTAAATAGTTTCATGGCACGATCAATTTGACCTGCTTTACCTAGGCTATCAATCAAACAATTAAAAGCAACCATATTATTGAATCCCTTATCACTCATATACTTCAAATGTTGTTGAGCCCCATCAATATTGCCAGCTCTGCACAAGCCATTGACAATAACTGTATGAGAATACAAGTCATCTAAGCCTGCTTTCTGTAGTTCATCAAATAACTTCAAGGCATCATCTAATCTTCCCTGTTTACAGTAATGATTTATTAGTGTGTTATAGGACACCACATCAGACACAATGCCACTCTCCTGCATCAAATGAATGATGTAATCTGCTTCCTCAATTCTTCCTGTCTTAACCAATACAGCAATCACTGTACAATAAGCAAAGCCATCAAACGTGTACCCTTTAATCCTCATCTCCGACAAGATTTCAAACCCGCGTTCCAATTCCTTACGCCTGAAGCAACACTTCATCACAGTAGTGTATGTTATAGCATTCGGTTCATGACCAGACATTTCAAGTTCTTTAAGGATCCTTCTTGCAGCCACCAATCTTCTAGCCTTGCAAAGCCCATTAATGAGTACATTATAAGTCACCACATCAGGAACGAATCCACGATGCCTTAAATTCCTAAATAACATAAGAGCATTACTAGTATAACCATTTCTACAAAGACCATCAATCATAATATTAAAAGTAGCCTTACTCGGGTTAAAATCACTCAATATTATACCCTGGAAAACACGATACGCGTCATCCGGTTTTCCAAGCTTGAACAAACAATCCATCAATATATTATAGCTCCAAAGATCAGGACAAACACCAATCTGAACCATCTCTTCAAACAATTCTATAGACCTAAACAAAAAGGACTTCCTAGCAGCCTGGGCAATCAAAGTATTATACGAAATCACATCCGGGTTTATCCCAGCTTCCCTCATCCTATGAATAACAGAAATACCAGCATCAATACTAACAAAACGACAATATGCATCAATCAAAGTGTTATATGTGACCACATCAGGAAGCACCCCTAATGATATACCATCAATTAATACAGCTTCAGCTTTAACTAAATTCTGGGCTTTGCATATTGAAGCTATGCATATGTTTAACAACCTTGTTGATAACCAAGAACCCATAATTCAATACCACCTAGAATTGGTCCAACACATAATATGTTTCATTTAAGCTCCAAAACAGAACAGAGTGAAGCATTAGAGATTTTGGAAACACATAAAAACTCAACCAATACTGAAAGAAAGTACTCAGAAAGGCCATAATGGAAGACTGAAACTTCAAAATCTAAATTGATTGGCTCCCAAAGAAAGGCCCAGAGAGGAGAGTGGAGGAAAGTGACGAGGAAATGATATATAGCGAGGGGGTGTACTTCTTTTGTTGTAAAATGAAAACAAATAAAGACTTATTTTACTCAACTTTTATGAATAATAAGGAAAATTAATTTGTAGTCTCTCGCAAGGGATTTAATAGTAGAAAAGTCTCATAAACTCCACGTATTAAAATAGAGTCCCTAAAGACGTTACTTTAATATACTTCAAATACAAAAAGACCAGATTGTCTTTTCTTCCCTGCCCTTGAACTTGTTATAAGTGTGAACAACCTTGTCATTCCTGCTCAGGACCTCGTCAATCCTTGCCCGTTAACTTTTCATTGGGTGGGACATGACCTTGTTAAAGTTGTCCATGATCTTGTTATGCGTGCGCATAACCTCGTCATTCCCTGCCCATGACCTTGTCATAGGGAGGGCAATCTAGTCTTTTTATATTTGAAGTATATCAAAGTACGGTCCTAGGGACCCTACTTTAATATGTGGAGTTTATGGGACTTTTCTACTATTAAGTCCCTTGTGAGGGACTACAAATTAATTTTCCCAAAATATAATAAAGGGAAAATGACAAAAAAAATTACACTTGAATTTGAGTTAAAAAAAAAGGCCTCCAATTTCAACTTGTACAAATAAGGGATAGTCTCCAGTTTATTCTAAATGAAGTTTGTGAGTTTATGTCAAAAGAGTAGTTAATAGCGATTATAAAGTAGTTATCGGCAGTACATGAGTAGTTACTGAGAAGGATAGTTAACCGCGATACAAGGATAATTAACTGTGATACATGAGTAGTTACCTAAGTAACTAGTCATATATTACTGATAACTACTTGAGAATCGTCATTAACTATTATTTGACAATAAAGTCACAAACTTTATTTAGGACAAATTGGGGACTATACCTTATTTGTTCAAGTTGGAATTGGAGACCTCATTTTGTCTAATTCAAATTAAAGTGTCATTTTTTTTGTCATTTCCAAAAAAAAAGTAAATACAACCCATAGAATATTGATCTATCTTTGCTTTCTCTCTCTGTTTTTTTTATAGATTATCTTTACTCTCTTTTATAACTGCAAGAAATTTTCTACCAAACAATTCTAAATATTCTCCCCGATTTTTCTTCTTCACTTTTTCTCCTTTCTTTGAAGTTTTAAGGGTAAAGGGTCAAATCTAGCACTGAACTATTGGTCAAAGTACACCCCACATAAAAATGAATTTCGAGTCTCAAAACTAGCACTGATCAAGTACAAAATTGGTCAAATGTAGCAATTCCGTCAATTTTAACTGAGTTGACCGTTAACTTTGACTTAATTAGACCACTTCACATGTCATGTCACCTGATTAAGCCAAGTCAGCATATCATCATTATCTCATCGCCACGTCATCATCATCTTCCCAACCATGAAAATCTCTGAACACCGTCTTCTTCCTCATGATGACCACAATCTCCATCCTCAACAGCTCACCATTTTCATCACCTCCTCTTTCAACAACACCAAAAAAAACCACAACACCCAAACTGAATCTCATGATGACCACAATCTCCATCCTCAACAACTTGCCAGATCTCCCTCTGTTCTTCAGAAACTCAAATCCATCAATTTCTACAGCTACAGATCTCACGAAATCGGACACGAGGCTGGCGTCTGGTGAGGTCCGGTGAAGCTTTCGAGGAAGTTGAAGAAGTCGGCGGCCGGCGAAGGGCGGCTGGACAAGAAAACTGACCAAACTGATGAAAGGATAACCTTCGATCAAAACCTTGGATCAAAACCTCCATCCCCTCCGGCCGCCTCGTCCTCAACGAGCTCCTCCACGTCGGCGTACTCAAGGACATAACCTTCGATCACCTTCCTGCGCCGCCGCCGCCGCCGTCTTCTCATCCTCCTCCTCCTCCCATTGCCGTTGTTCATCACCGTCGCGATGGCTCTGCTGATGGTGGCGGCAGTCGCCAGCAGCCGCCGGAGACTTCGTTTCTTGGTATCGTCCGGCGAGGCCTCCCCACCGACCTCAATGAGCCTCTACCAGTGTGGCCTTGATCTTCATTTTAAAACGACGTCGTTTTGTTTTGTAGTGTTATTCTACCTTATATATTTTCTGTCCAACATACGAGTTTGCATGGAAAGAATGAGGGGGAGACTGATGGAGCCAGGGTCGTTGACACGGGCGGCGCGAATACATGAGAGGCTTGAGGCAGGGTTGTGGCGAGACATGCAGGGGAGGCAGGGGGAGGGAGTTTTTTTTTGGGTGTGGTGATTGGGAGTTGCTGGGTTTGAGAGGAATGGGAGGCAGAGGGAGAGCGAGTTGCAAAGGTGTTGATGTTGAAGGTGTTGATGGTGGTGGGGAAGAAGGTGATGGATGTGGCAAAGATGTTGTGAGATGGCAGGTGACATAGCCTAATTAGGTGACATGGCAGGTGATGTGTTTTAATCCGGTCAAACTTAACGGTCAACCCAGTTAAAATTGACGGAATTGCTACGTATGGCCCAAATTGTACTTGAACAGTGCTACTTTTGAGACCCCAAATTCATTTTTATGTGGGGTGTACTTTGGCCAATAGTTCAGTGCTAGATTTGACCTTTTACCCAAGTTTTAATTACCTTCCATAGAATATTGATCTATCTTTACTCTCTAAAACAAATTATCAAGATATCTTTTAACTCCGTAATATATTAACAAAACCTTTTAATATTAAAATAACACCAGTAGGATTCAAAAAATGTCTTTATTATAATCTCTTTTCATTGCATTGGCCTGCATATAGAATTTTTTCATTAGCACAGCACAGTCATATTCTTATAACTCCAATTTATCCTTTGTGATGATACGAGACTTGACTATGGGCCAAAAATAAGCATAGGTTAAGAAGAAATGGACCAAGGCCCAAGTCCATTAGAAAACAAGAGTAATTCACTAGTATATCAATAATAGGGTCACATTCTTGATATCATTGATGAATATTGTGAAGAAATAATTTCTCTCTAACTCTCTTGTTCTCTCTGATTCCCTACTCCTTCACTTCTCTATTTTCTCATTCCTCTTATACTTCTTCTAATCTCTTTCTTAGCAATTCTTGTATCTCAATTCTTTTTGTTACTTTGATTAGATTCCTATCAATTTTATTTGTTTGATAAGAGACTTCATACTTCTTGATGGATTATATCATATATTTGAAGATTTGTGTTAATTAAATTTACAAGATCATTACATCCTTCTCTTGGAAATAACTCATAAATAAGAATCTCATAAATAATAGAATTTTACTTTAAAAATTGCAACAGCAAGATGCAAAAGAAGTGTAAGCTATGCATTAAAGTTGTGTTCCCAACCAAATGAACATCGTAGAATTTGGTAGTATATAACCAAGAGAAGGAAAATATTATAATTAAACCTCATCATTGACAAAAACCTCAAAAATGGCAATAGATAGTGTAATACAAAACAGATATTTCATCCATCGTTCAGTATATATCTCGACATTCAAAATATATTAAACTAGTAAAGCATCAAGGGCAACTGGGGTTTCTGCCTGGACCTCCATAATAGAAGAATGTGCCCCATTTACGAGAAGAGCCAGTTTGGAGAGAGTAGCACTTGGAATTATCAATGTACGGAGCAAAGTTAGTAGGAGGCGTAGCTTGATTTTTCCCATTAACAATTTTGATGTGGTTGAAATAGCTTGCCTTGCCAAATCCTTCCCTAGGAAAATGGCCACTTCCCATTTGTGTTCTTGTGTGTTGTCCATTTGATTTGAAGTTTGTTATTTCACCTCCCCACTCTATCACTGATGCACTTTTAGAGAGGTGTGTGAAAATAGAAGATGGCCAATATCCCATAACTTTGTCCCCTCCATATTGCATCCACCAGTCTCCGCTGAGTTTATCCTGCTTATCATTAACATTAACATTGAATCAAATAACAAGCCAAGTTATTCACAAAGTTATATGATATTTTCAACTTTTAATATATGACTTAGTTATAGGATCCTTATACTTTCACCCTAAATATGTACTCTCTCGCAAAATGTAACTTTTTCTACAAAAATTGAATCGATAAAGTAATTAAAGAGAGTTTAAATAAAGGGAAATTATATTTCCGTGTATATGACAATTACACAGAGTAATTTAAAATAATTAATATATTCTTACAAATTCAATAACGAAACTAATTTTCTGAACATGATTAATAAAAATTCATGCTATTCACAAAATTATATATATAATCTCTCTCTGTTTTTTAAACAATGAGAGTTTATAAAACAATGATCCATACAATAAAACTCTGAAAATGGTACCTTCCATATGAGGATCTTGATTACTTGTTGGGCTTTAGTATTACCAAAGGAAGATAATGGCCAGATGGTGGATCCTATAGCCACTCCAGCATTGAGTTGAATAAATCCAGAGCATAGGAGATTATAGCATCCAGTACTTCTATATGAATCACTCTGTTGCACAACAAAATCGACACGATTAAATACAAATATTAATTAAGAGGTGTGATTTGGAGTAAGGCAAAATATAGGGTTATATCACAAGGAAATTTGAACTTACAGTCCAATATGTGAATAGTCTGGTGCGGGAGTCTCCAAATAGTCCTGGACTCACCTAATAGTTTATGTTAAAAGAAACAAGATGAAGAATAATTAGATACGATTTATACATAGAGCCATAAATAGGTGACCGTGACATATATATTGAAATAGCACAAAATAATCTATATATACGTACCATCCAGCCAGCTTCAATAGTGTTGGCATTTTGATCATCATCATCATTTATAATCCAAAGTTGAGAGATACTAAATTCATTGCGTAACTGAACATTAGGCTTCCAAACGTTCATGGATGCCGCAGCTCCGTAATACCTTTCACCTTTTGTAAAAGCTATGGCATACTGGACGCCCGAAAGCCATCAAAGAAACAAAAAAATGATGAAAAATCATCAAATGACTTAAAAAAAAAATCGTTTTCTTGATTGATATACACAGTTCAATTAAAAAAATGATTGATATACACAGAAGTTTTTTTTTATATTAATGATTGACACACAAGTACAAAGGGGTTTTGATGCTAAGGGCAATGTTGTAAAAGCCAGACCGACAAGTGAGTCGGAAAAGGCTTCAGGTCATTGTTCAACACGGTTGAACCGCTCAAACCGATGGTTGAACCGGATAACCGTCGATCCAAGATGTGAACTGGTTTATGGTTGGACCGATCCAACTGTCCGGTCCGATCCGGTTCTTGCTGAGGGTGACAATTCAATTATGAATCGACGGTTCGATGATCTAAATTAATTTGTACAGATTTTCATAAAAAATAAAGATAATCCTCTTAACTGTTAACTAGTTTTTTTTAAAATAAATATTTGTAAATCATCAATTGAAATTATACATCTGGACTGAAAAAAGTGTTGATTATATTGTGCTCATTGCAAGTTACCTCGTGGGCTGCACGACCTACAACTTGTACTGCAGTAGGGATGTTACTATGATTCTTCTTTCCAAATTGTTGTATAGAACTAGCTCTTAATATATCCTCTTCTCTTGTTCTTCTTATGGGAATGGTTCCCTCTGGACAACTTCCACTTTGATGCCATAGTTGAGGAATAGTTGTTGATTCTGAAGACACGTTAGTTTCTCCAAACATCATCCCTTCCGGGTAAAAACTCGGTCTCATCTAAAGCAAATAAATAAATAAATAATTGTATCATATGTTTAATTATTTAGCATCAAATGTCTAAATTGGAGGAATACTAATAAATAAAACATCAAAAAAGCAACGTTTGCTTACCCGAATTTTGTGATCTTTAAGTTTTGGATGATCAAAAGCCGGTTGTTTCAAAATATCAACACAATCAATTATATCTCCATCAGGACTCTGTAAAAGTACCCACCAAAAATTGCAACACATGAGACCCAGAAATAAAAAAAAAAAGTAAATGGGTGAAAAGGCCTTGTTTAAAAGTTTTTTATCTATCAGAAAGACATTCTATAATTTTTATATAAAGAGAGAGCACAAATAATCTACTGGATTTCATAAAAAAGAATAACGATATATACTTAAATTTTGGTCCTTCGCTAGCCAATAACATTTTTAAATAAAAAAGTTCATCGGTTTATCAAAAGAAAAATAACGCTATTTGATTGAATATAATTATAGCTCAATAGCAACGAAGTTGTTAAATATGTACCTGAATAGATTTAACAGCTGGTTTATTCAAATTCTTCAAAATTTGCTCAACCTCAGGCTTCTGAGAGGAGTTAGAATTACTGGCTGGGACACCTATGGACGAGTCTCGGTTTGCGTTGGTCATGATTGGTACAGAAAACAAGAGGAAGCAAAATATCAATGTTGCCATCACCCAAGTATTTTCAGTTCCAAATTTTACCGCCATTAATTGACAAAAGTATGAAATAAGAAGAAAGCAAGAAAACGAGAAGCTTAGAATTATCCTTTTAGGAGTCTAACCAATATTGGTTCAGTTGATTGATAAAGAAGTTTGCCTTACAACTATATGACTGTGGCCTGTGGGTTTAAGTCCTGCCAATGTTAGGACTTTTGTGAATGTGAGTACCTTTGTAAAACATTTATTACTAAATTAGGATATTAATTGGAGGTGTGAATAGTCCAATGATTGGTCGTGATGTTAATTAGGAAACTAAATAAAATCACAAAATCATAGTCAATTTACACGGACTTTGTTGTTACGTTGTTACCAAAAAATAATTTTCTTTATTAGCTAGTAACAAAGATTGAGAGAATGATTAAATTACTGAGTTGAAAAATACTTGAGATTTACACGGCACAACATATAAGGGATTGAAGGTAATGGAAACTTGTTAATCACTACAATTACCTCCTAGCCAGCACATCAGACTTCAAAAAAGAGATAAATATATAGTCCATATAAAAACTAAAATCTGTATAAAAAAACTAAAATTAAAAGAGATAAATAACCGCTTACGGATATGAATTAAAATAAAAAAGAGAAAGTTTACAAAATATGATAACTTGGGATTTTGATCAGGGCATTATTACTTTTTTTGGGTCGAAATCAGGACATAATTGTGATAAAAAAAAAGAAATCAGGACATAATTACTTCAATAATTCCATTTATGGTATCAACCGAGCAATTCAAAGATCAGCACACTATAAATTTTTATTTTACCATAAGCTCACTTTATTATTGCATTTGCGCTATCAACCGAGCAATTAAAAATGGGATTATAATGTTTATACTTATATCGTTACCAATTAGGATATTAATTGAGGTGTGAGTAATCCAATAATTTTGATCCTAATATTAAATGGGAAACTAAATCAAAATTTCGAAATCTTGGAAAACCTTGAAAGTTGAAATTACAAAGTGTTTATTAGCAATTATTTTTCCATTATGTTAGCTACAAAGAGTGAAAATAAATACATAACTGAGTATACATTTTGAAATTTTCAGCCCTAAAATAATGAAGGTAATGGAATAGCTATCCCATAGGCCATATGGTCATCCTATCAGACTTAAAAAGAGGGAGATAAATAACCGCTTACAAATCCATTACAAATAACAATAAAAAGAAAAAGTTTACTTCAAGCAGGATATTGATCAGGACACTATTACTACAATAATTTCATTAGTGGTATTGAATGAGAAATTCAAATTTAATTTTTTTTTGCCAAAATTCAAATTAAAATAGAATCACGTTAATAATACTTATAAGAATATAAGTTATAACTAAAAAAAGTATTCTATTTTTATTTTTGTATTTATGGTTTTGATGACAATATTTGACAAATTTTAAGATTTTTGTGTGTTTGAATGCTAAAAATGAAGTTCTTAACATATTTAAGATACAATTTTTGTCTAGATGACTCTCTAATTTTTCTACGATATAGTACACATTTTGGGAATAATTTGAAGTCATTTATGCATAATTAAAGGGATTTGCTTAATGTTTTAACAAGATAGCGAATTGGTGCATGATTTGGGGATTTATTCTAAGTATGTTAGCTTTTAAATTAAAAGATAAATGTTTGAGCTTAGTAATATACTAAATAAACAAGCAATTAGTATATATAATGCAAAACAAATAATAGTTGTTATTAATATTGTTATGAGTTAATTATTTCGCCATTTCTCTCATGTCAGCATCGTGGCAGTGGCTATTTGGAATCCAGAGTTTCTATATTGGCTTGACTTGACCAAATGAGCATGGAAAATAAAGACATGGACCAAAATGCTACATAAAGTGGATCATGGGTTTAGAAAAATATTCATATTGGGCTCAAGGGAGAGACAGATGGCACAAAGAAAAGAAAGAAAGGAGAATGGGAGATGAGGACCCGTTGGGCCCGAGGAAGAATTGAAAAAGAAGTGTGTGTGAGCTGCTTAAAAGAAAGGAAAAAAAATAAAAAAGGGTGGCCAAAGAAGTGTGTTTGTGCCCAAAGGGGTGTATACCAGTTGGTAAGAAAAGCACCGCGTACCTACTAGGTCATGGGTTCGAACCTTTGGGAAGTCGTCACCCCAAAATGGGGAATCCTGGCGGCGACTCCGGATTAGTCGGTTACCCGAAGGGGGGCCGGACACCGAAGCCTATAAGCAAAAAAGAAGTGTGTCTGTCACGTTTTGGAGCTGGGCAGATGAGAGAGCGCCGAACTGTCACTACTGGAAATAAGGTCTTTCACGACCACAATATTGGGCTTTTCACGACCACACATATGTGGTCGTGGAATCCCGCGTCGTAAAAAAGTGTGTTTTTCACGACCACATGTTTGTGGTCGTGATAGATAGGACCTATCACGTCCACACTTGGATAAAAATGGACGTGGTAGCCTCTTAGGAGGCACCAAATTTGGAGCCTCCTAAGAGGCTACCACGTCCACACTTATCAAGTGTGGACGTGGTAGGTGGACGTGATACCCTATCACGTCCACACTTAGAAAGTGTGGACGTGATAGGGGAGCTATCACGTCCACACCTTATAAGGTGTGGACGTGATAGCTCCCCTATCACGTCCACACTTTCTAAGTGTGGACGTGATAGGGTATCACGTCCACACTCCCTTATGTGTGGACGTGAAAGGGGGGTTTTTTTTTTTTTTTTACTTTTTGTAAATGCATTTTATAGCCATCTGCATTCTTGCAGATCATTTACAAACCACTGTCAATACCATACTACTGCACAATACAGAATACCAGAGCAATTGCAAAAACGTATCCCATAAATATTACCTTACTTAGACAACAAAATACAAAAGGCATAATCTAAGTTTTATATCTTTGCCTTACTAGTAATATAAGTTCAAAATTTAGCTACAACAATCTAAGCCTATACAATTTCTGCCTCACATAGTGATTAAAAATTCTGCAAGTGCGTTTCGTACAAAGTCAATATCCTCATCTTGTTTAAATGAGTCAGTACTGAGTCCATAAAGTCCCTCCAAAAGCTGCAACATAATTAAACAATATTAAAAAAGACAAGGAAAGTACCACTTACAATTAGAAATCACTATTTTCTTGGAGATATATGTTAGAAGCGTGCATACCTTTTGGAATTTCCTCCCTTGCTTAATTTGATCTTGATATACAATATCCAGCATGTATTTGCAGACATAGTATCTGCACTCTACAGCGCCCCGCTGTCTTGGACACTGATAAATCACAGATAATATCAGCAATATCAGCAATAATCACAGACATAGGTCATTCCTTATAGAGTCAAGGCTCTTGCGATCAACATTCACACACTTCACACAAGGGCACGGGTACTTTCCATTCTTACTCGCCACATTTCTTTGGGCAAATTCAATAAACTCTTCCACCCCGTTTTGATATTCTTCACTAGTTCGCAAAGCATCCATCCAAGCACGATCCATTGGAGTAATGTGTATAATATGTATATACACTTGTCTTCATTAAAAAGAATAGAAGACAATTGAACCAATCAGAGGACTATCTATGGCAACCTAAAACAGTCCTAATCAACAACCAAAAACAGCCTCTCCAAGAAACTAGAGCCTATTTGCATGCAATTTTTACTACCCCTTCCAGCAAAGAAAACAAGCTTTTTCCAGCAATTATTGCTAAATAGAGCAGCCCAAAACACTCTTAAAATGTCCAGAATAGTCAACCAAACAGTGTACCAAATTAAGTGCAAATCAGAATTTACCACAAATGCACAAACCAAAAGCTAGCTGAATTTGATATTCAACAATAGAAGCAATATTTAAGCTAGCAAATGAACCAAATATAATCACAATAATCAAAATAACAATTAACAATCTATTACCAAAACCAATTGCATGTTCACCAATCAGAGCAACCAAATTTATCAATACTTTTTGCATCTTAATTCACACCAAAACATGGCCACAATCATGAACATATGGAAAACCCACACTGCTTATACACACAAAATATATTCGAAACTAAAACAAAGTGAGTAGGAAGTACCTGTTGTGAGCAAAGTGAACAAAGTTGTGAGCGGCGGCGGAAGCAAAAACTCAGATGAGAGATGAGAGGCCGAGAGGGCGACGGCGGTTTCGTGGAGGAGGCGAAGTGTCTGGCGGCGGTGGAGATGAGGGAGGAGAGGGCAGAGGCGCGAGGCGAAGGCGAGATGAGAGAGAAGGCGAAGGCGCGAAGTGTGGTGAGAGAGATGAGAGGCCGAGAGGGCGGAGGCGCAAAGTGAAGTGAGAGAGTAAGTGAGACGTTGACGGCGGAAGGAGACGGCGGAGGGAAGGAGACGGCGGCGGCGGAGTTGAAGAGTCGAAGAAGAGAAAGTGAAGAAGAGAAAGGCGAGAGGAAGGAGAGGGAAATGTTGAGAGTGAATGTTGATAAGAGTGAATGTTGGAGGGAAATGAAAAGGCTTTTGGCGCGCACTGGAAAAAAATTTCCCACCTTCCACGACCACATATTGGCAAATGTGGTCTTGGAAGGGGCACCTTCCACGACCACACTTGTATAAGTGTGGTCGTGGAAGGTGCCTAGCCTTCCACGACCACAGTGAGCCACACTGTGGTCGTGGAAGGCTAGGCACCTTCCACGACCACACTTATACAAGTGTGGTCGTGGAAGGTGCCTTTCCACGACCACATTATTACCACATTATTAAATGTGGTCGTGAAAAGTCTCCGCCTGGACAGTTATTTACATGTTATGCCACCGCGTTTTTTTTTAACGACCAACATTGGCTTTTTAGTCGTTTAATATGGTCGTGAAAAACCTATTTTCTAGTAGTGTGTGGGGGCTGTCCTGGAGCTGCTGCAGAAGAGAATGAATGTGGAGGCCAAAGGGGATTGATCTGAGCACACACATGTTCCCACCACCAAAACTCCAAGCCTCCATTCTCCTCTTGTTCTCCATCTTCGTTTCCTCACTTTCCCCCTCCATTTCCAAAATGATTTCTCCCTTCTCCCACATGAGTAATGTAACACCTAGTTTATTTTTAAATAATTTCTTCAAATATTAAATATATTTAATTGAAAATAGTGATTTTTGCTATAAAATAAATATTAATAACTTTAAAAGTTTGTAAGAGGTAATAAAAAATCTGTCCAAATTAAAACTTTTTAATGAAATTGACTTTTTGAAATAATTCTTTCTAAAACAAGTTGAAAATAACTTTTTAAAACAAAATGAAGTTACTTAAGGTATGTAAGGTGATTTATATTAATTTTATAAAGTAATACAAGTTTTAAAATATATTTCTTAATTTTATAAAATAAATACTATTGAAAACATATTTCTAACTATTATTTCCTACACTAAAACATGTATCTTTTACTTTGAAATTTCTAACGTTTACCCTATAAAATATTAGTTCTAAAATACTTAGTTTTACATATGAGTACATATAAAAGTCTATATATGAATTCATATCAAGTACATAAAGTATACAAGGTTTATCTTCTACAAAATTTATATACGTTACATGCCAAAATATAATTATACAATTTCCTTTAAAAATATATTAATAAAAATACATTTAGGAGAAGACATTTCTGCATTCGGCCTTTCCCTTCATCACTCCAAAATTCCCTATCTATTGTGTACCTGAAACTAAACCAAATTTACCGCAGTTTATTTCATACACTCTAATTCATGCATTTACTTCATCTAGAAGCTGATTCATTTAATCCTACTTCAGATAATGATAGTGCGCTCCTGTTGGTGATTACTACCTTTTAGTAAAACACTCATACAGGGCCCCTACCTTAACAATATATTTGTTACAGGTAGAATATTAAATACATGTGCCTATTGCACCACCTCACTACTTATAGTAATATATTCACCTTTCGTAGTAGGCATACCTGACAGGATTTTCTAGGAAAAATAAATTCAACAAAACAATATGGTATAGGGGGAGCGACCCTCCTTATACCTGGAGTACTCCACATAAATTTAAAATGCTGAAAATAAACCCTATCAATATCTGAAGCAGTAATATTAGTGATGACAGAAAATAAATATGTAGTCCTAATGTGCATGAAATAAACCGCTACCTGTTGCGAGCAATTCACCGTTTCTCCTTATCCTTACTTGAAATTTGTCTCCAAATATCTCCCTTACTAGATTCTCTTACTGTTACATCATGTGATAAATGATATAAACAACTATCCTTATATAAGTACTAATTAACGTTTCTCTCCCTGCCCCATTTTGCTACCCAATGTTTACTTATATTTATTTTCATATTATAGCCTTTTCAGCACAATACGAGGAACCCATCAATCAATTCACAGCAACAATGCATTACTAAATATTGTAATAGATCTAAATTGCAAAGAATTTCAACACTCATCAAAGGAGCCATACACTTCATGTAAGGGGTATAAAATGTCATAAATTTAAACTGTACAAATTCAATTTCAATCAAAGTTCAAGAACACATAATCAATTTGATTAATCAAATATGATCTAATTCATTCCAAGAAACATCTCAGTCACATTGTCAAAGTGATATAATACTAAGACTTCCTTTTACTACAAGAATTGTCTCATCACTAACAATTTTCATATTAAAGTTTCATCAATCAACATACAATTCACACTACAATACAAAGTCTCAAGTAAATAAAATACTATACCAGTCAAAGTAGAAGTCCCCAATAAGAATGTACCAATCCCTCATGGTATTTATATAAGAAACTCATTTAAATAATGCAGTTACTCCACCTCTTCACAGTCAAGGTTAGTTTCACAATCAAGGTTAGTTTCACAATCAACTCACATGAACACATACGCAAACAATAATTGAACTCAAAGGCATCCTCTTTTATTACACTTCCCTTATCATTTAAATATTCACCTTTCCATTATAATTCAACTATTACAAGGAGTAAGCAAATGTGTTTACATCATAAATTGTCATCACACTAACATTATTTCATATATGATCACCAATTATCACCCCTATTATGAAATCATCCTATCACCCAACATACCAGCTATAACTGAGATCAAATAGGAAGAATTTGGCATCTTTCACATAGATAATTATTTGGCGAAATTAAAACAAATTTTACTTTATATTACCAGAACTCAAACCTATCTTAGTTGCTTTGCTTCAATCAATTTGGTCAAACCAAGAAGAAACAGAATTAATAAATACAGATTATAGACACTCATCAATATTCTTACTATCCATTTCACACCATCAATTTACTTAATCAATTTTACTCTCAAAACATAAAAATAAGACATACTTTGATATCCTTTCAATCACTGCACTTACAACAAATGTTTCCAGAAATCTATTGAGTAAATAGCAACCACACATCATTCCTTCTCAAAAATCTATTAATCCATTTAATTAAAATAACAGAATTTCACAACCATACGTGTATAACCTAAACAGAAATACAATTAAACTTGTATGTGCTTTTCACAAAGACAATTGAGGTTCTTGAAACTTCCACACATATAATTGAAATCACGCCACAAGACAATTGTAGTTTCTCAACAAAATCACCTTCAATATATATATATTTTTTTTTAAACGAAACCTACATCTCAATTACATTCCATAAAAACCGAGCACTTTTCAATTACAATCAGCCCAAGTTTTCAATTTCTGGAAAATTATAATCATACATGAAACAACTTCATCCCTTCATTTCTACCTATCCCCAATCAAAACAGAGAAGCCAAAAGCAAAAGAATTAAGCGAAAATTCCTAAACACATAAAAGATTAAAGGTCCATACATCCTAACATCTAATCAGTCTTTCCCCATAAACTCCTCACCCGTTTACGAAAATTAGAGTAGAAAGGTTAAGGAATTCTTACTGAAACTTAGAGCAGAAATTGAAGAATTTGTTTGTACAAATTTTCGCCTAAGATCTTCAGAGAACAAAGTTGCAAATTAGTTCCTTGGCTTCGTGCTAAACAGGAGTCAAATTGATTTGGTATTTCCATGAAATTGAAGCTGGAATGAATCAGAAATCCGACGAAAAATGGATTGTAACCGAGATTGAATGAATCAGAAAAAAAAATAGTGAAGGTTTGGGAGAAGAAGGGAGCGACAAACATGGCAAAGGAAGGAGAAGAAGGTTCGAATGATTTTGGGAAATGGAGGAGCAGTGAAGTGAAGATGTTGTTTGTAGAAACAGAGGAGAGGAAACGAAATATTTGAGTGAGGGAGTGAGGAGTGGCGGCTAGACAAGTGAGCACAATGAGACAATGAGTGAGATGTTAGGGTTTGTTGGGTATCTAGAGAAAATTTCAATAATCTACCCGTTTATTTACTTTTATTTATATTTCTCCCCAAACTATTTTATGTGACACATATACCAATTTCTCTTAATTTAACTCTCTTCTTCCTATTTATTTAGTAGATATAAATTGTTTGTGTGGAAACAAATACAGTTGAATAGTTTAGGGGATTATTTCATTGATATGATAACATATTTATAATTTATAATTATAATACAAAAATATCCTAAAATATAATAAACTTTCCTACAAATTTACCTAATAATAATTTCTTAATGATAATAAACATCTTTCTACTCTAATTATTTTCTAATACTATATTTCACAATTATGACTAAAATACACAAATAGTCTAATAATACAAAATAGGAAATATTAACATTAATTTCCTAATTTCCTAATAATACAAAATAGTCTACTTTTATTCTATTTCATAAAACTTTAACTTGTAATTTATATTTTTCATTCCTATCTAATTTAATTTTATTTTAGAATAAAAATTTGGGGTGTTACAAGTAACTAAACTCCTTTGTTCTTGATGATGAGAATGGAAGGACGAGCTAAGTGAGCTTCACATTCACATGGGGTAATTTGTCTTACACATTATCTTCCTTCTATATACTTTAAATTTCTGAAGTTTTAGGGATTAGATCTATATAATTGGTTGTGTGATTTATATTTATCTTTTGAGATATGTAGAAACAATTCTCATTTATTAATTTTCTTTAGTTTGAACTTTCAACATTGAGCTTATTGACTTGAACATGTTTTAATATTGTGGTTCATGATTTTAATAAATGCTTTTAGTTAGAATCTTGTGCTAAATAAGAGTTCTTATTTAGTGGGCAATGGTGTTGTCTATTCATGATTAGAAATTAGCAAAATAAATTTATTAAACACTTGAGTAGTATTGGACTTAAACTTACTAGTTTTAATTTATTTATTGGGTCCCAAAAATAATTTGAAGCTAGTAAGTCAATTAGGTTGCGATTCGGGGTTCCGAATGAGGATTAATAGCTCCTTGTGTTTAGCAAATTTAATTTGGTCATGTGCTTAATCAACTTAGATCAAGATAATTAAAGTTAGGGTTTCTATAGGGATTTTATTGACTTAACCATTTTACCCCCCTAAATATTTTTATAAGCCATGAATCACAAAGAATATTTTATTATCCACTTATCCAAAACTTCCTTTTATTCTATTTTTTTATCATACAAAATATTTTCCAGATTTGATAAAAAAAAGAAATTAAAAAATGACTTTCCTTATTTTTAAATAAGTTTTAATCTAGTTTATAGGGTAATTAATTACATAAATAGGCTCCTCTGAGAACGATACCCGGAGGGTTAGCTTCCACTAATCCCTTGGTTCTAAATTTTCTTGAAAAATTAGACCCAAGACATCACTACACCGACCGTCAATTCGATGTCCTTCAATTACATCTTAAACATGTTTAAAACTTCATTTTAACTCAATAAAATCATACAAATCTTAGGATTTGTCATAGGCATATCAATATAGACCAATAGATAAATAAAAAAAAATAGGAAAACACATTTTTTAGTACAAATATTTTATTTAATTTATACTACATGGACTTGCTTAATCTTATCTTAATTAAATCTTTTAATTTTATTTTTCTAGAGCCATTATATTTGATGGTAAGGCTAATAATTTCATTACGAGATAAGATGAAGACTCATATCGAAATCAAAATTAAAGTGAATACAGAGAGGGACATGACAAATAAATACACACAAATTTTAAAAAGGTACCTTCTATAACATCTAATTTTAATAGTACTATAATAAGGCGACTTAATTATTTTTAAAGCCATTTATAAGTTTCATTAGCTCAAAAATGTATATAAATTCAAAAGACATCCACACATCTTTTTTTCATCCACCATTTGAGTTTATTCTAGGACAAGAAAAAGAGGATAAATTATACATATTTGAAAATAACACAAGCTACTATAAATAAACAAGATAACGTTAACTGAAAATTCCTCGGTCACTGGCCATTTTATTTATACTGCCAACATCAGTAATTCACATTAGCGCACCCTAACAAGATTTTGTCCAAAGTAATATGGCCTGAGTGATCTATTGATATGTCTTACCCCATAAGTGATCATGTGCAGTTAGGATTTCTTCCAGGTCCACCATAAAAGAAAAAGTTGCCCCAGTCATCATCACTATGGTCTATCTGGATATCGTAGCAATTAGGAAAGCTAACGTAACGGTTTAATTGTCCAACAGGCACAAGTTGGTGTTGGTCATTAATATATTTGATATCGTTGAAGAAAGCAGCTTTGCCAAAACCTTCTGAAGGGAAATGCCCACTTCCCATTTGTGTTTCAGTTCGTTTACCATCTGAATTTGAGTTTAGTACTGCCCCTCCAAATTGTATCACCGTTGCACTATCAGATAATGTTGAGAATAGAGACGATGGCCAATATCCAAAAGCTTGATTATCACCAAATTTTAACCACCAATCTCCGGTTTTAACATCCTGCTCATTGATTAATATAGTCAAGTTGTGTATAAAAATAATGCAATCAATTAGTTTGTGTGTATTTAATTATTAAATCAAATTAAATTTCATCTACAAGTATATTTAAATAACGTTTACTATTATCTAAATTGAAAGGAAGGAGAATAAGAATTCTAGATGAGATTATTACAATCCATTAGGGACTCTGTAACTGCCATTCTTTGTTCATTGCTGTGATTTAAAATGCATCATCCAAATCTAACGAGTTTAAATTTATAATTCTGAACATTCGAGATTAAATGATAACATTGACTTTCTCTTCATAACTAATAATGGAAATACAGACAAAATAATTTATATTGTAAGGTACAATAATGATGATAATTAATTTAATCAAACATTTAATTCTAATCCATCCACTTTGCAATTTGAAATAACCAGAGTAAATATGATATAACAAGAATAAAATGAGAAAAAAGAGAAAAAATTCCTTTGATATTAACATAAGCCCTCTCCTGTCTCCTCAATCATTAGTTCTCATAAGTTTTGGAGTTATTACTCATATGTAATTATTTATAGGGCAGAAAAAGGTTTTTTGTTTTATCCCATTTATTTAATATTTTACCAAATATTCCACATAAATATATGAAAAGAGTAACCTATAAGCTCTTTTAAAAAATAAAATTTTTAGCAACTGATTCACACAAGATCTTAACTTATTAGCTCAAGATTTTAACCAAGTCATCTCACCCAAATAATTGTGGTTTTCTAGCTACCGTACTCCTTGAGCAAAAAGATTGATTTATTATATATAATGTCATTTTTTTCAATCTAAAGAATGTACCTTATGAATCATGAGAGTGATTCCGAATTGAGACTTAGGATTGCCATAGACAGATAATGGTGAAATGCTATTCCCCACAGCTACTCCAGCATTAACTTGAATAAAGCCAGAACAAAGAAGATCATAGCATCCGGTACTTTTATATGAGTCACTCTGTCATATTTTTAAACAATTGATAATATGAATGAATAAGAAAATGAATTGAAAATTATGTGTGTACGTGTGTTTTGCTTAGGAATATGAGCTTACAGTCCAATACGTAGATAATCTAACTTCGTTATCTCCATATAGCTGAGGGTTCACCTAATTGGTGGCAAAATTAAACAATAGAAAAATATCAAATGAGATACATTTTGTTTCACAAGTGAATTCTATGTTGTTTGAGTAATAAATAATTTAAATAAATTTTTGTTTGTGATTTGAGTTATGTGAGTAACAAATTGAGGATTATTTTTCATTTAGAAAGTCATCAATAGCGAGTTTCATTTGTTTCTAATAATTATTTAGCATTTTCAGTTATGCAAAACAATTATAGATTATTATATATACCTGCCAACCAGCTTCAACGGTATTGAATTCATTAGCGTCATTATAACCCATAACCCAGATGTTAGAAACACTAGATTCATTCTTTTGGTGAACTGTAGGCTGCCACACGCTCATAGTTGCCTGGGCTCCATAAAGTTTATCTCCTTCCACATATGCGTTAGCATACTGCATATTTCAAAACCATTAATTTAGTCATCAAAACGTGAATTTGTATACTTTTGATTATAGTCAAGGTCTAACACAAAAACTTGTAGTTTTGGGTCCCATATTTATAAGGTTTGAGATTCATAAAATAGTTTTTGGTAGCTGATCGAACATTAGTTAAAATTAGTTCATGCCTGATAGTTTAAAGAATATTTACATGAATATCGGTTAAGGTGTAAATTTAGTATCCAAAATTATGTAAATTATACCAAACATGAATAATGATTTTTCGGTGTAAAAATTAACGGTGTGTATTTTTTCTAGAGAAATAGTATAACTAGTGAAGCACATCTGGTTGAATATTATTGTCGATGTCATTGATATTTTCAACCTTTCAATACGTGATGAAGGTCTTAACACAAGAAGAGCCGACAAGTGACAATGAAGAGGTTATCACCACCGTCAATGCTTGAGTGAGAAGAGGTGCCAACTTTAAGTGGGGATGTAGTGAATAGGTCTCTAGTGAGTGAAATATGTTGTGCATGAGACAAAATAGGATGCTAGCTACCACCGTTTTGCAGCCACAGCCAATGTATAAGCAGAGGTTTGGTGGATGAGGACGATGAAAGTAAAGAGGAGGGTATTGAGAGGAATAGTGGAGGTGGAATTAAAAGTCTTGAGTTTTTTGGTGGAGGCCAAAACCATCAATTTTGATGGAAATGGAATCCATGTGGAGGAGGATTACATGGCCATATCTTCATACCAAACATCCATTCAACATGGAATCCGTCCCCAATTCCAATTCCAATTTCATCATACCAAAAGAGGCTTTATTTGGTATTTATGGATGTGGAGTTGGATAACGCGGTACTATATAAAACACTAAATGCTTGACATGCAATGAAGTAGGTACAGTGAGAGACAACATAAGTACCTCTTGGCCATGTTGGCCCGAAGCATATGAGCGAAAAGGAGGGACAGTTTTCAGACTCTTCTTTCCAAATCGTTGGATAGATTTTGCTCTCAATATGTCTTCTTCTCTTGTTCTTCTTATAGGAATGGTTCCATTTGGACATCTTCCGATTTGGTGCCATGGCTGGACAATTGGAATTGACTTTGAATACGTTTTATCAATTTTAAATGTTGCCCTTGTCTTTTCATCAGACCAAAAAGTTGGCCTCATCTTCAATCAAATCGAAACAAAAAGGATTAATTGGCTATGGAATATTTTGAACATTAAGAAGCCGAATTCAGAAAGAAAGGGGGGAAGTAAACTCTACAAAATTAATAGTGTGGTTCACCTTAATTTTGTGGTTTTTGAGTTTGGGATGATCAAAAGCTGGTTGATTCAGAATTGAGACGCAGTCAATGATATCTTCATCAGGACTCTGTATTATTGAGAAAATATAGAATATCAATACAACAAATTATTTATAGTGAAATCCTCAAATAATTTTCGAATTTCCAAAAAAATATTTTTTTCTTTAATAAATAAAGGCTTGTCAGAAAATTGATTTTTAATCAAATTGTTTTTGAAATTAAAGGAACAAGTTTTTAATATTTTCAAATTTTCTTTTTTGTAAGATTGATTTTGGTTATATATTATTAAACAATAGGAAGAGAATCCTATATTTGTCCAATATATACTTGGCTTCCTGTGCTATTATCTCTCAAGCTCCTGAGGTAAGAAAGGAGCTTATCTCTTTCCTAACGAATAAATTAGATTGCTTTGCATGATCCTATGATGATATGACAGGTATAAGCCCAGACGTCATTGAACACCAATTGAACGTCGACCCTGCATTCAAGCCAGTCAGACAGAAAAGGCGAAAATTTGCACCAGAGAGGAATAGAATCGTTAATGAAGAAGTTCAGAAGTTACTGAAAATTGGGTCTATCAGAGAGGTAAAGTATCCAGATTGGCTTGCTAATGTTGTGGTCGTCCCAAAGAAAAATGGTAAGCACAGAGTATGTATTGACTTCCGATTTGAACAAAGCTTGTCCAAAAAATTCTTTATCACTGCCACACATCGACAGCCTAATGGATGCGACGTCAGGTCATGAATTGTTAAGTTTTATGGACGTCTTCTCTGGATACAATCAGATATTGATGCATCCAAACGACCAGGAGAAGACTTCATTTATTACAGACCGAGGGACTTATTGTTACAAGGTAATGCCTTTTGGATTAAAAAATGCTGGTGCTACGTACCAAAGATTGGTCAATCGTATGTTCGCCGCCCAACTAGGGAAGACGATGGAGGTTTACATAGACGACATGCTAGTTAAGTCCTTGAAAGCGGAAGATCATGTTAACCATTTGCAACAGACGTTTGATCTTTTGAGGAGATATAATATGAAACTTAATCCTGAGAAATGTACCTTCGGGGTGCAGTCTGGTAAATTTTTAAGGTATTCAGTGTCAAAGAGAGGAATTGAAGCAAACCCATCACAGATCAAAGCTGTATTGGACATCCCGTCGCCTAGGTGTGTGAAGGACGTTCAGCGCTTGACAGGCAAGATAACCGCTCTGACCAGGTTTATATCCAAGTCCTCTGAAAAGTGCCAACCTTTCTTTGACATCTTGAAGAAGAACAAAGAGTTTGTGTGAAATGACGCCGCCGAAAAGGCGCTCCAGGATTTGAAAGAATATCTCACGAGCCCCCCTTTGCTTTCTAAGTCAAGTCCAGGTGAAACTTTGTATTTATACTTGTCTGTTGCCTCTAATACTGTGATTTCAGTGCTTGTTAGGGAAGAAGATAGGCGACAGAGTCCAGTATACTATGTTAGCAGAGCCCTGTTGGACACTGAGACACGATATTCGACAAATGGAAAAGCTTGCCTTAGCTTTAGTTACGTCTTCCAAAAAGTTAAGGTCGTATTTTCAGTGTCACCCAATTGTGGTCGTAACGTCCTACCCTTTGCGGAACGTCCTCCATAAGCCAGACTTATCTGGGAGATTGGTGAAGTGGGCGGTTGAGCTGAGTGAGTTTGATATATCTTATGCCCCAAGAACCGCCATCAAATCACAAGTCTTAGCCGATTTCCTGGCTGAATTTAGCCCCAACCTCCAGGTAACAGCTAACAATGAATCTTTTTCGATTAAGCAACAGATAAACTCGTCGCCCTGGACCCTCCACGTAGATGTGTCTTCCAATGTAAAAGGAAGTGGAATAGGTATCGCGCTTGAAACCCCCGACGGCGATCAAATTGTCCAGGCGATAAGATGTGGTTTCAAGGCGACGAATAATGAAGCTGAATATGAAGCCCTCATAGCCGGACTTAAGCTAGCATCAGAATTGGGTGCCAAAGTCTTGGAAGTAAAAAAGCGACTCACAGTTAGTGTCAAAGCAGATTAATGGTGCATATCAGGCAAAAGACCAAAGGATGAAAAAGTACTTGGATGTTGTGTCTGATTTATCCACACGATTTGACGTCCTGAAGATTACCCAAATCGGCAGAGAAGACAATCAGAAGGCTGACGCCCTTCCAAATATTGGATCTTCCATAGAAGTTACAGAGACAAAACAAATTCATTTGTTTTATCTGAAAACACCGGCGATTGAGGTAACTAACCGAACTGTGTTGAATAACAGCTTGACATGGGACTGACGATCCTCTTTGCTTTCATACTTGTTGCAGGGAAAGTTGCCTTCTGATAAGAATGAAGTGCGACGAATAATTGTTAGAGCCGCTAGTTTCACAACTGTAGGCGACAACTTATATAGGCGCACTTTCACTGGTGGACCCTTGTTAAGGTGTGTTTCTCTATCAGAGGCAAACTATGTGTTAAGAGAAATTCATGAAGGTGACTGTGCCGACCATAGTGGGAGTCGATCGTTGATAAGAAAGGTGACCAGAGCAGGTTATTTCTGGCCGACTTTGCAAAAGGATGCAGTGAGTCTGGTGACTAAGTGTGAACGATGCCAAAAATTTTGCACAGTGGCTAGACAACCCCCTGAACAGTTGCATGTAATAGCGCCGTCATGGCCTTTCCTCAAATGGGGAATGGATATTGTAGGCAAGTTCACCCCAGCACCCCACACTTAAACCTTTGTACTCCCGGACAAAGACAAGTTTAAAAAGCTTTGAAGTACAATGACAAGACAATTATGAGAGTTCCAACATATAGGATTAAAAATGGAATGGAATAATGCTAATAATGATTAATAATGATTGTAATGAATGTGAAGAGTATGAGTAGAGAAGAAAATCACTCAAGGATAAGTTTTTACACACATCTCACCATTTTGGGTTCATTTATACTCTCAATATCCACTTTGGTACACATTCTACCATATGCTTGTGAGAATTCTAGGGTCTCCACTAAAACACAAGTGCAATGCATCAAAAGGACTTTTGAAGGTTGTGGTGGTGGATAGGCCAAATGATGGAATGAGAATGAAAATGAAAATAATTGATGTTATGCATGTTTAGCCATTCATATACAACTTGAAGTACCAATTGCATATTGCTAAACTACTATGCATGCCTTATTTTTCACTTTTTGACTTTTTCTCATTTTTTCCATTTTTTTTCTTTCTATTTTTTTCTCTTCTTTTTGTATTTTTTCTTTTCTATACATAACATGCTTCTTTAAAATATAACAATGGCATTCATTTCATTTTGAACAAAGCAATTATGCAACTTTTCTCATATTGGCAAAACAATGCAATAACATCAAGTGAATGGCTCAAAGGGGTAGCAAAAGGGTATAGTGTTTAGGGTTGGTGTTTGGGATTTAGGGTTATGAAATGAATGCCTTCATCATACTACATTACACTACATACAACAAGTTTTGACCAAGAATACAAACAAGTTCTAGAGAATGGTAACCAAGTGAATTTCACTCAAAAATGAATAATTATGCTCAAATAAACCTCACAATATATGGCTAATTCTCCTAAACTCATAAACAAATATTCAAGACAATCAAGATTAACCATAGAGCATCAATTCCATTCACAAGATTGCAAATCAAAAGAATAAAAACAAATTCTCAAAATTGCCAAAAGTCTAAAAATATGTCATGTCCAAGGTTAACAAATGTAAAAGTGAGGGAAAGTTCAAATTTTTTCACAATTTAGCCAATTTGAAGTTAGAAACATGTCTAAGATGCAATAACCCAAAACTTAACCCAACTACAACCCCTCCCCCACACTTAATTCCTACATTGTCCTCAATGTAGCAAAATCATGGAAAAATCCAATTAAATTTCAAAGCATGTGGAAATCAAGTGTGGTGGTGGTGTTAGCACTAAGCACTTTATTTTAATCCTAGAAATGAGAAAAACAACTAAAGCTACCGTTTACTACTAGTTTGTGTCCCTCCCCGACACTTATATTCCTCAATCAACAATTAAGCCAATCACATAAGGAACAAGAAGGAAAATAAGTGAGGAAAGAGACAATCTTGGTTATGGTATCTTCAAATGCTTAAAGGAGAAGTTCTCATCCTTGATGAGGATCATGTTGGCCTTTAAAGCTCCAACTTCTCCTTTGTTGATCTTCCTTGGTGGTGGTTGAAGTAGATATCTCATATGGCTTCTACAATGGTGTTTATGCAAAGAAAACAAGCCAAGAGAAATACCAAATCCAAAGGAACAAACTTGGAGAGGGTTAGAGTATACTTTAAGCAATTTGAGATCAAAACTCTCCGAGTATGAATCACAATCAAGAAAATCAACATTACTCCCTTTTGTAGGAGTGAAAGAAACATTTATACTTTTGAAGTCCTCTTGTGCTTGCAACCGGAAAGGTGAGGAACTCAACTTGGTGTTGAGGTACACCACATCGCATTTGCAATCACAAGAGGTGGGAGGTATAAAAGTGGAAGAAGAAGAAGATTTATGCAACATGGAAGATGAATGCAATCCTAAATCGGGCGGTAGGTCACAAGATAAAATCAAATGGAAAGATTCATCCTTTTTCACAATTTTATCATTTAAAACATGAAAATCTTCCCTATTTGACATACCTAAAGAATGAAATGAATTGAGATCTACAGATATGCAATTTTCATGTTCATTATCAAGTGTAGCATAAATGTTATCAATCAAACTAGATGAAGGGGAAACATCATGTGAAGTGGAAAGCCAACTATCAATTTCCATACAAATAACACAAGACTCATCACAATCACATGTGTTAATGAAGGAAGAATGTGGTGAAGAGGGTGAAATGAATTCTTCATCATGTTCAATAGATTCAAAGAAGCTCAAATCATCATATTTATCAACACTTGAAAAGGAAGACAATTGTACACAATTATAATGTTTAGACATGACAATTGCAACCAAATAATCTCAATATGCAAATGCAAGTAACTAAAAAAATTAAAACAAATAAGAAATGCAAAGTGAACTAACCTAAGATGCACCTAAACTAAATGCAACCTAATGGCTCACGTTGACCCAAATCAATCTTGAAGATTGACACAAATTTACTAGGGAGTCAAATTAATGACTCCCCGGCAACGGCGCCACTTGAAGGACACCAATTTACGGGTCGGTGTAGTGTGTCTTGGGCCTAGTCCTTCAAGAAAGTTTTAGGACCTCAAGGTAAGTGGAAGTTACTCCGGGTATCGTTCTCAAGGAGCCTTGTTCAATTAAACTACCCTAATAAGTTTAATGCAATGTAAGATGGATTTGGGTAAACAAAATATGTTTTGTTGATTTTTTTAATGATGGAATAAAGGATGCAAAACAAATAAATATTTTGGGTATTTTTTCGTAAAAAGGGTGTAATGGAAATGAAGTGCTCTTGGAAATAATTTTCAATGGCTATCATAACTCTCTAAGGATTTTTGGGGAGTTTAATGCACTAATTTCCTAATTTACCAAACCCCATGAACCCATGAGTCCAATATTTAAATGTTGAGACCTCATCCAATTAGGCATTGTTAAGCTCTTTAGTGCTTGTGGACCTATTGCTTGCAAGGAACTATTAATCCTACGACCGGAACCCTGAATCGCCACTTAATTAATCCTATGATTTTAATTCACTATTGGAACCCCACATAATAAAATAAAATCTAAGGATTGAAGTCCAATGTTACTCAAGCAATTAATAGGTTCACTTTGAGTTTCTCTAAGTTTCCTAAAGTACCAAACCTCACCAACCGGTAAGTCTAATGCCTAGTCTCATGAACCCATTCAAATAGACATTATTAGTTGCCCTAGAGTGTGATTAGTGATATGTAATGCATTAGGTTCAATTATAATTCATTTCAATCAAACTATCTATCAATACCATGAATAAATAGAATGATATCAAATAAACTATAAAAAACATATATATAACCATGTATATTGATGAGTTCAAATCCCTCATTACAAACCAAAATCACAAATACCCACAATAACAACCAAATTCAGTCCAATCTCAAAACATAAATGTTAACCTAAACCTAGGCAATCAAAAATATAAAGAGAAAGGAAAGGAATTGAGACTCCCCTTTGTAGACCATGAACTCAAGCTATCTTCAAATCATTTCCAAGAGCAAGGAGGATGTTTTAGTGACTCATAAAGAAAAGCTTAGAAACCCTAAGCTCTAATTTTTGAGCACTCATAGTGAATGAATAGAGGAATTTGTGGGGAAAATGGTGTGGAAATAAAGATCAAAAGAGAAAAAATTAGTATGGAAGAGGAAGAAATGAAACACCACAATGGGTGCCTCCACCTTCCTCTCCTTTCACTGTTCGCCGTCCCCTTTCTCTCTTTTTCTTTTTTTTTTTCTTTTCTCGCCTCCGTCTTCTCTGGACACACACACTTTCTTTTTAATTCATTTCTCCATTCCTTCGTTTTGCTTCAGCCACGTGTCCCCCACTCCCTTTTCTTTCTTTAATTCCTTTTCAGCATCCCTCTTCATTCCTTTTTCAATTCTCCAGCCCAATATGATTCATTCCTTTCTATTTTTCATGCTGCAGGTCCAGCCCACTCTCCATGCTCTTTCTTTTCCTTTCAAGTGAAGGTCCATATATGGCCCATGTGGCTCTTGGTCTTTTTCTTCAACTCCTTTCATTTATTATGAATGACTTCTTAAATGCACCAATATATATATAAAATCTAAATAAAATAAAAAGAGTCATTAAGAGTCAATATCACATCTTAACTATGTTTAAAACTTCATTTTAGCTCAATAAAATCATACAAATCTTAGGATTTGTCAACTCCCCCACACTTAAACCTTTGTACTCCCGGACAAAGTTAAGTTTCAAAAAGCTTTGAAGTACAATGACAAGACAATTGTGAAGGACACCGAAACGGCGCCACTTGAAGGACACCGATTTTGCGGTCGGTGTAGTGTGCTTTGGGACTAATCCTTCAAGAAATTTTAGAACCTCAAGGTAAGCGGAAGCTACCCCGGGTATCGTTCGCAAGGAGCCTTGTTTAATCTAACTATCCTAGTAAATTAAATGCAATGCAAGATGAATTTGGGTAGTGAAAATGCTATTTTTGTTGATTTTTAATGATGAAATGAAGAGTGCAAAACAAATAAATATTTTTTTGTATTTTTAGTAAAAGGGTGTAGTGGAAGTGAAGTGCTCTTGGAAATGATTTTCAATGGCTATCATAGCTTTCTAAATATTTTTGGGGAGTTTAATGCACTAATTTCCTAATTTACTAAACCTCATGGACCCATGAGTCCAATACCCAGTTGTTGAAACCTCATCCAATTAGGCATTGTTAACCTCTTTAGTGCTTGTGGACCTATTACTTGCAAGGAACTATTAATCCTACGACCGGAACCCCGGATCGCCACTTAATTAATCCTATGATTTTAATTCACTATTGGAACCCCACATAATAAAATAAAACCAAAGGATTGAAGTCTAATGTTACTCAAGCAATTAACAGGTTCACTTTGAGTTTCTCTAAGTTTCCTAAAATACCAAATCTCACCAACCGGTAAGTCTAATGCCTAGTCTCATGAACCCATTCAAATAGACATTATTAATTACCCTAGAGTGTGATTACTGATTTGTAATGCATGGTTCAATTACAATTCAATTCAATAAACTATCTACCAATACCATGAGTAAATAGAAATATCTAATGAATTATAAAGAACATATGTATGACCATATATATTGTTGAGTCCAAATCCCTCATTACAAGTGAAAATCACAAATACCCATAATAACAACCAAGTCCAGTCCAATATCAAAACATAAATAGTAAATCTAAATCTAGGCAATCAAAAATATAAAGAGAAAGGAAAGGAATTGAGACTCCCCTTTGAAGAACCATAGCTCAAGCCACTTCCCATCAACTCCAAGAGTAAGGAGGAACTTTATTGAGGCATGGGAGGAGGAAGGAAGGTGGAAGATTGAAGAAATGGGATGAAAAGTGAAGAGAAGAGGATGAAGGGAATGGAGGGAACTAGGGTTTTGGGGAGCACCTAACCCCCAAAACTTAAGTTTTCTAAGCCTAATTCTTCAATTAATATCAAATGGAAGTTGGTTCAATGATTGGGCTTCAATTTGGGTCCAAATTGGTGTCAAAATAGTCAAAAAATCAGCAAAAACGAGTCTGGAATTCTGCAGTTCGCGCAGGGACTGTTCTGCAATTTCTGAAAGTGTTGGGTCAGCTTCTGTAATTTTCCCAGGACTGTTCTGCAGTGTTTTCATGATTCTGGGCTGTTTCTGAAATATCTGCCAAATGTCCAGAATCATAATTTCAGCCCATTTTTGTCATTTTCTGCAAGGAAAAAATTGCAACAACATAATACCTTTCATCTCAAAAATTAATCACTTAAGATAAACAATTAAATGTGACGATTATGCCCTTATTTGACCCTTTTTACTAAAAATCATTTTTAATTGAACTAAATTATAATCAATTCATTTTAATTCAATATTGCATCTTTGAAATGTTAATAACTTCAATTTAACACATTAAATACATACAAATTCAAGGATTTGTCACCTGGACGACTAGTCTTCTTGTTGGTTGCCACAGACTACTTTACCAAATGGGTAGAGGCCGTCGCCTTGAGCCAGGTACAAGAACCCCAGGTAATTGATTTTGTTTGGAAGAACATAGTATGTAGATTTGGTCTGCCCCAGGAAATTGTATGTGATAATGGATCTCAGTTTATAGGGAGAAAATTTAGAAACTTTTGTGATAAGTGGCATGTTAAGCTTAAGTTTTCCACTCCTAGAAACCCACAATCTAACGGGCAGGCTGAAGCTAGCAATAAGACCATAGTTACATCTTTAAAAAAGAGGTTAGATAAGGCCAAAGGCAGGTGGGCTGAGGAGTTGCCCACCGTCTTATGGGCGTACCGAACGACGTCTAGGATGTCAACTGGTGAAACGCCTTTCCCTCTAGTTTATGGATCTAAAGCTATGATACCTGTGGAAGTAGGAATTCCCTTTAAGGAGACAATGGACTAGAGAAGAATCTAACAATGAACATTTAGCCCAAGATTTAGACTTGCTAGATGAACGTAGGGAACAAGCTCTTGTAAGGATTGCCGCCTATCAACAAAGGGCAACGAAATTTTGGAACAAAGGTGTTAAGGAGCGCCATTTCCAAATAGGAGATTGGGTTCTTCGAAAAATTTTCCCTAATACACCTGAGCATAGAGATGGAAAATTAAATGCTTCGTATGAGGGCCCTTATAAGGTGATCGAAATCACTGGTCCTGGTGTATACAAGTTAATTGACGCCCATGGTAAGGACGTCCCAAGGAGTTGGAACGCCATCCATCTCAAGAGGTATTATTTTTAAGTTACTTGATTATTTGATTTAAAGAACGATGATACTGACACGATTATTCGAGAAAGAATGCAAACGATGAGAAACGCCTGTAGGCGACGAACCCAGCTAGAAGACCTAGTTGTCTGATGATATGTTTAGTTGTGGTCGTGTCACACTGATGCTACTTAACCCAATTTTTTAAGATTTTTGTTTTTTGAACGATGGGGCATCGACTCCCAGATGACATGATGACATGACACCTAGAGTATTTAATGATAATATGCTGCCTGGATGGCACGATGGCATGACGCCCTGGATTATTGATGATTTGTTCTGAAAGATTGAATGACTACTAAGAGGAAATATAGCTTGAATAAGGTGTGCATTACCAGACTTTATTACAAGTAGTATTGAAAGAGATTTTTATGATAAACTTGGAATTAATGGTTGTCGGTTATTTTACAGGTTTATTGATAGTTGATTGAGGTATGAAATGCCAATGTTTATTATCTTGATTGACAGTTTAGATCTAGATAATCTTTTTAATGATTGAATAATTTCTTGCGACAGGTTATCGTCCATACCTATTGGGGGTATGGACGTCTAGCGAGATATTTGATGAAGAGAAGCGTTTTGAATGCATATATGTAAGATGGATAAAAAGACTGGATAAATAAGTTGTTAAGTCTTGAATGATTACACAAATGTTAGACGGACAAGTGGTCATCAAAAAGAAAGTACAAAGTTAAATAAGAAGACTAGTTGTCATCCTCGCCGCCATTGTCGCCTTGATGGTCATTAGCCTCCTTCCTTAACTCATTGAGAGTTAAGTTATCATCTTGGGTGGGGGTCTTTGTCGGCTCCTCATCGACATTGTCCTTCGCTGGAATGGACGACTCAGGGAAAAGCATGTAATACTCTTCGATGACCTCATCAGGCTTCCATTGCAAGTGATCGCCATTTTTGTACTCCTTCATCAATTCCATGCGAGTGCGGGCGTCGATTTCAATGAGATGAGTCTTGTAATTCTCCTCCATGTCGCCCATGTCTTTCTCCAGTTGTTTGTAAGCAGCTTTCATGTCATTTTTGGTTGATGTGAGGGCCTTGATTTCTTCATCTTTGGCAGACGATTCAGCCCGGGCCTGATTGACAAAGTCTTTGAGCTGTTCGATTTCTTTTTGATGATCAATTCTCTCCTTCTCAATGACAGCTTTCAGCTCTTCTTGTTTTCTATCAGACCGCTTCATCAGCTTTTCAGCCCTTCTCTTGTCTTCGTGGGCTTGCTTCTTAAAGGCTAAAGCAGACTTTAAGTCTGACAGTAGCCATTCTTTGTCGGCTAAAGCAGCATCCCTCTCAGCGACAATGGACGCCGCATCCTCATCGCTTGAATTAACGTGATGAAGAAGAACTTGCAATGACTATGAAGAATAAATCGACAGAAAAGGTTAGAATGCAAGTCAAAATTATATATTGTGATGTAAGTAAACGACAAGGAAAGATACCTTCATTTGATGGCGGATGGCCTTTTCAAAGCTCGCCTTCTTCCCCAGAGATTCTAAAGCTGCTCTATCGAACTCGAATTCCAGTTTGTTCAGCTCAGAATAGACGTTGTCCCAGCCTTCTTTGTTTCTGACCGAAGAGTTGGGCGGAAATGTGAGAGTCACCTCACCAGAGCTTTCTTTGTCGCCTTTGCCCTTGGTAGATTTATGTGCCTTTGAGGTCTTGGATTTTTTAGCGACAGGTTCCTCTGATGGGGTGTCGCCCGGCCTTTTCCCCGTGGAAACAATAGCTTTGTTCTTCTTGGGTGATGCTATTTTATCACCCTTCTTGGTTTGGGGAGAAGGAACTATGGTCGTCTCTGGGTCTGGAGGAGGAGCACCCCGGGGATCATGACCCTCTTTCCTTGCTTCGGCGTCATATTTACCCCTCTTTGCCTTTAGCTTCTCCAGTCGCTCTGCTCTAGCTTTGTTAAGAGCATCTCTATCGAATTTTTGCTCAGATGCCTTGGGGATAACCTTCTTTCCTGATTGGCAAAATCAATTAACAGAAAATTAGTTGAGTAATTAATGCTTAAAATGACCACAAGATATAGATGTAAGATCACTTACTGTCCATCATAGTAGAAAATTTTCGTTGATCTGCAGGTAACTGAAAGATTTTTCGAATTTTCTTTTTGGTATCGCGGTTGGAGTGAGGAGAAATCTTCAACTCGTAGTTGCCTGCAAAACAATTGTGGTATTATAAATCAGCCGACAAGTGAATTAAGTTAAATGCTAATGGGACGACAACTTACTCAAGCGACGCCACATAGGAGACACGTAATCTTCTTGAGCGACGGCTTGAAATGGCACCATCACAAATCGTGCATCCCACTGACGATCATTGGGTAACGTCCCATGTGTCCAGGACGGTAACCCATCCTTGGCATGAATAAAAGAGTAGACGCCCCTTCGAATTTCTTGGAGTTTATAGGAGCCAAACAGATCAAACATGTCTAACTCAATCCCTAACTCGTGATGCATCAGTTCAGCCATGGCGATAAGACGCCAGGTGTGGGGGGAAAGTTGAGAAGGGGAAATCTCATAGAAGACACATAACTCTAAAGCTATGTTTGGAAGTGGAAAAGGGTTGACGTAACGGAAACTCTCAAAACTCAAGGCGATTGTGTCGCTAGACCAAGAGTCGAGAGCTTCCCCGTCTTCTGGCAATCTAAATGGTAGGGTCAAAGTAGTATAAAGAAGGCATATTGGAGATTTCTATAAACCTAAAGAGGACATCTTTAACATCATTAAGGATGTTGGCCCTAGAAGTTGGTAAACCCCCAGTTTCACAAGCATATGGGGCGTTGATTATTTGAGGGTTGGGAGTTGGTTTTCTCCCTGCACTAGTTGAAGGCGAAGAGCCCGCATCTACCCATTCCTGGTATCGACTATCATAGATTTTCAAATACTTGCCAATAACGATAGATTTCTTAGTGGGTATAAGTTTTTTGCCTTTCTGGGTTTTCTTTGGATTATCTATTAGATCTAAAGAGGTTTTGCTAGAAGTTTCGGTGTCTTCTAAGTCGATTATAACATTAGAATTATTAGGAGAAGAGGAAGAAGAACTAGGTTGGGCATTTTCACTAATATAAACTTCCTCAGAAGCGGTTCTTTCAGAATCAGAATTGGAAGATGACATGATTATGAAGAAAAAGAAGAAAGATCAAATTTTTATAGTGAAATATACCTTGAAAAGACCCGTGAAGGACCCTGGCGAATGCGATGAAACGGAAGATTGGACTTTGAAAGGTGTTGGAGAAGAAACACGAAGACAGAGGTTTTAGAGTGTTGATGAAGAGAAATGGAGAAATGAACAGACGCGAGGAAGTATAAGGGAACTGTCTAACGACGTCAAGTTGTGGCGTTATCTGTTTAGGAAGATCTTGGCCATAGGAATAAGAGGGAAAAAAGAAAAGCGAGTTTTGTCTCAATCTGGGCCGTCGAAGTCAAAATAACTGCTACTTCCCAATGCTCGCTGACGTAAGCATTGAAAAGTGGGGGACTTAATGTTGTACACCGTTATGTCTTGTTGGGCTTGGGCCTCAACAGTGGCCCAATAGGAATTAGGACGCAACTGGAGCCCTGCAGAATGTAATGTCAACGGCCACAAAGCAGATAAGGAGGAGAGAATTGGTCGCCCACATATTTCGCCATATCGCCCACATATATCGGAGTATGCGTGACGCCCTTCATCCATAACTGTCGCCTACATTTTCTCAACTACCAAGACGGAGCCTCAACTATAAAAAGGCCATGGACTCATTCACAAAGGCACAAGCAATTCACTGCGATCATTATTATTCTTTCTCTCTCTCACCCTCTTTGTAATCTCTATTTGATTATCATTGTATTCTCTGAGTTTAATCTTTGTGATCAAGGCTTTGACGCCTAGCTTGTAACCACCGTTGCCGGTGACCCCGTTTATTGTACTCAATTTTATTATCAATAAAGAAGTCTTTATTATTCTTTCATATTGTAAAGTTCTCCTAAATTGTGCATCAACAGTGTTCTTATTCGTTGATTAATGACTCTATCTTCCGTATGGTTTTTATGGATTGTTGACAATGGCACAAATAGAAAACATATTATGGATCAAGACTGTGTTGTTCCATGTGTCATTGATAGTAAGAATTATTTCTACCTAATCTTCATTTTCCATGTTAGTGCTTATGAGTTCTATTTCTTGAGATTTATTCATAGAGATTCTTTTTTTTTGTTACAATTCATAGAGATTCTTTAAAAACCAATTGAATTGATTTATTGTTAATAAGAGAAGTGGACCATGGTTCTTTTAGAACAATCATCACTCATAATGACTTTTTTACTAGTGACAACTTTTTCTAACCACTAATTATAGTAAAGGAAGGATGAAGCCCAACCAAAAAAAAGGAAGGATGAAGATGGTAGGGCTATTGACAGCGATGTCTCATTCTTACATATATTAAGTTTTTGTTTTTTTGTAAGGTTTCTCTTTATTGTTATTTGGACTTTCTTTTTCAGCCCTTTTATTTTGTGCTTTGTATCTTACTTTTCATTATTACCAAATAATATGTCATTTGGCCCTATAAAAAGCGTGATTCGGTCCTTAGAGTTTAACACGCTAAGACTTGATTACTTAAATTTGAAACATATGTACAAAATTTAATGGGCATTTTGATTCAAACAAAGTTTGTAAGTCAAAATTTTTAACACCCAAATATTTGGATTAATGATAGTAAGAAATTAGTTGAGACCATGAGGTGTTAAAAGAAAAATTAAAAAGAGTCTCATAAACAAATTTTACAAGATTAAGTGTATATTCCTCGCAATATTGAAGCTTATTTTCTTCTTGGAAAAATATAGCTGTAAGTAGGGGTGTTCATGGGATGGGACAGGATCAGAACACCCCTGTCCCGTGTCCCGTCCCGAAAAAAGCTTGGGACGGAGTTTCCGTCCCGTGTCCCGTCCCATCCCGAACTTGTCCCAACCCAATCGGGACCGGGACGGGACAGGAAATTTCTGGAAAAAAAATTGAAATTTTTTTATTAAAAATATCTACTTGTAAAAAAATGTCACTTTATTTTTGTAACAAACAAATGAATTAGTTCAATATTACTCTTATAATACATCTTATACAACATAATAAGGTCAAATTATATTATTACCGTATTATTCATAAAAAAATATCATGTATATTTATACATACATATACATTTTTTTACAAAAAAAAATTATATAAAAACACATATTTATATATTCGGGACGGGATGAGATTGGGACGACCTCGTCCCGTGTCCCATCCCGTCCCGAAGAGGAATTTTATCTCGTCCCGATTTTTCCCGTCCCGAAACTTTTCGGGACAGAAATTTCCCGTCCCAAAATGCCTCCGGACGGGACGGGAAATTGTTAAACACACCTAGTTGTAAGATAGGTTTTAAAACGAGAATTCTATTATAATTACATTGAAATATAGAAAAAAAAATTAACGGTAGCGGAATGAAATTCATAATGTAATGCAAAGATTAATTTCAGAAACTTATTTTAATTAAAAAGGGACCAAACTAAAAATAAAGAAAAGCCTATAGAATTAAAATTACAGAATAAGAAGTTCGGAGGGGCAGAAACATAATTTGATTTATAACCCCTATAAGGGCTAAAGGGCAAAAATGCTCATGTAATTTTCACAAAGGTGCAAAAATGCCCATGTAAAATTTTTTGGAGCAAAATTGTCCATCAATTTTCAAAACTGGGGCAAAAATGCCCGTCACATATTTACTAAACTACGGTACCATCTTTTCTGATTTCTTTTTCTTCCTCTACTATTTCTATTTCGTGGCCACTGTTCTTGGCCCTTTTTTTCTTGATTTTTTCATTCCACATAAAGATAATCAGTGTATAAAGGCTGTAAAAAAGTAGATAGAGTTACTAGGAGTTACGTTGATGCATGTAGGTTTTAAGACTTCTCTGTTTTCTGTCCTCCTCTGGCCAAATTGATTTTGTGCGGTAAGAGCTTCAAAACGTGATTTGATTATAGTAAATGGAAGATTTTGGTGATTCAAAGCATGCATGACAACTTGTTGGGCAATTTGAAAGTGTATTGATTATTTCTTTGCTGTACGTTCAATCTTCAATGTATGTTTGGAATGTGGAATTTTTATTTGATTCTTTCTGGTTCTATGTTCGGGTCATTGTGCCGAGAAAGAATTTGAAGTGGTCTGATTAAAACATGTTGCTTCTTTTCTCTGATTACGGGTCCGTTACAGAGAAATAAGAAAAAAAATTGTGTTTGGAGACTTTTTTGTTTTGAACTGAGTGTGTTTTGAGACTTGAACCTATGGAATTTTACAGTTCTATAGATATGGTAATGATTTTTTTTTTTTTTAATATGGGCAGTTTAAGAAATCAGAACAAGTGTGGATCAGTTTCACAAGTAAATTGTTATATGTGCCACATGTTTAATTTTTTTCTAAGAATGTCAAAGTCATCTTATAATTAAGACTAAAGGGAGTACCTTATAATTATGTAAAATAGAAAAACAACACAACAGATAAATACTTTATGAATTTCAAAAACTCATGATTTTAACTAGTTGAGTAACAATATTAACTAGTAAATACAACTCACCTGTATGGGATTTTAGAACTTAAGAATATATTTTGCCATCATCATTTTCTTTGTTTTAAAAGATCAAAGTAACAGTTTTATCATATGGATCAGTTGATAGGTGCTAAATATCTGAGTATTCAAAATAAAGGATCAAGGACAACTAGGATTTCTTCCAGGACCTCCGTAGTAGAAGTAAGTCCCAAAACCTCGAGAAGAGCCAAATTGGATAGAGTAGCAGTTGGCATCATCAGTGTAAGGCAAAATCTTAGTAGGAGACACCAATTGGTTTTGGCCATTAACAACCTTAACGTGGGTGAAATAGCTTGCCTTGCCAAATCCTTCCCTAGGAAAATGGCCACTTCCCATTTGTGTGCTTGTGTGTTGTCCATTTGATTCTGAGTTTATTACTTCACCTCCCCACTCTATCAATGATGCACTTTTAGAGAGGCCCGTGAATATAGAGGATGGCCAATATCCCATTACTTTTTCAACACCATATTGCATCCACCAGTCTCCGTGAAGTTTCTCCTGCTCATTATCAAAAATTCAGCATTGAATCAATAACGACTCATAATATGCAATTTAATTATATGCTTTCTAATTTACTTTGGCTTAAATGTAAAACTTCAATATATACTTTATCTTTTAAATTTATAACTTTTTCTCCGAACTTTATGGCTACTGAGCGTATATTAGCGAGGAAGTCAGCTTCATCATATTCATGGAGCACTTCTATGAAAATGATCATTAAAGAGGCAATTTTAAACAGGGTTAAAGATTTAATTTTTCCAAAAATATTTCAATTAGGAGTTATATTGTTTTAGAAGAAGTAGTTTTCGTTGAAAATTGCCTTTGAACTCGCTGTGTATAGCAATATTATTGTTGCATTTTAAAAAATTTATGTTGGCTTTGAAAAAGTCGGCATTAGTTGTTAATATTTTAATAGTAAATGACAAAATTGCTCCATTTTCATATTTACATTACAAAATTAGACAAAAAATATACATGCAGTGTAAAATGTATAGCTCAGAAGTGAAATCTTCCATAGGGAAAATTGAAGTAAAAACGAAAAAATATATTTTCAAACGATAAGAAAAGTTAGCTAAGTTTTTTAACATATGGAATCACAATATATTAAGGACTAGATGAGTCTATAAAAGAACAATCCATATACAATATACTAAAAATGATACCTTCCATACGACGATCTTGATTTCAAATTGGGATTTATCATTACCATAGGTAGATAATGGCGAGATGCCGGCTCCTACAGCTACTCCGGCATTGAGTTGAATAAAGCCAGAGCATAGGAGATTATAACATCCAGTATCTCTATATGAATCAGTCTGTGAAACAACAAAAAATTGAGGATGATAATAATAATAATAATCAAGAATGCGATTATTAGGATTAAAACAAAATATAGGATTACAAAGAAATGTGAACTTACAGTCCAATATGTGAAAAGCCTGGTGCGATAGTCTTTATATAGTTGTGGATTCACCTAATAGTTTGCGTTAAAAAAAAATAGAGATGGGGAATAATTATATACAAATTGTATACAAAGGCATAAGAGGGTGCAATATTTAAAAACATGCTTTAGTGCACAACAATCTATGTATACCATCCAGCCGGCTTCAATAGTGTTGAGATTTTGACTTTCATCATCATTTATGACCCAAAGTTGGGAGATACTGAATTCATGGCGCTGCTGAACTTTAGGGTTCCAAACGTTCATGTATCCCCTTGCTCCATAATATCTATCACCTTTTGTATAACCTATGGCATACTGGAGGCACCAAAGCCATCAAAGAAACCAAAATGTGGGGAAAAAATAATCACAATCGAGATTAAGGAAAACGCAATTTTCAAGATCCTATAGCTTCACCTCATTTTAAATGCGTTAAGGGTCAATTTTGATCGGGAACAGAATTTGTTTTAAGCAAAAACTTCTTGAACAAAAATTATCCTTAAATCTTTTTAATTTTACCATTATATTTTATAGTTGTTTACAATATATGTATCGGTCCCTATATCTATACTATTCCATGTATGTTGAGTGAGGTGCCTCTCACTCAATATATACTAAGATCAATTTTAAAATCAGCTACGAAACGTATTATCTATATATACATCGAGCATAATATTGTTTCATTTTTATGTTGATAATAAATTAAATTTGGTCTCACAATTTTATTTGTAAAAACATCTTCTTTGCATTTTGTGGAAACTTACGCATGATTAAATTATATCCATCAATCTAATATACTTTGATCACAGATATAGGGAAAATATTTTGAACTGACCATATAGGGAAAATGACTCTCCGTATATGTGAACATTTTAAGAACTCAAGAAAAAAAATTATAGAGACTTGATTAGATTTTAAATAAAAATATGAAATTTTTCGGTCCAATAAAAAGCACGAAAATTGACGAATCAATTTTTCCATGAAACTAAAGCCTTTTGTTATTTTTATTATTTTGGGTTATAGGCGCGTGCACACACACACACATAATATACAATTACCTCATGGCCACCTCGACCTGCAGCATTTGGTGCTACACTGATGTTGTTGAAATCCTTCTTTCCGAATCGTTGAATAGAACTTGCTCTCAATATATCTTCCTTTAGTGTTCTTCGTATAGGGATGGTTCCCTCTGGACAACTGCCACTTTGGTGCCATGTTTGAGGAATAGGAAATGATCCTGAAGACACGTTGCTTTCTTCAAAAAGCATCCCTTCTGGGTAAGAACTTGGTCTCATCTAAAGCCAAATAATAAAAATTAAATTGTATTTATATATGTAGTATCAAACATCAAAGGTTTGAATCAAATAAATAGTAGTAAACAATAAAATGCAAAGATTTCTTACCCGGATCTTGTGATCTTTAAGTTTTGGGTGATCAAAAGCTGGTTGTTTTAAAATATCAACACAATCTATTATATCTCCATCAGGACTCTGTTTTGAGTACCACCATGTTGGAAAAAATAATTAGAATTAAAATTATAATTAATTCTCACATAAAAACTGAAAATTAAAATAAAAAGGTATATTGGTGAAAACTTTTTGTTTCAATTTTTTTAGCCAGAATTATTTGGTATGCTGTATAAACAATAAAAACAATTATATACGGATTTCGTATATGAGAGAGTGCCAATTTACCGAATTCATTTCTTTCTGGCAGATAAATTTTTCAAATAACCTTCACCTATTTTAATTTGTCGAAGAAAATAACGCTAGTCGATTTTAAATTGTTGTTCAATAGAACTGAAGTTGTCATATATGTATACCTCAATAGACTTAACGGCTGCTTTGTTTACATTCTTCAAAATCTTCTCAATTTCAAGCTCCTGGATAGAACTGGAATCATTGGTTGGGAAACTATTGAAGGAGTCTGAGCTTGCCTTGGTGATGATGGGTACAGAAAGCAATAAGAAACAAAATATCAACTTTGCCAACACCAAAGTCCTATCACTTCCGAATTTTACCTCCATTTATTGATGAATGTAAGAAATAAGAATAAATTAAAGCACGAGAACGAGAATTCTCAAATGAATATACAAGAATCGTAGCTACACTTTCTAGAAGTTACAGCAATTTATAACATGCTTTGTAATGCATTTTCTTAAATGTTAGCTTATTTTTACTAGTCTTTTTAATAAGAGATTTTGATGACAACGAAAACCGAACAACCCAAAAGAATAGGTTTCTCGTACTTAATTATTATATCACTAATAACTTCAGTAAACCGGTAATAATACTTGAGTTACAAAATATTAATTTGTTCCGTTTGTTCAAAAATTAAATTCCCTCAAATTGAAGTTTCTCTTTCTCAAGAAAACGGTAATTAACGGTTATTAATGTCTAATTCTCCGTTAGCCAAGAATATTTCAGGAGATAATGAAGTCAGATAATCTCCCGTAAGTTGTTATATGGGAGAGGCAAATATCACTTATGCAATCCCTACCATTCGAAAGAGACTAGTTTTTTTTTTAACTGAATTTTTTTTTGAACTGAAAAAGAGACTAGTCTTTGATTATCAATTAAGAATGAACTTATCTGATAAAGGTATTTCAAGAGAAGTTGATTTCTTAGTTTTTTCTTAAATGTCTCATAGAAATGAAATAGATCAAAGCTGGGAGATGAATGTTTCACTTATCTTTAATTTGCCTAATCTATATATTGCTGATAAAAAAAAATCTTCTATATATTGAAAAAATTAATTAATATACATTTAAGGGTCAACCCAAGTTTAGTCCCAACTTGATAAAAGTGTTGATAAAGAGAATATACTAAGTTTTATCCCTTATTTGTGCAAAAGATTGATTCTAACTCACAATCTCAAAACATACGCCAAACAAACTTAATGTTGAAGCAAGTTGACCCATCAATATACATATCAAAGGTTAATGTTGAAATATAATTGTAAACACCCTATTTTCTTCAAGTACAAAATGAAAAATAAAATAAAATAAGAAAAAATGCTATCTCTTGATGCTTTATTGGAATTTGGGTTTGTAGGAAAAGTCTTCTGAGTTCTGATAAAAAAATTGTAGGAAAAGTCAAATATGAGAAATTGGCCCTCAAGTCAAGAAATCAATGATGTTTGACTATATCAAACCAAAAAATTCTAAAAAAATCATGCAAATCTCTGATTAAAAAGGGAAGGAAAATCTCAATTGAAAGGTATTCAATGAGAAATTAAAGAAAAACTAAAAGGGGAACGTCCATATTTGGATGAATGCCCAAAGGAAATTAAAGAAGGAAAATGGAAATAAAAAGTTTAGGAATAATAATGAAGAATGTTGACAATTGGGTATTGATTGATCATGATAGGCATTCAGTAGGACATCAAAGAGGAAATAATTTTTCAAAATGTTGATTGCTCGAGGTTTACATCAAACTTATATTTGTCAAGAAATGGAGAAAAATACAACAAATAATAATGAAGCATATAAGAGAGAAAAATCTAGTGAGTTCCATAATGATAGTAAGAGAGCTCAAAGAGGAGAACACGACTGTAGAAGGAAGTTATTGGAGAGGCTAGAGTTTTTTTTTTTTTATCAAATGAGAGGCTAGAGTTTTGGCATAAAATAATTTATGTCTTTTTTGATACAATTGAAGAAGTTTTGATTGAAGTAGAAGGGGAAGTGAAATTGGAAATTAGAGTAAAGTAGATGTAGAATTGGAAATGAGGTTAAAAGTCGATTTGTTATAGCTATGAAATAGAGTTTAAATTGAAAATGGAAAAGATGAGGTGAGGAGGGTGAGAAAGAATATTGAAAAGTGAAGGAGCAAGCAAGGGAGTAAAATATAAATAAGGATAATATGTGGTGTTAACATGCAATCTTACAAAGTTTTTTAATGGTCAAACTTTATTAATTGTCGGTTCAGGGTAAAATTGGATCACTTTGTTTACTTCAATAGTGAAATTGTTCCCGTTGTTAGTTTAGGGTGCCTAATTGTCCAGGGCGGTTAGTTGGATGACAAATTAGGGTTATTTCCCTTTTATTAAAAGTAATGCTCCCTCCTGTCCTGATTATAAAATCACTTTAACTTTTTTTTTGAGAAATTAAGGATGCAAAATTAATCAATTTAAATTGTATATAAATATATTTTTCCTAATAACTAATTTATTCTAATTATAACCTAACATATGATATAACTATACGTGGTATAAACTACTCCCTCCGTTCCTAAATATAAGACCTAGATAACTTTTTTTGGAAAGATTAAAGTTGCGAAATAGGTTATTAAATCATGATATCTTTGATATTTTTTAGATTATCCATTAGCTGACAAATCCTTAGATTTGCATGGTTTTATATGCTTAATTTGAAGCAATTAACATTATTAAGATGCAATATTGTCTAAAATAATTCCCCATTTTGGATTATATTTGTTATATATTTAAGGAGTCAATGATGCTTAATCAAAGGGATTTATTTTAATGTTTTGACAAGATATCAATTGGGTGCAAGCAAGGTTGTCAAACTCATGAGTTTAAGTAAACTCATGGAGATAAGGTAAACTCGGATCGTAGACTCGAATCGTAAACTCGTAAACAAGTAAGAGTTTACGTTTATCAAAAATCATGTATTTCTTTTATATAATTGAATAAGAATACAAATAATAATAATAAATTGACTTAAATTTAATTTAAATATAGATAGTAAATTTAAATATATGGATATTCATAGTATATCAACCTCAATAGATAAATTTCTGTGAAATTCACATTTAAATTCATTGAATTTTGCCAATAAAAAATAATTAAAATGAGTTTAATAGTAAGTTAACACAATTTTCTGTAAGGTAGAAACGTAAAAACAGAAAATTCACAATGTAAACACGTAAGTTTTTACTAAATTTTCTAAGACTAAAAATTTAGTTGACTCGTGACACGTTTTGGTTAGATAGTGTTGTAAAAACGGTAAAATCGGAGAGTCAACTCGCAAGTTTGACAACAATGGGTGCAAGATTTAAAGACCTCATTTTAAAAGTTAGTTGATATTATTATATATATATCATTTTCAATTTTTTTTGCTCCTCCTCATATTATCATCATCAACACCACTTGGGAATTGAATGAAGACATAGCCTTTGTTTGGATATGGGCTTTGATATGGGCTATGCACTCTTTGGGCTACTAGAAATAAATGAATAAGGAAGAAAAAGAAAAAAAAAGGGGAAGGAGGGAGCTTCTGCAGAGGGAGCTGCCGAAAAGGGATCATCATCATCTTCATTCTTTTGGGAAGGCAGGGGCGACGCGAAGCAGTGGAAGAGAAAAAGGGATGTGAGGAACAGAGGCTCCGAACTGCACACACACAAACTCATGTCTTCACATTTCTCTCAACTTCCCTTCCTCCTACATTTATTTTCTCCCTTTTTCCTTTATCCACCCATGTTGGTTATTCATAAATTAGAGCTTGGAGCTTCTAAGCTCTTCTTTATGAGTGACTAAAATACCCTCCTTACTCTTGGAGTTGATGGGAAGTGGCTTGAGCTATGGTTCTTCAAAGGGGAGTCCCAATTCCTTTTCTTTCTCTTTATATTTTTGATTGCCTAGGTTTAGGTTAGCATTTATGTTTTGAGATTGGACTGGATTTGGTTGATATTATGGGTGTTTGTGATTTTGACTTGTAATGAGGAATTTGGACTCAACAATATGTATGGTCATACATATGTTCTTTATAATTCATTAGATATTTTTATTTACTCATGGTATTGGTAGATAGTTTATTGAATTGAATTGTAATTGAACCATGCATTACAAATCACTAATCACACTCTAGGGTAATTAATAATGTCTATTTGAATGGGTTCATGAGATTAGGCATTAGACTTACCGGTTGGTGAGGTTTGATATTTTAGGAAACCTAGAGAAACTCAAAGTGAACCTATTAATTGTTTGAGTAACATTGGACTTCAATCCTTAGATTTTATTTTATTATGTGGGGTTCCAATAGTGAATTAAAATCATAGGATTAATTAAGTGACGATTCGGAGTCCCGGTCGTAGGATTAATAGTTCCTTGCAAGTAATAGGTCCACAAGCACTAAAGAGCTTAACAATGCCTAATTGGATGAGGTCTCAACATTTAGGTATTGGACTCATGGGTTCATGAGGTTTGGTAAATTAGGAAATTAGTGCATTAAATTCCCCAAAAATCCTTAGAGAGCTATGATAGCCATTGAAATTAATTTCCAAGAGCAACTCACTTCAATTCCACCCTTTTATCCAAAAATACCAAAAATATTTATTTATTTTGCATCCTTCATTCCATCTTTAAAAAATCAACAAAACATATTTTCTTTACCTAAATTCATCTTGCATTGCATTAAATTTATTAGGGTAGTTTAATTAAACAAGGCTCCCTTGAGAACGATACCCGGGGTAACTTCCGCTTACCTTGAGGTTCTAAAATATTCTTGAAGGACTAGGCCCAAGGCACACTACACCGACCTCTAAATCGGTGTCCTTCATTAGCTTATAGGTAAAATAAACTAGTTTAAGAGAAAAAAATTAGGTAAATCAATTTATAATTAACTTATTTTTTGCTTTTTTTAAGATTTTTCAAAAAAAGTCATCTAAGTCCTATATTTAGGAACGAAGGGAGTATAAATTAGTGCCTTAGTAGTTAGTGGTCTAATTTACTCTTTCAACTAAAAAAACAAAAGGAGTGTCATATATAAGAGAGTAAGTTCTTTTTTTTTTTTGATAAAAATAAGAGAGTAAGTTCTGACCCAAAAAAAACTATAAGACTATAAGAGAGTAAGGAGTATTTAATTATTTTTTCTTATTACAAGGCGGTATTCAATTATTACCCATTACTGTCTGCGGAGTCTTTTTATTTTTTTTTTTATTTCAAGTCTGCGGAGTCTTTGACCATACTATAACGTGAATCTGTGAAAATAAAATGTAAAAAACACTGAATAATACTCCCACATTACTTAAATATAAGTGCTAATTGATTTTCTTGAGAAATCCTATGAATGTTAAATAAGATAACTAAAAACTGATTTTCCAATTGTTTTTTTAAAATAGTTTATTTGATTTGTAAGCTAATATATGATCTAACAATATACTCCCTCCGGTCCTAAATATAAGACCTAGTTTACTTTTTTGAAAAATTCTAAAAAAGAAAAATATAAGTCAATTATAAATTGATTTACCAAAATTTTCCCCTTAAACTAGTTTATTTAACCTATAAACTAATGTCTAATCTAAAAATATATCAAATATGTCATAATTTAATAACATATTTTGTAACCTTAACATCTCCAAAAAAAAAAGTCAATTAGGTCTTATATTTAGAACCGGAGGGAGTATAAAATACTCATATATTACAATTAAGTAGATTATTTTTGTTTTCTCATAATTTTCCTAAAAAAAGGTCCATTAACTCCTATATTTACATTTAGAAATCTAAGGAGCAGTCTAATTGATAGAGTTATGATTTCGGGCTAATCGATTTAAACAGGTTAACCGTTAACACGATCCAACCCAGTATACAAGTGCATTGCCCCACTTCCATTGTTTCCGTGTGCATGAGATGATATGATTGATTATTGGTTCTTGTACTTATTTGATGCTTGTGAATGTTCCATTCATAGTTATAATTTGCTTTTCTGATACTCCCTCCGGTCCTAAATATAAGACCTAATTGACTTTTTTGAAAAATCCTAAAAAAAACAAAAATAAGTTAATTATAAATTGATTTACCTAATTTTTCTCTTAAACTAGTTTATTTTACTTATAAACTAATGAATAATCTAAGAATATATCAAATATGTCATGGTTTATTAGACTATTTTGCAACCTTAACCTCTCCAAAAAACAAAAATCATCTAGGTCCTATATTTAGGACCGGAGGTAGTACTATGTTTTGTGAAGTGGTCTTGTATTAACTGGATATATGTTGACTTGGATTGTTAGATGAAGTTGGATTTCAAAAACAATAAAGCCCTGCTCCAATGGTGGAATTTGCGTCAAAAAGCTGTTGCACTACTCACATGTATTGCTGTCTATGTTTATATTCGGAACTCACGTAAAAGAAAAATATGTTATAGTATGAGTCCTGAATGGGAAAGATTACAGGAAGAACTAATGAGTCAATATGATGTGGAATCACAAGAAAATGGGAAGCAGAATGAGACATTAGATGATAGTATCCAACAAGAGAATTCAAGCGGGTCTTCAAGTGTTACATCTAGAAAGAAGCAAAAAGTGACATATAGCAATGAAAATGATTCTGACATAAGGAGCATTAAGGACGCCATTGATGAGTTAATTGCAGCACTCCGGGAGGGAAACGAATCTATTGGAGCACCACGAATGACAGGGGCAGAAGTATGGAAAACAATTAAAGAGTTTGGCTTCTCTCAAATTGATACCACTAAATTGTATAGAGTCCTTATGTGCGATGTTCGTCAACTTGCAGCATTCACTGAGTGTCCATTGCAAGCTCGTGCAGATTTCCTCAATGAAGTGATGAAGGACTTTGGATCTACTTAGTTGGCTGGCCATATGTGTTGATGTTAGCTACTTTTGATAGTTATTATTTTGAGATTATGGAAATTTTTGTTACTATGTGATGTTTATTATTTTCAGCTTGTCAAAGGAGATGGTTTAGGATTATCAAATTGAAATGGTTCATATTTTGGGTATTTGATAGTAGATGAACACCATTATGGAATGCTTCTAATGATACGAAGTTGAATCGCATTTGGACTATGGAAATATTATGTGATGTTTTGATATTTTGGATAACCATAGTGAAATGGTTTATATATTGGATGTTAGTATGTCATGTTTACTATTTCAATTCGAACATTTATCAAGCATATGTATAATTGCTTCATTTTATTTTTATCATGGTATTTATTCAATGGTAGGGAGAAATTAATTAAACTAGCTTTGCAGTGAGGTGCTGGCTTTCACGTAATAACAGGAGAACATGTATCTCAGTTATTGGAGAAAAATGTCATTCCATGAAGGCTCAATTATTGGAGTAAAATGGAACTAGATGAAGTCTACTGTTGCTGCCTGTAGTGTTAGTCTGCTTTGATTTTTATGTTTTATTTCCAGTCCTTTTTTGGTAATCTGATTGTTAAAGAAATATATTTTCTTAATAAATAATCATTAGAGGTATGCCATAAAATAAGTATATAAGGGCGAAATGGTATCTTATGATTTACCCTCTCCCCTTTGAACTAAACAAGAAAGCAACCCTCCTCTCCCTCCCCCTTCAACTAAACAAGGTTCATAACTCTGTTCCTTCCCTTGCTTAACTTTGATGAACCTCCCTCCCCTCAGCTCACTTAACTTTGCCCTGGCTTTTTGTTTCTATGTTCTATGTTTGAGTTGTGACTGAGAATTGAAGCATTTGATATATTGAAATGGTTGATACATCCATATTAGAAAGGATGTCAAGTATCAAAGTTGGCTACGTGATTGATTTTGAAACCACTATGAGATTTCTTATTGGTTTTAATTTAATTTATATTGATAAAAAAACCATTCATAAAATGAAAAATATATTTATTCGGGCATTTAGGATCTTGAAAGCTATTATGTGGTTTTAAGTTGATTAAATAGCCTTAGCAAAGGCTTATAATGATGTGTTACACCACCTTGTGTGTATAATTTTTCATGTGAATGAGACATAAGCTGAATTTATTTCAGACTTTCTTGCTATACATCCACCTTTCTTGCTGCTTTTCATTTGAGATTAACTGCTGTATTAGGATATAGTAATATTGCTTGAGTTAGTAGTACTTGGTTTAGGCTTTATGTTGTCTCTTACTGACGTTGTGCCGGCTTCTGTGTATTCTTTGAATGTCCTTTCATAAAACTTCAATGTCACAAGGCATCAAAGTGAAACTAATGCTTAAAAAAAGAATTAAGATGTTTTCTTTTGGTTTTGTACTTTAAATATATAATTACTAGTTCTGTTTTCAGTTTCTCATTTTTTGTTGGTTTAGCTAGAAAAAGTTGGACATTTGACCAACAACTTGGTGAGTGTTCCATTCCTATGGAGTACTATTAAGTTGTGGTTCCAGTCGCGACGCTAGGAGAGACATCTTCACAGCTAAGTGAAGCTGCGTGAAACCTGTGTAGACAGAAACAAAGGGCTTGGTTACCATGCTTCAAAGACCATAGGGATAGATCCTACAATTGTCATAACTTACCACTTCAATTTTGTTTCAATTTTGACTGAACACCACAATTTTCTTCCAAAGCAGCATTCTTTCACTGCTTCTTGTCTTCTCCATTTGGTGGAAGTGGTCCTGGATTTAATATTCCAGAAAATTGAAAGGAGACATGTTGAGCTGAAGAAGTCCTCTCAGTCCTAACAGCATTAACATTTTTTATTAGCATTCACTTTATGATAAAATCATAAGCTTATAAAATGGTAAAAAAACTTTAAAGGGTGGGGGCGGGGGGGGGGGGGGGTGAAACTTCAAACCCTCTGCTTCTTCCCTGGCATTTTTATGAAGAATTGGTTGCATCATTATTTCAGATGTTGTGTACGCCATATTTAATTCAACAGCATGAACACCATCCTTTTTATGAAGAATTGGTTGCATCATTATTTCAGGTATGATTGAATGTTAAATTTAGTTATCTTCCTTCTTTCTCTGTTTGGGTATGTGTTTGGTGATGAGGAAGAGAAGTTAGTGGTGATTTCAAATGAGGTTTTTTTGTTGTTTTGATTTTTATTATGAATGAATGGTGATAGTGGTGTCAATTGTTCTTTCTCCCAGTTAGTAAGGATTGAGAATTTAGTGATCTAACTTGGATTCAGTGTTGATTCATGATGTTTGAATCCTTGTCTTATAAACTGTGAAAAGAAGTGATGATAGGAATCAAAAGGAAAGTAGCCTATAAGGTGTCAATATTGGATTTTATTGAGTAATTGTAACTGAACATTTACAACGATTCTTTGTCTCAGATGAATGATTTTGCTGTGTGAATTGGTAAGGGTATACTTTGTTATGGTTTTTCCTTATTAAGCTTTTGGAATCTTGATCTTCTACTTGATTTATGCTTGAGTATGTAGTTTTTTTTTTTTAAACTGACTTGAGTATGTAGTTGGGGTGTTCTATTAATAGGTTCATTTCATATGTTGAATCTGTATAAACCTAGGTTCCATTTCTCTTCATATACTCTTGAACATTTTTTACATATGCATATGAAAGATAACATTAGGTTACTTGCTGCTCGTCATAGTGGGATTATTCTTTGTTTTTATTGTATAAAAACACACACACACACACACACACAAGATAACAAGGTTAATAACACCTTATTTGATCTCTTAATATATGAGTCTACTGAAGCTAAATGATGATCATGGGCAATTAGGGTTTCTCCCTGGACCTCCAAAATAGAAGTAGCTGCCCCAATCATTATCAGAAGAATAGCCAGGTAGAAGTACATTGTAGCAATTGGAATCATCAACGTTAGGCTCAAGGTAGTCATTAGCAGTGTACAATTGGTTGTCACCATTAACAATACTAATTTTCTTGAAATAGCTAGCTTTTCCATAACGTTTTCCTGCAAAATGTCCACTTCCCATTTGTGTTGCTGTGTGTTGATTTACATTACTTCCTGAGTTTCCCACTTCACCTCCCCACTGTATTGCTGTGGCACTATTTGATAGTCCTGATGATTCAAACAAAGAGGCAGGCCAATATCCCATGATTTTATCTGATCCATATTTCATCCACCAGTCTCCATTTCCTTTGTCCTGTTTATTATCACAATTAGTAGTCAAACTTTATAGTGCAAGACTAGGTCTTTTGAAAAGTATGCTTTGACGTGTATGGTACTTCACACAATTCTAAGGAAAAATAATACCGCCCTGGGGGGTAAGTATGGGCCATAAGAAAGGGATTTAATTGCTAGAAGTCCAATAATTACTGAAAGTTAAGTAATGACAAGTTTAATGTAAGAAATGACAACATGTTTAAGATGTTTATCTGTCTTGGGGAATTTTAATAAGGGCAATGACCCTATTATACCTTTCAAATAACTACTCTGAACCACTGAGCACCCTAATTAAATTAATAATGGATACAATTGTACCTTTAAATTAATCAAAATGGTCCAATTTTACCCTGTGGCGAATGTAATGTTAACACGTGTCGTCTATTTGTCAACATTACATTCTCTGTATGGTAAAATTTGATCATTTTGGCTACTTGAAGGTAAAATTGTACTTGATGTTAATTTAGGGTGCCTAGTGGTCCAGAGTGGTTACTGGGCAAAATAGAGTCATTATCCTTTTAATAATTAGATCATTTCTTTGCATAAATTCATTCTCCCAAAATAGTACTTCGTGCAATATTAAGAAAAAATTAACCAAAAGAAATACAAAAAATGTTGGCTCGAATTGGTCAAAAGTAATAAATATATAGAAAAATCTTTGTTTCCCCAAACATTACCATGTCTATGAGAGAAGGGACAGTGAACGAGAGAGGAACGTGTGTATGTAAGAAAAATGTATGTGATCGGCATAAATGATGCAGTGATATAAAAAGTAATTAACGGGGGATAAAAATGAAACAAAAACTGGTTAAGTTTTAGACATACTCCCAGTATTGTCAAACTCGTGAGTTTAAGTAAACTCGTGGAAAAAAGTTAAAACTGAATTGTATTTAAATTGTGAACTCGTAAAAGTTTACATTTATTCATAAAAACATGTTTCTCATATATTATTAAACAAAAATACAATAGTTTAACTCAAATATATTGTAAATATAAATATCGATATTAAGTATATAAACATTCATAGTTCATACTTTATAAGCTCAAAAGAAATATTTCTATGATATATATATATATATATATATATATATATATATATATATATATAATTAATGAATTAAGAAAAAACAGTTAAAAATTTAAGTAACTCGTGACACAGTTTAATTAAGTAAAAATACGAATTTGACAACAATGCATACTTCAAACTATGATAGTATATCATATATATAGTAGGTAAATAAAAAGTTGTTTTTTATATATGAACCGGTGGGGGTACCTTTTGCCTCAACCTTTAACACGAGTAGTGTATCAAAATTATTTATCTCTCATTGCAACAACTAACAACAAAGTCTTATCAAATTTTTAATATTTGTTAGTTGGTAAATGTGAGTACCTTCCAGATGGTAATGGTAATTTCATACTGGGAATTGATGTCATTGTATACAGATAATGGCTTAATGCTGCTTCCCAAGGCTACTCCGGAATAAATTTGTACAAAGCCAGAACAGAGAATATCAAAGCATCCCGTTTCCTTATATGAATCACTCTGTCGTTTAGAACAAGAAATGGGAGAAATTTTCAAAAAACAATAATGAAAATTTTGAACAAATTAAACAAAAATGTAGCGCTGTTATAAAAGTAGAACTCACCGTCCAAAATGAAAAGAGTCTGGTGCGAGTATCCCCATATAGCTGTGGATTAACCTAAATAAATATACAGAAACAAATAATTGACTTCGTGACTTAATGCAACGAGCTTTTACTCCCGAAGTACAAAATCATATGCGTCATATATATTAGGATATTTATGAATAATTTTTTGTCCTTCACTCTATGATACCCTTCCTTCCTAAATATAGAATCTAATTGATTTTTTTTTTTGGAGAATCTAACAAAAAAACTAATTAATTAAATAAGTTCATTGTAAATTGATTTATTTAAATTTTTCTCTAAATTATTTTACTTGACTTATTATAAAATAATATATAATATAATAATACAAGGAAGATGTTCTAATTAAGTGTCTCATTTATCTTCCTTAATTTCTAAAAAATCTAAAAGTTTCTTAGTTTTATGAATATTTTTATTGCTAGAGTGATGCTTAGGAATAAGGAATCGGTGTTTTTCATATGTGAAATCATGTAAAGTACTGCATATACTACTTCCTGTTCATGGTCATCAAAAAACAAATTCGTAGCCAACCAATTTCTAAGCGTGGTTTTTTTTTCATTTTTGCCGATTTTTTCATGAAGAATACCTGCCAACCAGCTTGAATAACATCAACATTTGCATTATCAGCATCATTTACAACCCAAATTGCAGAGACACTGTATTCTTGGGATTGCTCAACATGAGGGTTCCAAACATTCATGGCTCCTTTACCTCCATAATATTTTTGTCCTTTCACAAAAACTGTGGCATACTGAACACTCCAAAAGAATCAATTAAATAAGGTAATAAAATTAAATAAGCAAAAAGAAACAGGAAAATCTAAACCAAATAATATAATTTGGTGTGGTGGGATATAATATAAGATATAACACAAGTACCTCGTAGCCAATTTCACCTTCACCATTTCGGGGTATAGTAATGTTCTCCATGTCCTTCTTCCTGAATTGTTTCATAAAGTTTGTTCTCAATATGTCTTCTTCTCTTGTTCTTCTTATAGGAATAGTACCCTCAGGGCAACTTCCATTTTGGTGCCATAACTGAACGATTGGCTTTGAGCTTGAAGACATATCATTGCTTTCTTCATGTATCTCATCTTGCAGTAGAAAGTTTGGCCTCATCTTCATGAAATAATTAATTGCTATGTATAAGCGTTTTGAACAAGATAGGATAATATAAATATATATAGAAAAATGTCAGAAAATGCATTTTCAATATCAAAACCCCAAATAAGTGGTGCACAGTTGTTATCGTCACTCCACTAATTAAAAATTACTTGTATAAAATTTTGAAATTCATAAAGTATTTTTCTTGTATTTGCATATATGTGCGCCCATACACGTGTAAAGAAAACCTTTATTAGAGTTCACCTTAATTTTGTGATTTTTGAGTTTTGGGTGATCCAAAGCAGGTTGATGTTGAATAGAGACACAATCAATTATGTCTCCATCCGGACTCTGGTGTAAGGAGAGAAAACAAAGTTGTTAACACAAATTATATCATAAAATAATAAAATCCATCAATAATTTCTTCACTAGTTCAAGCATTATAGTGGATGAGAAACAAGGAGATGATAATAATTCCGTACCTTGATGGACTTAACAGCTGGTTTATTCAACTTCTTCAAAAGTTTGTGAACATCAAGTTTATGACTATGACTTATGAATGTGTTTCGATCTGCCATGATCATTCGCACAGAAAGAAAGAATAAGAAGATCACCATGTTTGCTATCCAGGCAGTCTTTTTATTTTCTAATTTGACTGACATTGTTGGTGACAAATATCAAGCAAGAACCTATTGTAAAATTTTTCAAGGCGATACTGAAGATTTAATTTGTGACACAGATTTATAGCTGATTTATCCTAGTACATAAAAAAGAAGCTATTTAATTTTATTGTCGTTCTTATGACAAGCTATTCCATGGAATATGAACCTGGTAATTAACAACGATTACTAAGTAAAAAAAATAAAGACACTTTTTAATGTTAAATATGTAATATTCATGTGCCCTTATAAACCATATTCAAGTGTTGTCCCAATATCCTTTTAATATTGAGCTCCATTCATTGTATTCAAGTGGATTATTTGTTTCCTTCTCATGTGGAAAAGAGAAAGGTTATAATATTTCATTTCTTAAATATATGATATATATTTACGTAATCAATAAATTTAGTCAAAATCGTATGCTATTATCAAAACACCCTAAATTTTTTTTATTTCATACCATTTGTCTCTTATTTTTTATTGAGGAGATTAACAAAAACTATTCACAGAAATTATGGAGGAAAAAAGATAGAAAAAAATGTTTTTTATTTAGAGTACGCCTCTTCAATAGGTTATTCATTTAGAAACGGAAAAGTATATATAACTGAGAGATATAGTGATAATGGATAATATTTCGGTTGTCGTTGACTTAAAACATACTCTTGTGATGAATACGAGCTTATGCATACCCATGCACGGGAGATATTCTTTAAGTTATATACAAAATAAATTTCCTTTTCACAATAGACACTGGGGAAGGCCCGATCCATTTCAACATGGATAAGATCAAATTTTAGCTTGTAATTTGCATGAGAGTCTCTTCCCAAACATTGACCAGAAGCAAAGTATACGGTAAGTTCATCTGCAAATCAGGAATCAAAAACATGAGTGATTGCTTCTATAAACTCATGAGGGTACCATGAGTAAGAAAAATGTATTAGGATCTAGAAATGCCCAAGTGTCCCAGGAGAGATGCTGAACATCCACCAGCCAAACCATGAAAGATAAGTTTGGGAAGAAGGAATAAGTTTTCACAAAAATATTGCACACAATACTCCCTCCGTGCAATTAATATTATGTTGTAAGGTACCCGAGATGATTTTTGCTGTAAATAATACTCCCTCCAATCTGTTCATAAATATAAGATCACTTTCACATTTGAATTTGTTCCTAAATATAAGATCACTTTCTAATTTTTCTCTAATTTCTTCCCAAATTAAACTTAGTAATGCTTATATATGATAACAAGTAAGAGAGGACAGTCGGATTAAAGGTTGGGAAAATCCCAAATAAAGTACTCAAAATATGTAAAAGGACAAATCAAGTACCCAAATTAGCAAAAGCACAAATTAGGTAATAGAACGTGAATTGGGATTATGAAATGTACAATAACTCAAATACCCTCTCATTTCTTTCCCTCCCCCACCGCAGAACCCCCACCCCACCACCACAACACACAGAACACCACCAGCACAATATTTGGAGAGATTATGAGTGAGCTGTTTTTGTTAAATGAATTTTGGAGATTGAGTGAGGCTAGAGACGAAGAGAAGTAGATCATAATAAGTTTAGAAAAATATTTTGAATCCCTATATAATTTCTTTGGATATGCTTTTATTCCAAGTTTATTTTTAAAATATTAAACAATACCCCAATATTCTAAATATTGCTTTATTTATTCTTTATTTTTTTTTAATAAATTTTGGGATGTTACATCGTGATAAACATGGGTGATACATAGAAGTTATATATAAATAAAAATACATGTGCGTTACTCGTGCAATACATGTGTGATACTCATGCAATACACATGTTATATATAGAGAAGTTATAAATAAAAAATACATGTGCGATACTCGTGCAATACACCTGCTTTGAACTACCGTTAGCAAGGGACGCCTGCATTGTATTTGAGCGTGTATTTGAGAAGAAGAAGGAGTATTTAGGAACGAAAAGGGAGTGATCTGACACCATTCATTATTGAGTCTAATGAATTTAGAGGAGTTCAACATATATTAGATTTTTTTTCTTGTCACATGGGCGTGATGTGATGGATTTGAAGTAAAAAATACCAACATATATTAGATTTTTTTCTTGTCACATATATTAGATTTTTTTCTTGTCACATATATTAGATTTAACATACTAAAAAAATACCCAATATTCTAAATATTGACTAATGCATTCTTGAGTTGGGTATTAATTATGGGCAGCATACTAGACATGACATTCTTTCGGCTTGAAGCCTTGAACCCAGGTTATTCATATTTAACAATTGATACGCACGAGGGGCAGCAAAGCTTGGTGGTACTTGTCTATTTTATGCATTATACATGCATAAAATAATTATACATGAAAAACAAAATAATAATACATGCATAATATAGTACCCCTATATTATGCAATGCAACTAAAGGCAATACATGGACTAGAGGTGAATATTGCGGAAAAGATAAACAAGGGCTATATTGTAGGATCTACTTCAAAACAAATTATGAATTTCAAGAATTGACAATACATATATAAGATAAATAAATACAACTTCAACCCTAAGAGCTTAGGATCGGAGGCATTGGAGCTCCTCCTCACACGGATGTAGGCTTCATAACTACTATTCTTCAGGAGTGAAGATGTTGATGGTCTTGAAGTCTTTCACCCTCCTTCCAATTCCTTTGTTCCTATCACTCACTTGCGCGCCACTTTATTTATTGAATAAGTTTAAATTCAGTGCTTTCATGCCAAGAGAGATGTGAATTATTCATTGAACTAACAAGAAGAACCTACTAATCTTTACAGTGTTACTAATGATAGAAACACTGAGGAGACATAGCCCTGCTCCACTTACTCTCCCCATATATGCCCCATTGAGTAGGAGGATATCACATTCCCGCTGGAACTCATGTGAGCCAATCTTTTGAATTTAATTATTTTTCTGTAGTTTGTGTGTACTGGTGAGATATGAACAAAAACTGAGAATAAAGGTGGTGATGACAGATATTAGTGAATAGTCATGCTTGCAACATGGATAGGAACAAGTGGGACAATCCCGAGAGGTTCTTGGGTTTAGCTCACAGCAATGATGATTTGTTCCAAACTATAATGTCTTTTGGAAGGGGGAGTAGAAAGTGTCTTGGCGCTCAACATGCACGCCCTATATTTATTATGACAGTTAATAGATTTGTCCAATGTTTTCATTGGTACATGGAAGACAGTGATATCTATCATGGTGATGATTTAGGCCTATTAACATGCCACCGTGACCCCCTAAAAATTAAAATCCGACCTAGAAATCATGGTAGGATGCAAGGGCTCGTATACAAAGGAAGAGGCCGCTTATTGTTCCAGTTACGAGCCCTTGCATCCTACCATGATTTCTAGGTTGAATTTTAATTTTTAGGTGGTTACGGTGGCATGTTAATAGGCCTAAATCATCACCATGGTAGATATCCCGTCTTCCATGTACCAATGAAAACATTGGACAAATCTACCAACTGTCATTATAAATATAAGGCGTGCATGTTGAGCGCCAAGACACTTTCTACTCCTTCCAAAAGACGTTATTGTTTGGAATAAATCATCATTGTTGTGAGCTAAACCCAGGAACCTCTCGGGATTGTCCCACCTGTTCCTATCCATGTTGCAAGCATGACTATTCACTGATATCTGTCATCACCTTCATTATTCTCTCAGTTTTTGTTCATATTTCATCAGTACACACAAACAACAGAAAAATAATTAAATTCAAAAGATTGGCTCACATGAGTTCCAGCGGGAATGTGATACCCTCCTATTTCAATGTCTTCAAGGGCATATCTAGGGAGAGTAGTGTTTCTAGAAAGACAACATTTAAATATGGCAATTGTTCCAAGTGGTCTTCAGTTAACATCATTTGCCCACAAACACTATAGATTTGTTGATATAATCTCTCCTGTAATCCAAATAAAGTGTAAATTTAAAGAACATTCATACAAGCTATAATATGCTTTGATAATGAAACAAAACAAAACAAAACAGTAATGGAGGAAAAAAGAACCTGGAAGTTAGGAATCTCGGCCAACTCAAACATGACCCATTCTACAGTAGTCACCATTGTATTGGGGCTACTCCACACGATAATAGACTCCCAAATCAACATTTTCGTATGTTTCTTGGACATTCCATTATCATCTCCCTCTCGTGAAATGATAAGTTTGGCCCCGAAGTTGATTTTTTCCTGAAATATTCAATGAGAAATGAATTAGACGAACATCAATCACTACATTTTTTATTCGAAGTCAAAGTAACACATTTCAATTAGGTGGACGAACCGTGGTTTGATAGACTCCAGCCCAATGTACGTGCATTAGTTCTTCAATAACCGCTGATCTTTTTCTGAGAAAGAAATTCTGGAACATAAGAAGTAATCAAAATCTTAACATGCAACAATTACTTTATATGCTCCATCAAAAGCCATCCAAACATACACCATAAACTATAGTCATCTGGCCACTGCAGAACATAAGGCAGAACATAAAGCAAATGAAAACATACTAATTTGAAACATCCAATGGACTAACATGCAAACTACAGAATATCACAAATCTTCACTTTATGAACCTCAAATTACCAAAATCATTTGATTTTCACAGTGAAAGATACAAGAATTTAACAAACACCTATTGAACAGCAAAATAAAATTCAACATGCCCACAACACCATTAACTCACATTCCCATTCTTTTAGTGCAAGAATGCTAATATACAGCCATCACAGCAACCTAATTAATTGCAAACAGAATATTCTGATACTCATTAGTACCATTTCAACCCATAAACTGAAACTGAACTTATGAGTTCAGTGATGACAGTAAAAGCAGAAGTAACAAAATTCAAGAAACACTTGCCACTTCTCCAAATATTTAACATGTAAGCTTGATAATATTAACAATCTTCCCTTCACTATCCTTAATCACAAGATAGAACATCATAATCCAGAAATCAAACGGAACAAGAAAAGAAAGGGTAATTGAAACATAAACCAACCAAATTCACAAAGAAGTAACAATACAAAAATAGGGACTTTGCTTAAGCTTAATCACAATAGAAGAAAACTGAAACAAACATTAGCAAGATTTCATCAAACTTATCAAAACAAGAACAGAACATCCAAGCACCGCAAGGTCAGCCAAAGAAATAGGGAAAATTGAAAACTAAACTTTATTTTCATTTCAATAAGCTTGAACTCTTAAAACTCTAACCCAAAAACCCCAACTCTCAACCGCTCATATCAAAGAATCAAAAGCTAGATGAGCATAGAGTAACTCACCAGAAATCAAATCTGGTTCTTCATATGAAACGGAGCTTTGCTCTGTCTTGGACATATGGAATTGAGCTGAGAAATGAAGAAAAACGCAAGGGGAGGAGAGAACGAAAGAGAGGGAAGAGAAAGATATGAAATAGAGAGAATAAGGGATGTGTGTGTGTTTGACAGTGAAATTAAGTTGATGAAGGAAGAGTGAGAGTGATGAAATGAAGAGAGAAAGAGAGTGATGAAGATGATGGGGCAGAGAAATGATAGTGACGAAGTTGGTAGGTGAGGAGTGATATTTATTAGTATTAAATGGAGCGTGGTGGAAGTATATTGGAGAGATAAGGATGGTAAATACTCCCTCGCTTCCTAAATATAAGATCACTTTGGGGAAGTAGATAAGTTCCTAAATATAAGATCACTTCTTATTTTATCTCAAGTTTTGCCCAAAATACCCTTATACTCTCTCTTTTCATTGAAAACCCCCTCCTTTTAAAGTTAAGTAATTGAGGGGAATATCATGTAATTTTATTGTCTTCCTTAATCTCCCCAAATTAGCCAAAGTGATCTTATATTTAGGAACGGAGGGAGTAATAATTAAAATAAAATAAAAATGAGTGGTTAGTAGTGATTTGGGAGGGATAAGTGTGAGTTGATATTTTATAGAGGGAGTGGTTTGGTTAAATTTAGGATGTGGATGGAAAGAAAAAGGATAAATATAAATTAGAGAATATATTTTGAGTCCTAATATAATTTCTCTATATATGTTTTGATTCCTAAATATATTCCTGAAATTTTTAAACATTAAATAATACTTCGATGTTCTAAATATTGATTTATTTATTCTGTTAGAAATTTTGGGGTGTTACAACATCCATGTTGTTGAGAACAACAAGATTTGTGGCTATATGTGTTGCATGAGTACTTATGATCAATTTTCCATAAATGACGTATCAGCAATCTTCCTCCTGGGATTACTGACGGCTATTATAATTTGACCAAATTTAGTGAAACCATTAGATAAGAATGCTATGTGACTTGATGAGTAGTGCTCCGTTAACTTTATCATTAGGGATACAATGTAGGTGCCACATTTTCCTCTAAGACAAGTACCATGTGTGTGGGCAGCTTTCATAAGGGTTCCTTCTCTAATTACTATGAAATATTTAGACATTTTGTGCTAGCGATGGCAAAACTTCAGGGACTGGGATATAACTGAGGCAAAATCATTAGGATTGAGTTGCACCTAGTCAAACTATATGGGCAAATGAGCAAAATAATCAATTCAAATTTATAAAAAAACTGTAAAATTAAAAGGCTAATTTCCCGCATATGACAAATTAATTAGGTTAGTTATAAATACACCACACCCTCTTTTAGATTACCACCTTGGCACCTTAGATAAACTTTAGCCAACTATTATCATCACTTATTTCCATAACACCACACCCTCTTCTATTTTCATCCTTCATTTAAATTCCAACCGATGGTCTCTATCGTAATATGATCGATTGGTAAGGTTCCCTTTTCAATACCTTTTCCTTCTTAATTTCTCCAATCAAAATATGATCCATTGGTAACCTAAATATTAAATAAAATGCTAACATGATCAATCTTTTCAAAATAAAATTCAACTTTTATTTTCGTACCATATTATTTTAATTTGGAAATGATGATTGTGGTGGGGCCTAGAAGATAATATTAAATGATTACTTTCGAAATTCGCAATACTTTATATTTTGTTTATATTACAACTTCTTTATTTTTATTTCCATAGAATGTAAGCATAATTTAATAGCTATAATAATGTAAAGCTAAAGTTTACGTTATCGAATGGCATATGGGAAATAATAAAGTTGTTTGACCGATATTTAACCATTTAGGTGCCTCATTTTCTTCTTAATAAGTAGGATTATTGTGGGGACCAATGACCATCCCACCGAAACTGCTGCAACAATAAGTAGGATTATTGTGGGGACCAATGAAAAAAAGTAGACATTGTATGTTATGTACAAAAAGTTATAGGCAAATAGGGCCACATGAGTAGGGCCAAGGCATGTTTTGTAATGGACGACAACATGATGACCAATTATAACTAGCTAGAAGTTATATAATTCCTCCGGTCCCTAATATAAAAGCCAAAATTTGAATGGTTTTGGTCCCTAATATAAGAGTTCACCTCACATTCTCTCCTCATTTAATGCGTTTTTTCCTACTTTACCTCTGACTCTCTTTCATATTTATTAATGTTGTGTATTTCTCTCTCTAAAAGTATCATAATAAATATGGGCAATATTGGAAAAAAAGCATTAACCCCAAACATCCAACTAACATTCACATGTTTTCTTAAGAAGCGTTTTTTTGGTGGTTAACTCTTATATTAGGGACCGGAGGGAGTACAAAAGTAGACATTGTTAGATACAAAAAGAAGACATTGCTAGATCTTCACAAATCAAAATCTTATGGAATGGACGAATATGCAGTGATCAATCTACAAATATAAAAGGTTAAGTATATAATACTCCCTCCGGTCCCTAATGTAAGAGCCCAAAATTTGAATGGTTTTGGTCCCTAATGTAAGAGCTCACCCCATATTCTCTCCTCATTTAATGCATTTTTTCCTACTTTACCCCTAACTCTCTTTCATATTTATTAATGCTTATGTATTTCTCTCTCTTAAAAATACCATAATAAATATGGGTAATTTTGGAAAAGAAGCATTAACTCCAGACACCCAACTAACATTCACATGTTTTCTTAAGAAGCGTTTTTTTGACGGCTAGCTCTTACATTAGGGACCGGAGGGAGTAAGTTACGATCACCAAATGTAATGATCGGAAAGACAATGGTTCATATTTATATTTTCACCTTATAAAGTACTCCCTCCGGTCCCTAATGTAAGAGCTAGCCGTCAAAAAAACGCTTCTTAAGAAAACATGTGAATGTTAGTTGGGTGTCTGGAGTTAATGCTTCTTTTCCAAAATTGCCCATATTTATTATGGTACTTTTAAGAGAGAGAAATACATAAGCATTAATAAATATGAAAGAGAGTTAGGGGTAAAGTAGGAAAAAATGCATTAAATGAGGAGAGAATATGGGGTGAGCTCTTACATTAGGGACCAAAACCATTCAAATTTTGGGCTCTTACATTAGGGATCGGAGGGAGTATTTAAAGAGAATTGTGTTGGGACTTGAAACACATCAATGTAATTTTTAGAAGTAGTTATGAATTTATAAATTTAGACCTCTTTTTTCTAGAAATTAACAAATATAATGATGAATAGTAACTTGAGTTTGGAACTTGTTATAAATTCAGCTAAAAATTCAGCGACTATAATCAATGATTCTCTCCTAAGCCAAAGCACTTCACAATGCTTACTAAAAGGGCTAAAATGAATGATGTTACATTCACACTAAAGAAAGATTAGTGACATAGCAAAGAAAGACCAGACAAGAAAAGAATACAAAGCAAAGGCTCAACAAACAATGTTTCCCCACACACACAATAAATAATTAATAATCAAAATTGGATTTATAAATTGAAGTTGCATTGATTTGGTTAATAGTGTGAGTCAAGCTAAATGAGTTTTTCTTGTATTACGCCTCGTACGCGAAAAAATAAGTCTAACGACCACTAAAAAACAATGGAAGTTAATTCATCATATGTTTTCAGAATTGAAAACTCCTTCTTACTTTAATGGCATTAGAGTTTTTATATGCGATATAACATTATATTTCTATAAAGTTACATTTAAATATTAATAATATGGGTAAAATTGACACATAGTTTTAGTGTCTAAATTATTTATATTGTCAACTAAACAATATTCATTTTTTTTATAAAATTAAGGGAAAAAACTAGTTTAGACCATTCAAAAACACATTGAGATTATCAATAGTAACTGATCACACATAATAAGATAAGTGAACAAGAAATATGCGAATTGTTTAAATTATGTGGCCATGCATGTTTTCAATAGCATCAAGCGTACCATATTATTCTGTTAAAAAAACCGTACCATATTATAAGTGAACAAGAAATATGCGAATTCTTCATCATGCAGAAGTCAGTGAAAGCATTAGGGGCCACAATGTCCAAGGATTGCACATCTCTTATTTGAGCACTTTCCATTTTTAGATCAAAGTACTACTATTTGGATTTTTGAGAATTTGAGAATAGTGTGGGGCCTGTATATCCTGTGGATTCTAAACCATTTTTCTCCGCTAAAATATCTCTTTTTGTCTTTCTTTTTTAAAATTAATCAATTATTGGGCGGAATGTGCGCAGTGCGCACACTTACTTTCTGTCAGTTTCTTTGTCTGTTTCCAGTTTCCAGTTTCCATGCAAGTATCGAATATGAACATATTCTATGATGCGATTTCCAGTTGTAAATTGTAAATTGTAAATTGTAAATCACTTTCAATTCTCTATCCATACGTTTAACTTCTTTTTGACTAATCTCCTACCAATACGTTTAACTACTTTTGACTAAGCCAACACTTTGAAGTTTGACTAAGCAAACACTTTGAAGTTTGAGAGAATAGGAAACTACGCAAATTAAAGATTGAGGTATGTGTAATTGCAGCGCATCACTACTCCTATGTATAACTACGCATCACTACGCAAATTTGTGTCTCATGCCTCGTGAGCTGTGACAACATGCTGGTTCATTCAGGGCACATACGATGATAAATGATAAATAAATAAATAAAAAATCCTACATAGTATCATTTGGTTTGATTTAAACCAAATATCCAAGGTTGTGATTAATCTTAAACTAGTCATACTCAAAATATTTCACTTTATATTAAAAATAACTAACTACACATGAAAATCTTGATCATGTTTATATGTACAAAAGGAAACTGAATGTTTATGTAAAAACTAAAAACTAAAAACATCATCGTAACTTTTGTTGGATACGGGCAACTGGGTAAGCTAAGCGTCACTTCCTGGGCCAGTTCATTTCATCGAACTATTCAAACTTCAATGTTTAATTTTGGAATTTATTTATATACTATACTGTCCTATAACTCTAATTAATGACCTTTAGTTGCATTGCGTTTCATGTTATTCTCATTTTGCTTTTTGTTAGTTAAATTACAAGTCCTTCTAAGGGAAGTGTTAAAAATTTTAATATATATTATTTATATTATTATTTTGTTTAATTAAAATATTCATCATCACGTGGCCATTCAGGTTAGACTCAATTAAATTAGGGCTTTTTACTTACTCTATAAACACAAAAACACACTGACACACATTAATTTTGATGGTAGGCAATGTGTGTGCACCAAACTAAGTTATAGAATATACAGATCTGCTCATTTAGGTTCCTTGACTGGTTAAGGAACTAACTAGCATACAGATTTGGTGGGGCATAAAATTACATTAGGGACCGGAGGGAGTAGTCATCCTTTGATTCCTTTCCAATTATAGCTCCCATGTTTTGAAGAGTCACACCGTTTATTATGCTCGCACAGCTTCCCCCCACTTTATCTCTGTAACTTCATCCACACATTTATTTTTTTAAATATGGGATCCATAATATAACAGCTCAGTAGTTTCTCAACAACCATAGAAAAGTTAGTTGAATGTGTACAGTTAATACTTTAATTTCTTTCCAATATTGTCTAGATTTATTGTGATATTATTAAAAAAGAGAAATACATAAGTATTAATCAATATGAAAAAGATGGGTAAACTAGAAAAAAATACATTGAATGGAAAGAAAATGTAAATGTGACCTTTTATATACGGATAATGAGAATAAACCCTTACAACAATAATGTCTCCTGATCAATTTAACGTATGCAAGTCACTACAAAGGTAACGAAAGAAAAAACATGTAATTTTAATGAGCATAAAATTATATTAAATCACACTTTCACATTGCTATTAATCTCTCTTTTCTTTGGCTGGGGTGACAAATCATAGCAAGGCTGAGTAATAGGATATTATGTAGTAATCCCTCTACTCCTAAATATAAGACATATTTAGGACCGTGCAGTTCATATGTTAGGTAGCTAAGCCAAGTATATAACTAAGTGTGTAATATGTTTATTAATGCCTGTTTGGTGTTGAGAAAGGAAAGTAGAGAAATGGAAATGGATAGGGTAAAGATGAAAAATAGAGAAAATGATGAGAAAGTAAAGTTTGTGTGCCCAAAAAAAGTTTGAGATGGAAATAGATAGAAAGTTTGTGGGCCCAAAAATATATATAAATTACCAAAAACAACCCTTTGTCTTTCTTTTAACATATCAATGTATACGTTGTGTTTTCTTTTCGTTTGCTTAACCATTCGCGTTCCAATTACATGTACATTCATTTACCTTCGAAATTTGTTGTTTCACTATTCTTTCTTACCATGCATAAATTAACTATAGCCACTACTTCCGCTTCTAGATTAAGTACAATTTGTCCCTCAAAAGTCAATGCTACGCCGGGTATTAGTATCTAGTTCAATACCAAAGTAACACATAAAGAATGATACAATTAAATTGAATAGAGATATGTATTATAAGGTGGAGATATTTTATGTATGTATGTATGTATGTTTTGAATGAAAGTGGTTTAGATTCCATTAATTAAATTATATGAGGGTTAAAAGTATAAGCAAAACTAATCCTTTGGTCAGTAAAGATGCTTTTTTTTTTTACCATAGTCAGTAAAGATGCTAAGATTCCTTGTTTTCCAAAGCTTCCAAGATGTAACCATTAGACCCACTTTCCATTTCAGGTGAAGACTTTTAACCGAGGAGAGGCTTTGAGAGCCATGTGATGATGTTGGCTCTAAATATTTCTTGACACAAATCTACAGGTAATATCCCTCACACCAAAAGAGGAAGCCAGAGTACAATCTTTAAAAATATGGTTCAAGTCTTCATCTCTCTCGCTCTGACAGGCTTGGCATTGTAAGGTAGAGAATGGAACAACTTTGGAATTTGGACTTGCCCGTTGAGATTTCGGGCAAACTGATCGATCATGTACTGTTTTGGAGGCAAGTTTAGATTATCATTTATCGTTTTTTTTTTTTGCCATAAGTTTAGATTATCATTTATCAATAGTGGCAGCTTAGGCTTTTTCATCAGTTAGGCCCACTTGGACAGAGTGGGACTTCCGAATAATTGAGAGTGGACAAATGGAAAGGCTTGATTACAAGAGAAATTGCACAATTAGTTAAGTGAGCTTTCCTGTCTACCCTTCTCTTCATCACACCGTTAGGTGAGCTTTGCGCAAGAGAAGTGCAATTTATGTTTGGGTGCTCTCTTTGTAAGGTTTTTGTTATATTGATTGTAGTCAGCAAAGCTCATGGGATGATATGAATGCAATCTCCCATCTAATTAAAACAGAATCTGTGGTGTGGCGTGGAGGATAAGAGCAATCGTAAAGCCACTTTGGATGGGAGAGAAAGTGAATAATAATAGTAATAAAATACTCCCTCGATCCCTAATATAAGAACCCAAAATTTGAATGGTTTTTGGTCCCTAATATAAGAGCCCACTTCACTTTCTCTCATCATTTAATGTGTTTTTTCCTACTTTGCCACTAACTCTCTTTCATATTTATTAATGCTTATATATTTCTCTCTCTTAAAAGTATCATAATAAGTATGGGCGATATTGGAAAAGAAACATTAACTCCAGACATCCAACTAACATTCACATGTTTTTTTAAGAAACGTTCTTTTGGTGGCTAGCTCTTATATTAAGGACCGGAGGGAGTAATAAAATGAGTATAAGTCATGAGGCGTGAGCCGCACATCTGGCAAAAAACAAAACATCATTTTCATACCCCAGTTTATTATTCCCAATACAAAGATTTGTATAGTGTCTGAAGTTGATGTGTATGAATAATGGTAGTACTGGTGGAGTAATAGGCTAATACTCCCTCCGGTACCTAATGTAAGAGCCCAAAATTTGAATGGTTTTGGTCCCTAATGTAAGAGCTCACCTCATATTCTCTCCTCATTTAATGCTTTTTTTCCTACTTTACCCCTAACTCTCTTTCATATTTATTAATGCTTATGTATTTCTCTCTCTTAAAAGTACCATAATAAATATGGGCAATTTTGAAAAAGAAGCATTAACTCCAGACACCCAACTAACATTCACATGTTTTCTTAAGAAGCGTTTTTTTGACGGCTAGCTCTTACGTTAGGGACCGGAGGGAGTAGCAGATAGTGACTCCAAACCTCTTATACTTGTGCCCATCTCCCCTTCATTCTTTATTTAGTCAACATCCTAATAAGTTAACTGTGAGTCTGACAATACTAATATCGCATCTCTCTTCAATTATTATTCATGTGCGCCATTAATATTTAATATTAGAGAAAATCTCAAATAAATCTCTCCAAATACCAAAAGGACAAGTGAGGAACTCAAACTTACAAAAGGACCATGAAAGAACCGGCACCTATCTGTCATTTTAAAATTTTGCGAAAAGACAAAATTGCCCCTATCCTAAAACACAAATTTCTACCTCACCCTAAACACACTCTAACACTCATCCTCTTCTCGCAATTTGTGTTTTATAGAAGGCGACCGGGTAGTGATTAATCAACCACTTGGTTTCATTATTGTTTTATATTAAAGCTAACCACCTATCTTAAGTAATACAATGGTCATTGTAGAGCTACGCAAATTACTTTTTGCTTATAAACTATACCTTGCCAGTTAGAAAAGCATCATTTTCCTTTTTCAGCTCATTAAAAAGAAGTTTGATGTGTAGAATCTTATTGTGCTGATTTACATGAGAACTTAACAAGCAATGTACTTGAGAAACTTATTGCCGCCCAACAAGTCATATCTTACTAGTATTTCACTTGTCCACACATTAATGCTCCAGTTTTTACTATATCCTCTTTTTACCTGGTACTTTGAAATAAAATTAAAGGCTCATATATTATTTATTCCTTATTTTTACTATTAAATAACGCAAAATATTCATTATAATTTAATTTATTTCATTTCGACTACTTGCCATTGCACTGTCTTAGATCGATTCCTATCCTTGTCTCTTTGATCGATTCCATACAAAGTCACTTTGATCGATTCCTATCCTTGTCTCTTATAAATAATTTAATCTTGAAAATATATACGATCTTTATCATTTCATTGAAAGTTGAAGTAAAAGAGGACAATTTTTCAAACCAAGCAGCTAGCACTTCACAACCAACGTTAAACAAAAAAAAAGGTAACTAAACTAGAGGAGTATCATGATAATGCATGTAAAACAAAAAATTATTTCGAGCAAATTGTTGATATCATAGTAATTCATAATGGCTCAACTCGTTTCAACTTTCAACACAAGATATGCCATTGATTTCCGAATTTCTTGAAAAACATTTATAGGTTGGTTATACATTCCCAATAAAATTAAAGTAGCAACACTCACATGCTATATTTGGCCAAAAAAAGAAACACTCACATGCTTGCCACTGAGTTTTGTGAAATGCTATATTTGCTTGTCACTATAGTAGCCTGTAAATATGAATACCAAAAAAATATTTACTTATTAATTCAATTAAATTGGTTAAGTTGATTAATATCATGAGATTATTAAAGCACCATAACCACAATTTTATTCCCACTCAATGTCTTTCACATAAAGCATGAGTCAATATCAATACACAAGCACCACCTCAATCTCTATAAGGAATCACAAAGATTAAAAAGCTGGTAACATACCTAAGTGATCTATTATGATATCACAAATATAGTAGGCGCGGAATGGAGAATCCATTATGATATAAAAGTTCCAGCTGTACATAACACACTTATGTGATCTAGCTAGTACTGTTGTACATATGAGTAAAGCAAACCCTTGTGCCTAACCCATCCCCGAATGATTCAACTCCTCATACAACATAATAATGGTAAGGGTAATTCTCATTGGTAGTCCAAATGTTATTATTAAATGCACCTAGACTTAAAGAGTTAAAATGCAATATCACCACAGTACCATTTCACAAAACTCAGTGGCAAGCAAATTAAAGCACAGAAACAATGATAAAAAGGGAACTCGTAGGGAATATCAAGAGTGGTCCCCGACCCAGTATAATTTGATCTTTCTTTATTAAAGAACAGTGGTGATTTTAGTTTTTATAGGTCTAAGTGCTGATAAAGTTTATATAAAACACAATCAGAAACAGGAAAACAGGACCTTAATAGAGGATGTACAACTGGATGGGGGGACCTTACTTTCACAAATATCAGAGTACATCATGAAGAAAATGAGAATTTAATGTGGTCTTATTTGCTAATAAATAGGAGTATGAGAAAATAGATCTACTTGCACTTGCTTTGTGTTATTCTCACGGGGCAGAAGCAGAATTGTAAATGATGAAGGAAGGGAGAGAAGTGAAGTTTTACAATTACAGGAATTGCAAAGTTATAATTTCAACAAAAAGGTTGGCAAAAAAAAAAAACAAAAAGGAAAAGCAAAATAAAATAAAAGAAGAAAGTAGACAAGACTCCAATATTCCTTCTACTTTCATTTCCCAACCATTCTCTCTACTTCCTATATATATAGCTCTTCCATCTTCCATCTCCCTCCGTTCAATCACAGAGTAGTTCGATTTTGCGAAAGAATTTATATACGTTCAGTCACTCTACAACCATTCTCTCTACTCCCTTAAAAAACTCTCTCCTTCTTCTTCTCTAGTGAGCCATGGCAAATGATCAATTCCAAGATAAAGTATGCCCCATGTGCATGAATCCTCCTCATAATTGCCGTTTGCTCAAGTGTTCATCTCAAGGATGTCACTCCTACATTTGCGATACAAACAAATTGTTCTCAAACTGTCTGGAGAGGTTCCAAGATTCTGGCCGTTCGCAATGTCCTCTTTGCAAAGGTGAACTGTTAGGGAACTACCCTGTGGACCCACAAACCCAGGCATATTTTGATGACCAGAAGCGGGCTTGCACTCTTAACGGTTGCTCCTTCTATGGAAGTTACAAGGAGCTTCAAACGCATGTCCAACAACACCATACCTACCATTTTCTCGTGTATGCCAAAAGGGAAGAAGATCTTAGGAATCCAAATGCTGAACCGGACCCACCACTTCCAAGCATTCGCCATTTGAAGTTCCCTCCACCACCACAAGAGCCCTGGGCTGTACGCTTGTTACATCCCGTTTATAAATTCTTTTGCCGTTTATTAGGTTATCGAGATTGAACCCTAATTGTACTTGTATGTATGTGATATATATGTATATCGGTTATGTAACCTTCTTATATTTTGATGTAACATTCTTTGATATTAATATATTTGATCATTTTATCAAGAAAAAAATGTATGTGTAAGAAAAGGGTTGATACTTGCCCTTTCTTTTCTCTTTGAATCTCATTGCCTTCTTCGTTGTTTTGTTCTTCAATTCTGTGTTTTTTTCAAGTGGGGTTGTGTTTTGAATCAAGGGGTTTCTAAAAGGCGAGATTTTTTTTTTGGGTTTTTGATATGATGTCGTCTAGCTTAGGTGTTATTGGACCTACTGATTCAACTGCTGCAAGGAGGCAAAATAAGAGACCTAAGTGTACGTTCTTATATTATCTGATCTTTTTTTATTCTCCTTAATATTAGTTTTTCTGTTAATTTATGGTTTTATTATGTGTTTTGTTAGTATTATAACTTAAATTGCATAATTGGATTGTTGAAAAGAGAAAGTACATCACTTTGTGCATATGAATGCTTTTCATTGTGTGGAAGTCTCTGGCGTTTTTGGTTTACAAGGGAGAAAAATATTTATTAGTTAAATCTTTTGAAAGTTTTTCTCTCTTGAAATAGATGGCAAGCGGAAGCTACGATGTGATTTCAAAATATATTAAGTTAAACTATTGTTATTTTTAGATTTTTTATTTAATTATATATTAGAAACATGTGTTTAAAATATGATTTTATACACTCCTCTCCTACTTATCAAATATAATAAATAAAACGGGTATACAATTGTCCTGTCCTAATACTTCCTCCGGTCCTATTTATAAGTCGCCAACCGCCACTAGATTTTGGTCCTTAATATAAGTAGCCAACTACCCCTAACTAACTTATTAATTAAAGTTTTCCAAATATGTCCTTATCATTGAAAAAAGAGATCTTTGCATTTACTTTTACTTGCCTCATTATGACTCATTTAATAGTTGTGAGGAGGGCAAAGATGGAAATGAAAAATAAAACAAGACCAATTTAATGATGTAACCACCACTAACCGTCATTCCTTGATTTGTACAATATGGGCGGTTAGCGACTTATAAATAGGACCGGAGGGAGTAGTAATTAAAACGCCCTTTATTTGATATTTTTTGTACAGGATCCTATAAATTTCTCATTGAGACAATGATTAAGTAGTGACAACTAGACAACCAATAAAATCATCATGATATCACAACTAACTAGATGACATCTTATTGGATGACACACCAGAGATGTCATTCTATCTGCTCTCTTGTCCCACACCAAGCCATTATTCTTCCAGGAGCCACTGTCCCATCTTTAATTGGGAGAGGGTTTTCTCCTCATCATCCCTCTCCTTTTCCCTCCTATTCCTTTTGACATCATTGGATCTTTGATCCAAAGATCCAATGGTTCATATTTTTAATGTTTTTACAATACTAAAATAATTATCAATGCACTTAAAAATTTATAAATAATTTTAATCAGTCAAAATTTACTGTGAATAATTCATGACAGTATTAAAAAATAAATTTAAATTTATAATAGTAATCTATAGTTCTGAACAGCTTGTTACAGTTTTGGACAGTTTACATAAAATTTTGACAGATTGAATTTATTTATTATATTTTAAAATATTATCATAATTACATTATTGTTGTAAAAACATTGAATTTGAACCACTAGATATTTAATCCAATGACTTATGAAAGGGAAAATGAGAGAAAAAGAGAGGAGGATAAGGAGAGAAACCGACCCCTACTCCCACCCCTTAAATCTGTAATGATAAAAGGCAAGAAAAGAAAATGAGAGAGAGAGAGAGAGCAAATCCATGAATCCTTTTTTTATACAAGTGGGACTTAGTAGCTACTCCCTCCGGTCCTAATTATAAGTCGCCTTTGACTTTTTTGGAAAATCCTAAAAAAGAAAAATAAGTCAATCATAAATTGATTTAACTAATTTTTACCCTTAAACTAGTTTGTTTAACCTATAAACTAATGACTAATATAAAAATTTATCAAATATGTCATAATTTAATAACATATTTTGTAACCTTAACATCTCCAAAAAAAGTCAAAAGCGACTTATAATTAGGACCGGAGAGAGTATTGTAGTTCTTTTTCAAGATATAGAGGGGGCGCGCAAATCCATGAATACAGAAAATAAGGGGCTTAGACACTTTACTATCTCCATTTTCTGCGTAAATATTGTGAGTACTGAGTACCCATGTGAGATTTACTATTTTTGTCACAATGGCCATTCATTAAATCAAATGGATAATTAGATGAAAGGAAAAAATTAAGTATGGAGATAGAATTTGAATAGGGAGCATGAAAAGAAACCAAACCCTAAAAGTTTGATCGAAGAAAATTACTCCCTCCGGTCCCTAATATAAGAGCCCAAAATTTGAATGATTTTTGTCCCTAATATAAGAGCTCATCTCACATTCTCTCCTCATTTAATGCATTTTTTCCTACTTTACCCTCAATTCTCTTTCATATTTATTAATGTTTATGTATTTCTCTCTCTTAAAAGTCTCATAATAAATAAGGGCAATATTAGAAAATAAGCATTAACTTCAGACACTCAACTAACATTCACATGTTTTCTTAAGAAGCGTTTTTTTTTGGAAGCCCTGGCCACAATTGTACTTAATTTAATCTCTATTAAATTGTTGAATAATAAAATATTATCAGATTAACTATGTCATAATTGATCTTTCCATTTTATTTTTAGTATAATTCCCATATTGATAGCTGTCATACACCAGCAACATATATTGTGACTACTTATATATATAAAAGTAATTAAATATACATTAATGTATATTTATAATAATGTTTTTTAACAAAAAATAGTTCTTAGCAACTAAGTTAATATAACATGTTTTTTTATAATAATGTATCTATTCTAATAATTATCTTCTTTTAATAATTCTTTCTATGTTACGTTATTACCGTTGAACAAACACCTATATGGGTTAATTAAACAAAGGATAGATAAATATAAGAAATGAGAATTAATTACATTTAAGGGCAAGACAAACTCTCCAATTATATCCAACCTTAAAAACCAAATGAATACCAATATTAAAAAAATAATATTTCCAACGTTACTAAATATAAGATATATATATATATATATATATACAGAATTTTTTAGATTAAGGATATTATTTAAATTAGTTAAAATCATATTATATTACCAAAACATACTGCCAACCTATTTATTTTTATTCCCACAATTTCTTTCTTGTTTGTTTATTTTAGAGGGAGTATAGAAACAAAGTCACTTTTTTAAATAGGTATTATATTTATGAAAGGAAGAAATACAAAATAATAATTACCGTTGTGAAGCAATGCTCAAAACCATGGAATGTTAAAATCCACCTAATTGACTTCATTTCCATACTCATAATAATTCGTATCATTCGAAACTTGATGTTGATCTCTGTGCATGGGACCACAAATGCAACATCATGTGTTATCACAAAACCCAAAATTTTGAGTAAGGTGATGCAGAGGATGCCTTTTCTCTGTGCACCACTTTGTACTGTAAATGGCAAAGTCACCTATCAAAATCACTTACACCATTTTAAGAAGGGATAATTAATTAGAGATCCCTCACAAGGGAGTTAATACTGAAAAAATCTCAAAAGTTAAAAATATTAATGTAGGGTCCCAGGGGACCTCACATTAATATATTTGAAAAGTGAAAAGACAGTTTTGCCCCTATCCTTAAAATAAATTTTCCTCCTCCCTCACCCACCCCCTCCCCCCTCCTCCTCCACCCCCTCCCCCCTCCAGCCGCCCCCACCCCCACCCTCCCTCTCCAGCAGCCCCCCACCCCCACCCCCTCCCACCCTCCCCCCTCCCACTCACGCCCCCCACCCCCACCCCCTCCCCCTCCCACCCTCCCCCCTCCCACTCACGCCCCCCACCCCCACCCCCTCCCCCTCCCACCCTCCCCCCTCCCACTCACGGCCCCCCACCCCCCTCCCACCTCACGCCGCCACCCTCCCCCTCCAGCCTCCCTCTCCAGTTTTCATTTGTTACGATTAAGAGTACTTTTTCATTTTGATCCAAATTCATTCTCTAAAAAGTATTCATAACATACACATCCGGCCCATGAGCTTAGTGCATTACAACTTTACTCTTAAAGTGATATATATTAAAATCCAATTTTTTGAGATGGGTTGATTTAAATTTAACTTGAAAATAAATTTATTTGAAATGGAAATTTCTATATGTGAGAAGGGAAAGATCTATGTCAGGAAAAATCATTGACAATAATAATAACTTTTATTTTGTCAATATCGTCTACTCATATTATTAGTTGTCTTTGTTTTTTAACTAACACCAAACCTCAACATATAAAGTACTGCTATATTTTATCTTCTCAGAATAAATATCTCTTGAATTGTTGAAAGATGACAGAAAAGAAAAAGAGAGAAAATATTCAATATATATATTGAAAGCAAACCTCTTACTGTAGATTTCAATAGCTGAATTTGGGGGGGGGGGGGATATTTTCTTGAGACCTTAAAGTTCTGACTCATCAATTTTAATTTTGTTCCTTACTTTAAATTCAGTATTACAAATTAAATAAATTGAACTCTATTTTAAACTTAATTACAACCTAATGCATTAAATTTTAGTTCAAAGCAACCTAACCCCTATGGTTGAATATGTTAACATATTAATTTTAAAATTATAGGCTAAATATTTAATATTATAAGGACCAAGATGTAGTTTCAGTTGCCAAGTTTGAACTTAGCCAAAACCATAAGACCGAAATAATTATTTTTCCTTAACGAAACATATTCATCTGTGCTAATAACTTTATAATGAGATAAACAAGCAATCATGTTTGTGTACCATTCTAAATCACATAACAGAGATAAGAGATATTTGTGAACTCAGTAATAAGTTTTACATTTCTCTATAAAATGTAATAATAAGATATTGAATGGTGGCCAAATTAATGAGTTGGTGCACTGACCTTTTATATTACAGTCACATTCTTCCTCCTTTTTGTTGGTCTAACCTCATAAGGAAATTGCTAAAATTAGTCACTCTTATCTTTTCATTTTTTTTTTGTATTTCCAATAAGCTACCAACAGAATAATATTATATCTTCTCTCTCTGTCTACACACACTACGCACGAACGTGTATTGTTCGATGTTATATTATATATTAGGTGAATTTTTGTATCAGATATTAATTAAAGAAGGGATGTAATTATAACACTACTACAGAAATACTCCTTTACATGCGCTCATTTTGGCCTTTACATGCGCTTAAAAAGCGCATGTAGAGGGGGGCGCTGGTAAAGACTCTACATGCGCTTTTAAAAAGCGCATGTAGAGGGGGGGCTCTACATGCGCTTAAAGCGCATGTAGAGGTATGTACCTCTACATCTACATGCGCTTAAAGCGCATGTACAGGTGGCCCCTTTACATACGCTTTAAGCGCATGTATAGAATGTTTTTTTTAAAAAAAAATATTATAAATTTACATTATTTCCCAATATAACCACCAATACTAGCTGTAATTCTTTTGTATCAGTAGCATTTTCAATGTTAGTCGCACTTCAGCAACAATATTTACAATATCATATTATTGCATGCTTGCATTCATTCATTAGTCATTACAAGTAAACATATTAATATAACAAACCACAAATAGAGAAGGTTTTCCACTTCAGCAACACTATTTACAATATCACAGTGTTGCATACTTGCATTCATTCATTAGTCATTACAAGTAAACATGTTAATATAACAAACCTCAATTACAGAAGGTTTGTTATCAACTACGTTTCTCCTGAGACAAAATATCAGTCCATTCATCACAACATGCATCAATAAACAATACTACCACATTTTTCTTTAAATTTAGAGAATAATATAAACATATTATGGTAGACACTTATAACAAGAAACTTTGATCCTTTAAATTTAGAATCAAAGTTTTTTCTTTATTTTCCAACTTTGAAAAAAATATGTGAACATAAACTTACTTTCGCTATGATCCATTCGGTGGTTTTCACCTCGTGTGAATGCTTTTTCAAAACAGTAATTTGGTATGTCCTCATAGCTCTACAAAAGATCAAATAATTAGTGACTTAATTATCATAAAATGTTATTTATTTCATATAACTAAACTTTAAAAGCAATTGGTCATAAATGAATTTACTAAGACACAAATTATTGTTCTGTTCATGGAAATAATGACATGCTGAACATGATATGTCTTGGGGACCAATTAAATAGTTAGAATAGAAAACCAACTTAGATATAATTGTTACAACTGAATCATTACTACCCATTAGAATATGTACAATTCTCAATTCTTGTAGCTTTAATTTCCAGCAATAATGAGGCCAATGGCAACTATTCCATACAGGCACAGTAGGAAATGCCTACAAGATAATTAAAGAATCAAGTTACAAAAACTGAATAGGAGAAAGAAAAGAAATGACTTGCTGCACACCCTTCATATCTAATATTTTAAATTAGAATTTTGGAACATTCACCCTTCATATCTAGCCATCCTTTTACAAAGATGTTATAATTCAGCATACACATGCTTCAAACAACAATCACAAACTTACATTATTATTCATACTACCCAACCATGCATATAAAGAGGCTCATTATTGCAAATTTAGTGCAGTTCAGCCAATCCAAGGAAACCACAACAGTTATTTTGTAGAATCATATGCATGAACAATATTTAGTGATAATTATCAATGAACAAGATCAAAGTTAAATAGCCAATCTAATATTTGAACATGTTCCATTGCCTAACAACCCAAACAGCCATGCATAACATTCAGTTTACATTTCAAGTCTTTGTCTACAATGCTTACAAGAAGTCTTGTATTTTTCTTTATACCTTATTTGAGATTTTAAGTAATTTAAGGCCAAGAATCAGTTTATACTCTTGGTCTTTGTTAAATATGACAACCATAACAACAAAATTGCTTTTATCCTTCCAATCCATTGTTCGGTCAGTGCACAGAAATCAACAATCATTAAAATCCACATTTCATGTTAATTACCACTCTATAAACTATGTAACAGAAACTTAAGTCTTGTTGTATATACAAAGTTCAGCATCACAATTCACAAACACCAATTCAGCAGCACACATAACAAAATTAAGATTTTTCCAAAACTTACATAACCCACAATTTCTTTTATGAATGTTTATATAAATTTTACAACCCCTTTTAATTATAATTATTATATTAACAACCCTCATAAGCATTTGTTTCAGCAAGGATCATGCTAAATAAGATTCCAACCAAAACAAAAGAAATACATTCAGCCATGGCCAGAACATGAAACACTAGTTAAGTATAACCATTACCTATTTCGCAGAATTTAGTATAAAAGCTTCCAAGGCATATTAAGTCATTCCTAACTGCATTCAAACATCACTTAGCAACCACTTTGTAATAAAATCAAAGAATAACACACGAGGAATAGTGAAGCCACTCAAATAGAGGAAAAGATAAGCAACAATTTCACATTCTATTCAAAATCAAACCTGACAAAGCCAATCAATAAATAATCAGGGTATAAACTCTCATGCATCCTACTTAAAACACTTATTGAGACATCACTAGCCTATGGAAAAGTTCAGCCAGCTCAAAGAAATAAGAGAAAATTTGTAAATCATCAAAACTCCGATTAATTAAGCATTCAGTTGTTGAATGAACTTCAATAGATTACTATATAACTCTATTATATGTTTTGAGTTTCAATTTCCCCAGAAAGCTATCTAATTTTATATCCTAAAAGATAGGGTTTTACACAAACTACATAATCTTTAAGTTATAGCTCTAATTCTTCATAATACAATAAATATTGAAGCTCAATTAGTTTCAAAGTCATGAAAAACCCAAACCCTATTTCGGAGTCCTCTCAAATCTCGGCCAAAACGAAAGTGAAATGAGTAAGAATGGGTAGAAGGTACTCACCGGAGTTCACAGCCATCACGTTTCGCCGGATTCTCGTCGGAAACCGACGTGCTTGCCGGATTTTGAAAAGAAAACGAAGGGAATGAGGAACGGTGAAAACGAATGGGAAAAGAAAGAAGAATGAAGGAGAGGATGCTTACCCAAACCAAAACTGAGGGAAAGAGAGAAATGGAGGGAAAGAGAGCTCACCTAAACTTGTTTTGGGTTTTTCATGCATCTCCGGAGCTCCATTGTCGCCGGAAACCGTCGGCTTTGCCGGAAACGAAGAGGGACAGGAAGAGCTAGGTTGAGGATGAAATTAGGAAGTGAGGAAGCCATTAGAAGAGAAGAAACACATGAAGAACACAAGAAGTGGCCGTAAGTTACCTCTCACAGCCGCCGAACGCCAAACTCGCCGGAAAAACAGCAAGCTTCGCCGGAAAAACTGAAGAGACAAAATGGGAGATGAAGAATAACGAGTAGAACTAGTGAGAGGAACGAACAGTAGGCTTGTGCACTTCCAGAAATTTGGGTAGAGAAGGGAAAGTGAGAAACGAAAGTGGGAGGTGATTTGGAGGAGGGAGGCGCCAGATTTGTTGTTGTTGGAGGTGGGGGTTGGTTTGGAGAGGAAGATGAAGGAATAAGAAGAAAAAGAAAGAAAAAGAAAAAAAAAAAGAGAAAGAGGAGGAATATTCTTTTATGAAATTGGGATATTCTTTCTCCAATTAGATACTTTCTTTTATTGTCATAGAGTTGACAATGAAATTCATCTAATTAGTTTCCCACAATTTGAATCATAATTGATATTCGAGATCATCCAATTTAAATAAGTTAAACAACTAATCCCTTAAATCTCCAAAAAATATCTTTAATTCTGCAAAAACTCTCATAATTCTAATTTAATAATTATTACTTCCTAAGGACACATTCTAATTCCGAATTAAATTTCTAGGATGTTACATGGCTGGTCTTGTGAAGAGGAGAGGAGAGAAAGATATTCATTTAGGGTTTTATGCCAAAATACCAAATTGCCCTTCTAACTTTACTTATTTACTTTCTATTTTCTATTCTTACCTTAAAGTGAGACTTGTTCGCACCGCAAGTGCACGGGTCGCGCCAAGTAATAAAGTGATAAGAAAAGTATCGTTCCCACGAGGATTTGGTTCCAAAACCCGGTCAAGTAATGATTATCGCACTCTCGCTTAATTTGAGTGATACAAATATCATGAGTGAGGGGTAACTAATTTAAACAAATAAGAAAAAAAAACTATAAACAAGTGATTCTTAACTTCAAGGATAAAATGGGTCCTAAGATTATTTTTCCCCCTTGTATTTCATAAACTTAAAGAGTCTCCTTTCACAATTGCTTTCAATGACTATATATTTGCTAACCTAGGGTTCTAGAATACTTGTAAACGCTCCGTCGAGTCAAGAACAAGTGTTTAATTCTATTAATCATGCAATCTCTTGTCACAACTAATAAAACCCAATTTCTAAGTTTCAACCCTAATGTGGCTATGTGAGGTCAATAAGTATATGTCTATCTTATCAACAAAATCATCCATTTGTCATGCAAACTTCAAGTTCTCACACTATTTTACCCAAGTTCTACAATCAACTTAGCCCTCTCAAGCATCAATCAAGTGAACACAACATCTAAATGGTGATCAAGCACTTAGAAGCATTAAGAGAAGAGTAAAATAAACACATATATAACATTAATCACAAAGCAAGAAGAGGAATTAAGAGTTAATCCATACAAGGGTTCCAAATAATCCTAGAATCAAAGCTTTAGCTCCACATGTTCATGAGATCCAAAAGAATATATACATATATCAGCACAATCATAGAACAAAAGAGAGGGAAAGGAAAATGGAGAAGAAAAACCAAGATTTGAAGCCAAAATCTCTTCTAAACTTCAATCCAAAGACACCCACTCCTCCAAATGCCAAACCCTAGCTCCCAAGTATGCCCAAGAAGTGAAGAATGAGTGTTTTCTGTCGAGCTCTCACTTTTATATCCAAGAAATTTCTTTTTTTCGCGACTGAAAACGCAGAGTTTCACTTTACGTTCGTTGCGCCTTCGTTGCGCGACGAACGCTCAACAAACAGATAAGAGGCAGAGAAGAAACCCCATTCGTTGTGTCTTAGTTGGGCAACGAAAGCCCAACGAATGTCATTGAGAAAATTTCTTCTTCCTCTTTTGTCCCTTGCTCCACTCTTTGGCTTGTCCTATGTTTTTCTTGGTAACTTCATGTTTTCCTTAGGCTTTTCACTTGTCCACCTCTTCCTACAAAAGAGAAAGAGGGTTGATGAGATTCAAAAATCACTTTCACACACATATAACTCCAAATCTCACCAAAATATCTATCTTTTAATTTTTACTCTTTTCTATGTGTATTCATATCTTTCTTAATCATTTACCACCAAAAATCATGTACATTCAAGGGAAATTGAGATGAAATATGTGAAATTATGGAGTTTATCACTCCCCCAAACTTGAGTCCTTGCTTGTCCTCAAGCAATTAAGAAATCTTTATACTTTGACCACATGCTATCCCTAATTCAATTGAATTACTTGTCCTCATATGTTGTTCTTCCTAATTGATATATAGAATACATGAACTACATGCAGAGATAAATGATTCATGATGTTAAGAACAAGCTCTCCGTAATCTTTGAACTAGTGTGTGTGATGGAGTTAAAGACAATTTTCAAGATTTTTCTCCGGTCCTTTGTAAAACTCCAATGTATGTATAGACTCTCACTCTTCAAATTTCTCTACTCTTTTCTTCTCTCCCCACTTTCAACTTGTAGCACATAAGTTTAAAATCAAGAGGGCTTTTAAAGCTTGTAATGGGGCTAGAGGTTTAAATGTTTAGTTATTTGAAAGAATGGGATAAAGGAGTTCAAATATCTTGAGATAAATGAAAACATTTCATCATAGTCACTCTTTCACAAAATTCTCTTTCAAGAAGCATAAAATTCCCCCAAACTCATCTCAATTTGATTCTTTGTACTCCTAGTCTTATTGCAACTTTCTCTCTTTTTTCATACTTCTTTTCTTCTGTTTTATTCTTTTTTTTTTCATCAATATACTTTCTTTCTTTTTTTTTCTTTTTCGACTTAGGAGTACAAAATTTTCCTGTACATAGCCACTATTTCCCTTCTCACACATGTTTTTACATTTGCACACACATTTATCAACCATACCAATCCTCACTACTAATGAAATGTCAATTATCTCAAGATTCAGGTAGTTCAAGGTTTCTCGGGTTTTAAGGGTTAAGTCCAATGTGAGTTGCAAAAGAAAATTATCCTGGTATTTCATTAAAAGGCTCAAAGAGGGTGCAAAAGGGATAAAGAATTGTCAAGGATGGCTTGAAAGGCTCAATCGTATTTAATGATGGCCTCAATCATTTTTCAAACTTATGTGCAACCTGTCAAAAATGTGAATTTTCCAAAAAAGAATTTTGAAATTATCAAGTGAGAGAAAATACATACATTAGTTTATTACAACTTTCCTTCACAAAATCCATCATCCAATTACTCTAACTCCATTTGTGCTTAAGTTGTTCAAGAGAATTAAGGAGAGATTTGCCTTAACACCACAATCCACTCAAGCAAAGCATATAAGTTCACCTTCTATATACCCTTTAGTCAAACAACTTATTCCTATCATTGGACTTTCATACATCTTTTCAAAATAGCTCATGGTCAAGTTTTTTTTTAAAAAAAACAACAACTTTAGTTTGAGACAAAATGTCACACATTCATCATCACAATAGAGTCAAAAACATTCCCTTGTACACTTATTATTTACAAGCAAAAAAAAAAAATTATTCACAACTCCTCAAAAAGTTTCCAAAATGATCATCATCTCATCACCTCTTTACTCCCCCAAACTTAAAACAAGCAGTGTCCTCACTGTAGAATAAGAAGAAAGGAGGGTAGGAACAAGCATAGAGTCAAGCATGGACAAAGCTTTGATATCACACCAACAAAACTAGCAACTATCCTAAGGAAGCCTAAATGAAATCCTAAAACAAAAATTCTAATAGAAAAGTTCCTAAAAGAAAAGTTCCCCCCAGACTTGAGCTATATTACACCTTAAACTTCTCTTATGAGATCAAGCCGAAGCTCCACTCCTCACTGTCATTTTTCAAATTTCTTGCCCTACTCACCAAATAATCAATGGTATGACTTGTCAAAATAATCATCATTAGCATTGAACTTGAGCATATGCCTTATTTCAAAGAAACCAAATTTTATTTTGCAATAGCAAATGGATGAGTCTAAAGCAAAGTTTCAAAACTGGTTGTTCAAGTTCAATGAAAATTAGGATTATAATGATATAGTCACAACAAGTTCCCATGGAGAAATGCTCTTCTCGAATGCAAATAGAAAGGAAGAAGTGGCTTCGTCGTGGCTTCGTCGCGCAACAAAGCCACGACGAACAGTCCGGTTCTGCAGAATTCTGCAGAATTCTGCAGAATTAAAACACAAATTTACCTAGCCACCTATATTGACATCAAAATCACCCAATACCTCCATTCAATTCATTACCATTCAACACCAAAACTCACCCTACCTTCCACTTACAAGACTCATTGAGCAAATTAACTTTCAATCACAAAATGCCCCAAGATCCATATATCAATCATAATATGCCCAACAATCAAAATGTATCAACAATGACAAACAAGCCAAAATCCACATTCTTCAGTTCTATGCCCAGTTAAATGATACCAAAATCAATGACAGTAGGCCATTTCATAGCACAAACAAGAATCATTTATATGAACATCATGAACTCAATATGCACATCAAGCCAACACCTAAAAAAAATCAATTGAGCACATCCTCAGTAGGCAAAAAAAAAAAGACTCACAACACAATGAGGATCATTTCACTAAAATCAAGTACAAGTCCCGTCAATTCAGCTCATGAAAATCAATTTGGTCAATTAGCATAAACTAATACCATAATTCCAGCCCAACACAAATTTCCAGTCATCAACATCATCATTCATTCTAGAAGAAGAAGAAGAAGAAAGGAGGGAAAATTGAATTTAGATGAAGATTGGAATAGTACTCCCCTTTGTAGACTTCTTCTTTACTTCCAAAACCGTAAGCTCCAACATGTCATCTCCAAAAGCTTCCCAAGTATTAGGAGGAACCTTTTTTCCTACAAAAAGTGAGACCAAGAAAAAAAATCTACCAAACTAAACTAAAATAGTTAGGAAAATTTAAAACTACAGAAAAGAGCAAGAACTCGGGTTGCCTCCCAAGAAGCGCTAAATTTATAGTCTTCTGCCAGACTTTCCACACCACTCACTAATCATAAGTATCAAAAACTAAGATCACATTGTCCTCATTTCTTTTCAAAAGACAAGTTTTCAGTGACAATGGGAATTCATTCATAATACATGTTCCCTCAATCAAAAGTGATTTTAAGAAACATGTTTCAATATGGCACATGGTGGGCTCTAATTCAATTGTTTCCAAATTATCCTCAATAGCCCCAAAATATTTTGAAAACCCAATAAAATCCATTGGACTCTCATCAGTAAGAGTCAAAAAATCACTTTGAGGATTTTGAACAAAGATTGTAGGGATTTCTACATGTTCATAACAAAAAGGATTAGGCTCCAAGCTTGAAACCTCATTTGAACACTCAACAATATTCTCTCCCTCTTCAACTTTCAACTCACAATCACCCACAAAAGCATCACAACTCATTGGTAACACATCATCACTTTCCATAATCAATTCTCCACTTGAACCCACATTTTCTACACATGAGTCATTTGATGTATCCATGAAAACACCTTTTTGCCTTAAAGACTCAACTTGAGAAGTTAGTTCACCTAATTTGATTGCTAAATTTTCAAGAGATAATGTTTGTTCCCTCCATTTTTCATCATCCCTAGCTCTATACTCATTTTCATTATCAAGATAAAGTTGAAGCATATCCATTATTCTTGACATCTTCTCTTGATTGGAACTAGACTCATCTAAACTATTAGGTGATATTTGACATTGTGGTGCATATGAAGGGAAAGAATAATTTGGATCCCTAGACAATGAATGTTCATGATTCCAACTAAGGTTAAAAGAATTATTATGCCAATTATCTTGTACCTTAGCAAAATCATCCTCTACATAATCCATGGTTGAGACATAGGGACATTGATCATCATAATGGTTATTTCCGCAATAACTGCAACAAATGTACTCATATTGAGTTTGAAAAGCATTAGGGTCAAAACAAGATGTTGAATAACCATTATCATGTTCAAATCCATCATTTTCCCCATTAGTCCACCAAGGATAATCCATACACAAGTTCAAAGAAAAACTAACAAACACAAAGACACACAAAAATAACAAATATACACATGAACACAAGAAAACAAATATAAAAAGAAACACACGAACAAATATATACAAACTCAAGCTTAAGCTACTAGTGTTATAATCAAGATTGACCAAGAACGGTTTTGGGAAACAAATCCCCGGCAACGGCGCCAAAAACTTGTTCGCACCGCAAGTGCACGGGTCGCGCCAAGTAATAAAGTGATAAGAAAAGTATCGTTCCCACGAGGATTTGGTTCCAAAACCCGGTCAAGTAATGATTATCGCACTCTCGCTTAATTTGAGTGATACAAATATCATGAGTGAGGGGTAACTAATTTAAACAAATAAGAAAAAAAAAACTATAAACAAGTGATTCTTAACTTCAAGGATAAAATGGGTCCTAAGATTATTTTTCCCCCTTATATTTCATAAACTTAAAGAGTCTCCTCTCACAATTGCTTTCAATGACTATATATTTGCTAACCTAGGGTTCTAGAATACTTGTAAACGCTCCGTCGAGTCAAGAACAAGTGTTTAATTCTATTAATCATGCAATCTCTTGTCACAACTAATAAAACCCAATTTCTAAGTTTCAACCCTAATGTGGCTATGTGAGGTCAATAAGTATATGTCTATCTTATCAACAAAACCATCCATTTGTCATGCAAACTTCAAGTTCTCACACTATTTTACCCAAGTTCTACACTCAACTTAGCCCTCTCAAGCATCAATCAAGTGAACACAACATCTAAATGGTGATCAAGCACTTAGAAGCATTAAGAGAAGAGTAAAATAAACACATATATAACATTAATCACAAAGCAAGAAGAGGAATTAAGAGTTAATCCATACAAGGGTTCCAAATAATCCTAGAATCAAAGCTTTAGCTCCACATGTTCATGAGATCCAAAAGAATATATACATATATCAGCACAATCATAGAACAAAAGAGAGGGAAAGGAAAATGGAGAAGAAAAACCAAGATTTGAAGCCAAAATCTCTTCTAAACTTCAATCCATTGACACCCACTCCTCCAAATGCCAAACCCTAGCTCCCAAGTATGCCCAAGAAGTGAAGAATGAGTGTTTTCTGTCGAGCTTCACTTTTATATCCAAGAAATTTCTTTTTTTCGCGACTGAAAACGCAGAGCTTCACTTTACGTTCGTCGCGCCTTCGTTGCGCGACGAACGCTCAACAAACAGATAAGAGGCAGAGAAGAAACCCCATTCGTTGTGTCTTAGTTGGGCAACGAAAGCCCAACGAATGTCATTGAGAAAATTTCTTCTTCCTCTTTTGTCCCTTGCTCCACTCTTTGGCTTGTCCTATGTTTTTCTTGGTAACTTCATGTTTTCCTTAGGCTTTTCACTTGTCCACCTCTTCCTACAAAAGAGAAAGAGGGTTGATGAGATTCAAAAATCACTTTCACACACATATAACTCCAAATTTCACCAAAATATCTATCTTTTAATTTTTACTCTTTTCTATGTGTATTCATATCTTTCTTAATCATTTACCACCAAAAATCATGTACATTCAAGGGAAATCGAGATGAAATATGTGAAATTATGGAGTTTATCAGTGAGTTATGAAAATAATCTATGCACTATCTCATACATTTCCTTCCACCATAGTGTTACCTAAGCCTTCAACTATTTTTAATCAAGTTTCCAATCTATAACTTAAAGTGTAACTTTTTTTCTTAAATTTTCAAAAGAATATAGACACATTAATTCTTAAAAAATATATTTATCTTTATTTATTTATTGACAATGATTTTTAATTCACTAATGATATCCTAATACCCTAATTAATTCTCAATTACCTATAGTTTAAAATTTGGGGTGTTACAAATTCCATTGAAGAACAAGCCTTTACATGCGCTTTAAGCGCATGTAAAGGGTGTTTCACCAATTCCATAGCACCCAAAAGTGGTAATGGAGCCTTGAAATACTAAGTCCACAAGCAGGGACACCTTATGAGGTCTGAGGAGGACCTCTTATGCATGACTCCATGTTTTGCATTTCAGTAGTGCCTTTACATGCTCTTAAAGCGCATGTAAAGGGTGTTTGTGCCTTTACATGCGCTTTTAAGCGCATGTAAAGGGTGTTTCAACCTCTACATGCGCTTAAAGCGCATGTAAAGGGTGTTTCACCAATTCCATAGCACCCAAAAGTGGTAATGGAGCCTTGAAACACTAAGTCTACAAGCAGGGACACCTTATGAGGTCTGAGAAGGACCTCTTATGCATGACTCCATGTTTTGCACTTCAGTAGTGCTTTTACATGCGCTTAAAGGGTGTTTGTGCCTTTACATGCGCTTAAAGCACATGTAAAGGGTGTTTCCATATAATTTTGAGCTCTTCACCTAAGTTCATTTTATATTTTATCTCTAAATACTTAAATCCTTTTCTAGTCATTGTTTTAGTGAATTTTAATTGATGCACATTTCTATACATGCGCTTAAAGCGCATGTAGAAATAACGCCTCTACATGCGCTTTAAGCGCATGTATAGATTCTTACCTGTACATGCGCTTAAAGCGCATGTAAAGGACCCTCTATACATGCGTTTCTTCTAAGCGCATGTAAAGGTGCGCTGGTAGAGGGATAATTTGTAGTAGTGTAAAAAGTTCGCAATGACAAGTCAACAGCATAAATATGTTGTAATTTTCGACATCAAAACTTAGTGTGTACTATTTAATTGTTTAGAGCCCTTTCTTATTACATATATTCTTTGAGACGTTAGAACTTTTTCCTTGATATTTTGTTATTTGGATAGATATTTTGTACGTATGTCACAATTTATGAAAACCAAAAGCAGACAATGTAATGTGTGTTGTTACGGTAAGGTATGGCCAGAGTCTGAATAAATAGGAATCAAGACCACAAAAAAGGTTGATGGTAAAAAAAAAAGATGGTAAAAAAAAAAGACCACAAAAAAGGTTCTCTGGCAAAACAAAAGTAACATTTAGAGAAATCAATTTAGAATTTAAATTGAACTTGTAAAATAAAGGAAAAATCCCAAATAAATCCCTCCTAATACTCAAAAGGATAAGTGAGGAACCTAAACTTTCAAAAGGACTACGAAGTAACCAGCACCTACCTGTCATTGTAAAATTTTGGAAAAGACAAAATGACCCCATCATAAAACACAAATTGCGAGAAAAGGGTGAGGTGTTAGGGTGGATTTAGGATGAAGTAGTAATTTGTGTTAATAAAAACATTCTCGCCTGCATACACTAATTAGCTATTTCTCTCCCAATAACTTGAAACATTCATTTGACTATTATGTTCTTTAACCACCAATCACTCTAAAATTACAAATACATAATCAATCACACCCTTTTTACCTCATAAGAGTTTCTTGTGTCTGTATTTACACAATCAATTACAATTAAATATCAATGCTATAATTTTATATCTTACTTTTCATTTTTTGTAATACTTGTCAAATGTTGGAATTGAATTTTGATATATTATATTTATTTATGTGATTTTTGAATATTATTATTCTAATATGATTTATTTTTATCAAAATATTTAGATACAATTAGATTTTTTTTTTGGGAAAGAAACCAAATCCATATGCCGTGCTAAACTATAGATAGTAGGCTTAGATACCATTAGATCAAAATGTTATTTTAGGGGATATAATTTGTTGGGAGAATTTCAATTAAGGACTAAATTTGGGATTTAATTTTTGTGAAGGACCAAAACATTCTGAAAATTCTGTAGAGGACCTAGGTCCTTGGGTGAAATAAAATGTATGTTTGAAAAGACTAAAAAGCCCTTAAGTTAGGTCCTGAAATGAAATTAAATGGAAAGAGCATTGAATCAACAAACACACGCAAGCTTCTTCCATTCTTCTTCTTTTGCATCCAACCCACTCATCATTTCTTCTTCTTCTTATTCACAAGTGAAGTAGACCCATGTAGGAAGAAGAATTAATCTTTGATAACCAAACACACAAACAACTTCTTCTTCCATTCTTTTTTTTTCTGACAATCTTTTCTCATTTCTTCTTCTCACATGAGGCAGACCCATTTATCATTCATGATGAACAAACTCCCCTGACCCCATGAAGCGCACACACGTAGTAAAAAGAATGAAGGCAACACATTTCTCATTCCATGGTCATAACTTCATGGGGATGTTTTTGAGAGCATAACAAAACACACAAGTTTGGGTGAGGCATGTTTTTTAAAATTTCTTATTTTCTCTATCTATTTGGTTTGGTCTCTGTCTCTCTCGTTCTCTCTCTATGTTAATTTGGTCTCTGATGTTGTGTGTTTTTTAGGACCAATTATTGAGTGTTGTTGAAAGGAGCTTTTTCGTTGTTGAGACACGGTTTTTTGTTGTTGATAGGGCAATTAACATGTTTGGGATCTGACATATGTGTGGTTATAAAATTCATTTCGTAACTGTTCAAATGCAATTATGCCTTGTTCATTTAAGCTATTCTGTTTTGATATATGCATTTCTGATATTCGTGGTGAGCTATGTGTTTGGTTTTGTAAATTCATTGTTAATTGTTGAAAGCTGTGCTTTTCTTGTCCATATGAAATTTTCCTTGTTGATACACACATTTGTCTTGTTTGTGGTTTGCACAATGTTTGGTCTTGAAAATTGATTTAACTCACTTTGTTTCTCATTACAGAGCAGTTGATAAATGGCCAGTAGTTCTACAGAAAATGTAATTTTGTATATTTTCATGTCAGGGTGAATGCGTGGGTACTATTTTCATGTCAGGGTGAATGCGTGGGTACTATTGATGATAAGACTAAGTATATCTTTGGAATTATTCGTGGAACATTAATTGCAAAAGAAACGACATGTGAAGAGATAAAGAGATTAGTAGCAGAGGGGCTATGACATGAAAATGAAGGGTTTAAAATGAAGTTCAAAGACAGTTATGCATAAGACATATTGCTGGATCTTGTGGACGACATTGGAGTTGCACAACTGATTAACTACAAAAACACCAATGGTCATGTGCACATGTGTAAATATAGCACCCATTATATCTTTTTGGAAGGGGTTGCAACTTAGGTAGTTGTCATTTAGGTAGTTGGGAAGGAAGGTCTGATCATGTACATAATTACAGGATGGTACTTGGTGGAACCATGTGTCAAGTATCAAGTTGAAATTTATGAGGAATGAATAATGGTAAAAAGCTATTGAATGCATGTGTGTAGCTTATTTTATATTTTATCGGTTTGTATCAGACAAGTAAAAATGTTAATGTTTTTCACAAACATGCATCAGACCTTGAACAAGGAAAATGCCCTTTCAACAACAGAACCCCACGTTTGAACATGTGAAAAATCAATTTGAACAAGCAGACAGGTTTAATGTCATGGGCAAATATGCATCATATTCTCAAGTAAAATGGTCATTTCCTGCCATTTAAATTGCTACATTAGACCCTCAACAAGTCAAAGGGCATTCTAAACAACTAAATCAAATGTTTGAACAAATAAAATACCATTTTGAACATGAAACCATTTTCTGTCATACACATTGATGCATCAGATCCTGAAAGGGCATTTTGAACAAGGGATGCCCATGTTTGAACAACTTAAACATATGTTTGAACAAGCAACCTGGTTCCACTTGTAGAAAACTACATTTCACTTGTTGAAAGTCTGATGCAAGTTTTTTAGGGACATTAACCAATACTTGTTCAAACGACCATTTTACCTGTTCAAAGCTAAGTTTCACTTGTTGAAAAACAATTTTCATTTGTTGAAGGTCTGATGCAAGTATTTTAGGGACATTAACCAGTTCTCGTTCAAACGATCATTTCACCTGTTCAAAACTAGGTTTCACTTGTTGAAAACCGTTTTTCACTTGTTGAAGGTGTTATGCGAGTTTTTTAGGGACATTAACCAGTTCTCGTTCAAACGGCCATTTCACCTGTTCAAAGCTAGGCTTCGCTTATTGAAAACTGTTTTTCACTTGTTGAAGGTGTTATGCGAGGTTTTTAGGGACACTAACCAGTTCTCGTTCAAACGACCATTTCCTTTGTTCAAAGCTGGGTTTCGCTTGTTGAAAAATGTTTTTCTCTTGTTGGATGTTTGTCCATTACATGAAACACAAGAAGAGTTGAGAAAATGAAAAAAGAATTCACTTAATCTTTGATATATTACAATAACAATAATAGTCTATACATTCAACACATTTTCAATGACAACAATGTCAATTTTCAATGACAACATTTTTAATTCCTAAGTCTTTCTATCCCCTTCAATTCTTCCAACTCTTGCAATTCAATTCTTCCAGCTCTTGCAATATCGTGTCCTTTAAAACATTCTTCTCATGATTCACAAGCTACCACACCAAGTCCTGCCTCATGTCCATCATATCCTGCACAACAAGAGGTTACATGGTCAAGTAAAGCAGTTTCCACAACATGTCATAACTCATATGCACCCTGCAGTCTGTGTACAAAACCATCCCAGAAGTCTAATGAAATCCTGCGCCTAGATAAAAAGCATGAAAATCTGGATCCAACCCATCCCAGTCAGAAAATGATAGCTGGTAATTTTTCAACAGACACCATAGATTCAATTCAAGCATGGCTGTACAATTTGATACTTCATTCAAAAATTCTAAGACTTATGCTATAGGTAAATCCTGTAAAGATTAAACTAAGCAGATTATGCTATGCTACAAGTAACAAATGATATAATTTAATAAAGTTCTACAAGTAATGGTTCCAGTAACCAACCAATTATCTGATGTGATCACCAAGTATTTTTGTTGTATACCTGTAAGAAATGTTATGTAGTGTTTTTCTCTTCTAGATTTTAGTCTCAGTAATTTGATGCCACTTGATTATATACTAGACTAAAACGACCAACTGTATATTATTTGAAATTCATGAATCAGTAGAAATGATAAAATGCTATAATCAGGAACTTTCTGCACAACATATTTTAATCAAATCACATTTTCTTCTGAATTATATAATAACAGTCAGCTAATTATGATCAATAATCAAAATATGACATACATATACATGGTTCAAATTTGAACAAACCTCATCAGAAGTGCCCGGGCAGGAATTATCCACTACTCTCATGAATGTTCTAGATGTTGCCCTTGTTGTTATCTTCCCAAACAAACATATAAATAAATGAAATTAAGTTTTAGAAGACCTTGTCTAATTCTGACATATTATTTTGCAAGTTCCTGTAGTTAAATTTTGATTCTAGTGAAGAAAACAAAAGCTAAGTACTGAAATTTGGCTGGAATCAAGCATGAATCTTGGAAAATGATGAGAGATTCATAAAGATGTTTCATCCATGTTTACAAAAAAAATGATTTATGTAAAAGAAGACAATATCACTCTATTACAATGCAAAAGGTCTTATCAACTTCCATCACCTGTAATTTTTCAGATGAAGGAGTTTCTGATAGAATTCAACAAACACAAGCCTCAATTGCTTTTTTGCTAAGTCTCTAAAAGAACGATGGGGTAGTTTCCCAATCTGGTGAAGGTTTCCTATGAGAGGCAACTTTCTTGGTCCTGGGGTAATGTTTTGAGGGATTTCTTAAACACCAGTGAGAAAATGAGAAACTCTCAGTTACGTAATGCATTACTACTATACCAATGAGAAAATGAATTTCAAGCAAGCACACTATCTCAATGTCTAGGGAGTATCTACAAATTCACAGTGGGTTTTCCTTTTTCAGCCAAAAGTATTTATTTGAAAAGACTCTATATAAGTAAAATAAAGGTAACACACCAGCAAAAAAAAGTAACATATCAGCCGTAAAAGTATCACATTAGCACCAGAAAAATTAACACATCTCCCACGAGTATCACTTATGCTGAGGCACTCACATTAGCAGTACTATGTACCCATATAACTATCTGAATGTCCAACATCAAAAGAGATTTCACATGATAAATATCATAAAACTAAAGCTAAGGTCGAGCAATGGGAACTAAACACAGGTCATGTTTCCTTCTCAATACAGTAACGTAGACTTCAGACATATCCAAATCCTCATTCTTTTTCCCATTAGGAAGCTTCCAATCAAAATGATAAAGCAAATTTGCAACAACCACTTCTAAAATTGGTGCAGCAAATGTAATCTCAGGGCACATCCTCCTTGCAGCACCAAATGGCATATACTCAAAGCTTCCACCTCTGTAATCGATTGAGCTGTCAATAAATCTTTCTGGATGGAAAACCTCAGGTTCATCCCAATATCTTGGATCCCTTGCAATTGCCCAAACATTGACCATCACATTGGCCTTAGTAGGTATTATGTATCCATTAAGTTCACATGCTTCAAGGGTTTGTCTTGCCATTAAAAGAGGACCAGGCGTGTGTAACCTTAATGCCTCTCGGATGATTGCAGATATATAAGTCAATTGATGAAGTTCAGACTCATCAACATATCCTTTGTTTCCATATACCCTTCTTACTTCTTCTTGTGCCTTCTTCATGACTCTTGGGTTTTTTACAACCTCAGCCATTACCCACTCCATTGTCATTGCGATGGTTTCAGTTCCACCAATAAACATGTCCTAAACAAATTAATAAAACTTTTGAGTTAACTCCTATATTGATCAAATATATGAAAAATCAATATCAATACTAAATTAAAACAAAGACTAACTAGGATGACAGCTTTAATGTTATCGACAGTTAATGGGATTTTCAGGTTATTTTCTCTTTGACACTTGAGAAGAACATCAACAAACTCCTCCTCCTCCTCTTCTTCTTGTTGACTTTAGTTAGCCTTCTTTTCTATGTGATCAGTTATGATAGCACCGAGCATCTCATCGAGTTCTTTACTCACCTTTGCAGCTTCAGCCTTTGCCCCACTAATAACACGAAAGAATGCAAGTGAGGGATAAAGATCAGCGATGGATAAGCCACCCACAAGTTTCACCACATATTCCATCGTTAGCCTTATTTCATCTGCATTTTTGCCCTTGCCACCAAAAGCTGATCGTGCAACAATAGTATTTGTGAGTCGGTAAAGTTGATCAAGGAGATTCACATGACCTACTTCATTTTCTGAAATATGCTTTATAGTTGCAAAAACCTCCTCTTCTCTTATCTTCCTATATGTCTGAACTCTCTTGATGGACAAAAGCTCCATGCTACAAATCTTCCTTAGTTGCCTCCAATAGGGTCCATAAGGAGCAAAAACAATGTCCGTGCTATCATAAAAGAAGGTAACGCCAGCAACAAGTTTTGGCCTATACTAGCAAAGATTATGTCATGGGTTTTCATGACCTCTTTAGCCAATTCTTGGGACGAGACTATGATATGGGACATTTGTCCGAGTTGAAGATGAATAAGTGGCCCATATTTTTTTGCTAAGTCTCTAAAAGAACGATGGGGTAGTTTCCCAATCTGGTGAAGGTTTCCTATGAGAGGCAACTAACTTTCTTGGTCCTGGGGGTAATGTTTTGAGGGATTTCTTAAACACAAGCTTGTGAATCACAATGAGGAAGCAAAGGAAGGTGAAGATGATAGAATATGGGATCTGAATCTCCATATACTAGCTATGGAAAACGTAGTGTGGTGTGCTTAAGAAAAAAAATGAAGTGGTACGTAGGCTTTATATATATATATCAATGTTCAAAGCGCTGAGAAGGATGATGATGTTGGGGTTGGATGAAGGAGATGAAAAGTGAAGGCAATGAAGTGAAGATGGAGAGAGTGATGGAGTGAGATGAACAGTGAAGACAAAGAACGAGTAGTCTTGGAAAGTTTCCTTTTGAATGATGAATTGAAGAAGCTGGAAAAGTTGAAGAGAGTGAGGTTGAAGGAGAGTAGATAGAAGTGGGTGTGTTGTTTGTCATCAATTATAGAAAATTTGTAAGCCAAGGTCAAATAAAATAATTGAAAAAATCATTTTTGTCTCATTATTAAATAATGTGTTGCTTTATGTATATAATTAATGTGTCGGGTTCGAGTCATGGTATATACTAAATAATGTGTTGCTTTATGTATATAATTAAAACGGAAAATTAAATACAGGTCCCTGGTAAGGGCCATAATACTAGAAAAGTCCTCATAACTTGTGAAATTAAAAATTTAAAATAGAGTCCATTGGGACTATACTTTAATTATTTTGGAAAATGTGGGCCTCACAGTTAATAATAAAATATTCTCACCCCCTCTCCTCTCTGCACCCCACCCAACTCACCACCCTCCTTCAACACTAAGTTGTATAGTGTCTGAAGTTGATGTGTATGAATAATGGTAGTACTGGTGGAGTAATAGCAGATAGTGACTCCAAACCTCTTATACTTGTACCCACCTCGCTCCCCTTCATTCTTTATTTAGTCAAGATCCTAATAAGTTAACTGAGACAATATTAATATCGCATCTCTCTTTAATTATTATTCATGTTCGCCATTATATATTTATATTACTTCGTTGTTCATATTTTTCAGATATCATACCTAATCACACCTCAATCATTGCCAATGTGTGTCCTCTTCTATGTTCTCATATTGTACGAATCGCCTATGTGTGGTGTGGATTCAAGCAATTCGTTTTTCTTTTTCTTAAATTGTTATAGTTTTATGTATTTTTTTTAATCAGAGATGTATATAAGTTTTTATCTTTTATCAAAAAAGTCTAACGAAAATTGTCATTTTAAATTTTATTTAGGAATTATACTACTCTCTCCAAAGCTTATTATAAGACATCATCTACACTAGAGCCGGTAATATGGGTTGGCCCGTGGGTTATGGGTTGACCTGTCCCAACCCAAGGGTCAAATGGGCAGGGTCAGAAAGACCCGTTTTAAATGGGCTGAAATTTGGCCACCCTAACCCGGCCTGCAGGGTTACAGGGTCAACCCGTTCAACCCGTCACTTTAAAAAAAATTATATAAAAAATATATAAGCAGCCTAGTCTCTCACTGCCCATGCAATAGTGCGATGCGATGCATATAAAAAATATGAACATTCTAAATTCTAATAATATCAACAACGACTAAAAATTAAGAGGAGTTTGTGATCGAAGGAATTGAGAGTTGATGAAATTGTTTGAGGAGCGAAAGTATTCGAGAGGAATTTAGAAGAACAAATGTTTTAGAGAGGAAGAACAAAGTGTTGAAGTTTGAGGGAAGATTAGTCGATAGATTTGGTGTATAGGAATGAGTTAAAGTTTTCTTAATATGTATATATATATATATATTAAAAAAACAGTTTTTTTTAATATATATATATATTTTGGATAAAAAAATATATATATTAAAAAAAGCAGGGTCGGCCCGCCAACCCGCCGGGCTAACCCATGTTAGCCCGTGGGTTGAATGGGCTGGGTAAAAACGGCCCGTTTTAAATGGGTTGGGATTTTACCAACCCTAACCCTGTCCAAACTCGCGGGTTGCCGGGCTCAACCCGTGGGTTCGACCCATATTCCCGGCTATAATCTACACATTTCTCACATACCAAAGAATAGTAGTTATGTTCTAAAATTTATATTAAATTTTTGTCACTTTCCAACTTCACCTTCATTAAATGATATATTAAACATTTTCAATTTTGAATCTACATTAATAACTGGGGTAAATTGGAAAAAGAATATATTTATTGTGGCAGTTTATATATGTGCGTGTGTGTGTATATATATATATATATATATATATATATATATATATATTCAGGACAAAAAGTTGTAAGTAGTTGGTGTCTTATACTTCCTCCGATCTTTAATATAAGAACTAGCCGCCAAAAAAACGTTTTTTCAAAAAACATGTGAATGTTAGTTGGGTGTCTAGAGTTAATGCTTCTTTTTCACTATTGCCCATATTTATTATGATACTTTTAAGAGAGAAAAATACATAAGCAATACTACCTCCGGTCCTAAATATAGGACCTAGATAACTTTTTTTTGGAGAAGTTAAGGTTGCAAAGTAGTCTATTAAATCATGACATATTTGATATATTTTTAGATTATCCATTAGTTTATAAGTAAAATAAACTAGTTCAAAGGAACAAATTAGGTAAATCAATTTATAATTAACTTATTTTGTTGTTTTTTTAAGATTTTTCAAAAAAGTCAATTAGGTCTTATATTTAGGACCGGAGGGAGTAATAAATATGAAAGAGAGTTAAGGGCAAAGTAGGAAAAACACATTAAATGAGGAGAGAATATGAGATGACTCTTATATTAGGGACCAAAACCATTCAAATTTTGGGCTCTTATATTAGACTCCTGAGGGACTAATAATGAGTTTTATTGCAACTTTTCCCTTAGCTCATTGAAGACATAAGGCAATGGTTAGTGGTTGGCCGGAAGGATAATTGGACCTGAGGTAGGTAGGATAAGGATATTAAAGAGTGCAAGGTTTATTGATTAAAATATCAAATGTACAGGAAGAGGAAACATCGTACACCTTTAACACTCTGGTGCATGGTGACGTACAGAAAGAGGAAACATCGTACACTAGAACTCTGGGTTGAGAATCTCAACCCTCAGAATCCCTCGTAATCACCACTTTGGAGTCTCATTTTGGTCATTGAGATACATTTAAGAGCTCATAATTTGTCACTTGTGCCATAAAAATAAAAACTAAATTATAATACAAAATAATTTTAAGCATAAAAAATTTCAACTATCTATACCTATTTTATTTCAATAGAAGGATCAATAAGAGATACAGACTTATCCACTTAACTGTAAAATAATTTTACAGTCAGTATTTTATAGTTAACTGGCTGTAAAATTATTTTACAGTTAACTGTATAAGTCTGTATCTCTTATAGATCCTTCTATTGAAATGAAATAGGTCTAGATAGTTGAATTTTTATCCTAAAATTTTTTCAAAAATAAAAAAAATAAAAGTTCTTCATTTATTTTATATTATAATACAATTTTTTTTATTTTTAATGGTTTAAGTGACAAATTATGAGCTCTTAAATATATCTCAATGGCCAAAATGAGACCCCTAAGTGGTGATTATGAGGGATTTTGAGGGTTGAGATTATGAGAGAATCCCAACCCGTTTATCACATGGTACTCCAGAACTCTACTGTACAAAAAGGCTTCATATATTGAACTTGTGCCTAGCTATGTGTTTAAACTTTTATATTTCTGATAAAAAAACTTTTATTTTAAAAATCAATTATGCTTGACTCATATGTCATGTGACAACTTTCAAAAGAAGTAGGCTAAAACACTTTAATATAAAGAATTTTCTCATAAATAATGTTTATCTTGTTATTGAATCAAAATACCTCGACTTTTAAATTAAAACCATGTGATAGTGCTTAATGATATAGAAGACTTTAGTCAACGAAAAAATATAATAGATAACTAATAACTTCTTCTCACTTAAAAACAATCTCATACTTTAAGATATTAGATAGATAGATTTTGCTTTTTATACTTTTATATTAAGTACATAATTATTTGAATCTTTGAGGTACTTTTATCTAAATCACAATAGATGAGACGTTACTACCTTATATATTCTATTTCTCTCTAGCAACTTTGAATATCGTCAAAGTAGAAAATATAATCAATATTTTACTACATTGATTATTCACGTCAAGACTCATGATATCCTTAATGATCAATATGCTTTGATAGGGTCACTTTTTTTTTTTTTGCTCGAATTCACTTGGACATTTGATTTTGGATATATATTGCATTTTAAGAATTCCCAGAGACGTTGATGAATTGGATTTGTCAGAAGATATCTTCACGTGCACATAAAATTTTGTTTCAAGCCATTGAGTTTCCTTATCCTTTTTTTACGTGGAAAATCAAATTTGAATTAAATAAATAATTGCCTATATTTAATTATAAATAGCACCTAATAATATGATTTTCCCAATAAAATAATAATGCATTTTAATAAAAAATGAATATTTCAAAATGTCATTTGTGGAAATATATTTTAAAATCTTTAGCTTACTGAACATAGGCCATGGATATTAACTTATCTTTATCTTTCTCTTTTTCCTTTTTCTTCTTACGTGAGTACATAAATGAGAGAAGTTCATGGAGGGAAAAACTGGTGCATGGTTGTCAATTTATAAGGAAAATAGAAAATGGGGATACTAAGAACCGAAGAAAAAAAGGCAGGAAGTTTCCACTATATGTGGGTTATCTTGCATTCATATTTTATTTATTTAATTCAATATATATATATATATATATATATATATATATATATATATATATATATATATATATATTTTTTTTTTACTTATTTACTATCTGTTTTCATAATCATGAATGCAAGATAACCCACATATAGTGGAAACTTCCTGCCTTTTTTTCTTATATATATATATATATATATATATATATATATATATATATATATTTTCTTGCCATATTTAATCAGGAGAAGATTGAAACTGGTCAATTTCATGAAAGTTGCAATTTGAGGATGACGTATTGATGAACTGAAGGCGTTCAATATCACTCCCCTACACTCCTTGTCATATTTCTTTATCAATTATGTCATTTACCTCACCTTAAGTAATTCTGTTTATTCTCTCTTGACTTTTGCAAATCATCCTTCCAATATTATGAGTATATAAACACATTATAACAACTTTACATGCATGTAATCAGTTAAGATAAATGATTTCTCATTCAACATTAAAATTATCTTTGATCAAAGTTACTCGCTTCGGTCCGTTCCTATTATGCTCATTATCTAGACATATTTAAGGATATGAGTTTGATCCTTAATATAAGAAGTATTTCTAATCGTTCTCAATTTCCTCCAAATTATCCCTAGTAATACTCCTCAAAAATAAACATGTAAGAGATGGAAATGTGAGAATAAATGTAAACGATTAGGTTGCATTGATAATAATATAGAGCCTACCAAATATTTATTGGGCCTCTCAACTATTAATCTGTTATGGTAAATCTTTTTGTCCAATTAGTCTTCAAATAGTATTTTATGAACCCAAAACTAACTAGGCCCATGATCTCTGTTCTTGACAAAAGAACCGTCTTAAAAATTAATTTTAAAATGAAATCTACGTATTTTATTTTAAGTAAATGTAAAATTATTTTATAATTGTATTAATCTAGAACCAAAATAATCATATAGGCAAAATTCTGCATGCTTTAGAAGAAGCCACTTATTAAGCTCAAAATAACCTTAAGTGGGATCAAAATGAAATGGCAGAAGAAGTCAAAATAATTCAGATTTAAACATATAAAGACAAAGAAAAGCATGTAAAAGAGAGAGGGGTAGAAAGTATACCATTGATTAAAAACTAATTTGGTCCACATAATTTGATCCTAAATATCTGATGTGTCAAGTAAACAATGAAACGCCTTTGCTAATCCTCCATAAAATCAAAGGAATGATTGTTCATACATAAACTACTGTCGTAAAAATTCCAGGAAATCAGGTAATACCTTAAGTGGCATACAGAGAGGTATGATCGAATGTAATGGCCTCAGTCAAAGTATCAATTGCCTCCTCCAACTTACTTACATTTCAAAATAAACAAACAAAATCATATACATTAGGAAATATACCACATCAGCCACCACACAAACAAATAGATAATACCAATTATTCACATAATAATTATATATAAACAAATAGACAATCATCAGCTGGTCCTGCTTTACCCAGCCCAAAAGTCTGAGAGTTTTGCATTATATTCCTGCATTTTTAAGGAACCCATATTAATTAAATGCATTATAAAAGGAAGGTGGCTTTCATGATACTAACAAATATTTTTTGAGTAACATTTCCTACAGAAGGCATCAACTATCAGAACTTATTCTTGAGCAACAAGTATTTTTTGTAATGGCCAAGTTATTGGCTATGAAAAAGGTCATTGCAAATAAGCTTGAAGATAGGAATTCATCACCTATTAGAATGCATATGGGACCTTCACTTAGTAGCTGAAAGTTACAGAACAGATAGGTTATTCACATGGTATGAAACACTGTTTGATAAAGTCACAGGGATTTCAATCCTCACAAACCACATTCTTCACCATAAAATAAAAATTCAATACATGGAAATCAATTTACCCTCTTCGGTGTGAAAGCTAAATGGCTTACCTTGAGTATCAGAAAATATTCACTAAGATAGAAGCTCAGTAAACTTAGATCAAACCACATAAATAAACAATTCTTAGTGGGAAAAGTAAAAGAGGCTAGGATGACATTTTAAGGTATATATTGATGATGATTTTGTTTACAACCTAGAATTTCCAAATCTTGGTTTCCTTCTCATTAAAATTATGACTACTTCAGTTACTTGCAGCTTCAATCCTAACATAATTGCAACTCAAACACCAGCCACTTTCAACTACTTGCTACTTGTTAAAATCTTTCATTAGCGTCTCTTAAACATACGAGAGATTAATCACCAAAACCAATTACAAAACAATGCTTAATTGATCACTCTAATATTTCAAAAACATGTGAATCATTAATTTATCATCACTAGAAGACTTTTACCTGTAAAAACAATCAGATTTCACACATCCAATTTTCTCATTAATGACATCTATTTGTCATTTTTGCCCAAAGTTTATGGTTGCAATAAGCAACTACACTGATGATCACAAAACTTAAAAAAAAAACACATTCGAGTCAAATGTTTTGAGAAAAGTTGCTCAAATTAGTTAGAGAAACTTTTTGGCTGCCTCTAGTTCATTATTGGAAAATAATTCATTACATCTATTTGTCATTTTTTCCCCAAATTTAATTTTCAGAACAAACATCACTGCCACAGAGACACAATGATGGACAACATGTCTAGGCAGCTTCATGCACATATACGGACCTCCTCAAGTAAACTCGTGAAATTCAGGAATACATTTGTACCTAAACTTTTTGGACTCTCTTTAAAACTAGTAAGTTTTCATTTTCTATTCATATTTTTACCCATACCTGAGATGGATTCCAAATAAAGGTATAGAGGAAAAATTGGCGCGATTAATTTCAATAGAAAGCGGTGATGAGGCACTGATTGAGAAGTAAACGATTGCAACTGGAAAAGAGTTTATATATCTAAATTTCTTATCATAACTTTGGACAACAAACCTTTGATCGTGAGTGTTCTGATGCTACTTTCTTTGAATATTTTAGGGATTGAATTGTTATGTCGAACACTTGTGGGAAGAATTGGAGACAGAAAAACTAACAGAAGACATGATACTGATGCTTGTTTGGATCCAATCATTAAAACTTCAGATATTACTTTGGTGACATCAGAATGGGCCATGTATAACTAGCAAGGGACAAAAAAAAGACATGTTTATCTGCTCCTCTTATAGTTTCGTTTAGTTTGATTTTGATAGCATAGTCATGTATGCTATGATAATGAAACTAAACCAAAACTATAAGAAGCACATATAAACCTGTAGTTGTTTGTCCCTTATTAGTTCATACACGACTCATTGTGATGTCAGCAGAGTAGTATCTAATGTTTCATTGATTACTCCCAAACAAGCTTCAAAATCAGGTATTTTGTTAATTTTTTTGTCTCCGATGCTCCGGAAAAGTGGTCGACATGAAAATTCACTTTCCAAACCATTCAAAGTGAGCAGAATTAGGACATTCATTGTCAAAGGTTTGTTGTGCAAAGGCTATGATCAGAAGTTTAGATCTTTCAAATTATTCCACAGCTCTAACTGATCTTTCACCGTTAACTATTCAGCTTTCAACCCTTCATGAAGATGGTGGCGAAGGAAAATCATAGTCTTAGCCTTATCTTGGTCACTCACTTCTTTGCCAATGAAAATGGCAATTCCAAGAACATTGGCATTTAAGTGAATTTCAGCATCCAGTACCCAGGATAGGTAATTTTTGCTGGTAATGTCAAGAGCAGTAAACTCGAGTTTGGTAAAATTTGTCATGGAATAAACTAAAACAATGCCATGGTAACATTAGTTATTATGATTACTTTCAATATAACTACACGTAAGGTTTAATCTTACCATGGCATTGTTATAGTTTATTCCATGGCAATTGGTTATTATGATTTTAATTAATTTATGTCATTTTTTAAGTTTATTCCATGGCAAATCTTACCAAACTCGAGTTTACTGCTCTTGACATTACCAGCAAAAATTACCTATCCTGGGTGCTGGATGCTGAAATTCACTTAAATGTCAATGGTCTTGGAATTGCCATTTTAATTGGCAAAGAAGTGAGTGACCAAGATAAGGCCAAGACTATGATTTTCCTTCGCCACCATCTTCATGAAGGGTTGAAAGCTGAATACTTAACGGTGAAAAATCCGTTAGAGCTGTGGAATAATTTGAAAGAGAGATATGAACATAAAAAAACGTTGATCTTACCAAAAGCCCGTTATGAGTGGATTCACCTTAGACTACAAGATTTTAAGATTGTAAGTGAATGTAATTCAACAGTTTTTAAAATAAGTTTTCAGCTAAAATTGTGTGGTGAAAAAATTACTTATATCTTCTGGAAACGGAGAGAGAGACCAATGAATCAAACGTTCTGCAATGCATCATATCATCATGGAGAGGATAAATATCAAAACTTATAAAATTTATGCATCCATGAGTGGAGAAATATGGCATTGATGGATGATCTATCAAACATATATAGCACATGTAAGTTACATGGATCATCTAAGCTGATTGTGCATCAACCTCTTCTCCAGGATAACAATAATAATATCAATGTTAATTAACCAAAAAAATATCTAAAAAAAAAGTAAGAGCCCAGGCCATGAGAAAAATATAAGTTACCTGGAGCTCTTGAGAGAAGACAGCAGGAGGCAAAAGGCCACGCAGGTAATGAGCATCTCTTTCTTTCTCAGTGAAGGCAAGACCTTTGTTGTAGCGTGGATCACGCAGCAAAGTGCACCCACTGTAACACAAAACATACTTTATTACCACCATTCATTTTATATTCCAATAATTCATCACATATCTGTTTTGTTTCCCAGTTTTCAGAAAACGGAATTCATTGAAACAAGTTGTTTTGTTAAAAAAAAAAATCAAACCAAGTAGTTAGATGAGATCAAAATCAAGGCTAAATAATAAGATTACGTAAAACAGTAAAGCACAGGTCCAAAGATAATATAAACTTATAACATTAATATAATCAACAGGAAGTTACACAGAATTCTTGTCTCATTTTCCCACCACTTTCCTCCATCTCTGTCATCCAAGTGATTCAATGACTCACATCTCCCCTACACTTTCTGGTCTGCCTCATTCCCACCCCTGATGACAATGGAATTGTCAACAAAGGTACTGACGTCCAGCTACATGTCATTATTGATAGACTGAATGACTATGAACATACATTGATCCACCTAAGATTCAGTTGGTGGTTGTGTTGTGTGTGTGAAGTGAGGGATAATTATGACATTATTATTATGGTTTCTGAGTCTTTGTATGGGATGATGTGGAATGGGATTGGATGATGTGGAGAAAGTATTTAAAAAGAAAATAATTGAGTGGATAGGAAGAATATGATTGCTCATAATTCCACTTCAAGTCAGACATTGTATATGATAAGTTTGTAATTATCCTTTCCAATTATAAATTGTACTGTGACAAACTATAGTAAAAATTGTACTCATACACGTCCTTCAATTCATACAACTGGTTCTGATCAAATAAATTCCTACAATTGGTCACACCCTACATCCTTATCATCCTTTTGTGTTGGTACATGTAGCAGAATGGAGAATGACAACGGCTTCTGTGTCACATGTTGGAAGTTGTGGGCCATAGAAACCCACATCTCTTTACAGATGTAACTCACTCAATAGATAGATGGAATCTTAAGTACGATTAGAGTCATAGTCTCACTCACACTCTTAATACCTTTTCTTCGGTTCTTAATTACTTGTACATAATATAGGCTAAAGTAGAATAGCTAGCTCTGTAGCATAGGTTAGCTTTCGCAGGTCTAACCTTTCTTGTAATCAATCTGATTTTGAGTATTGATGATACAATTTCTTTTACTGTGGCAGTATCACATCTCTCTTCAATTATCATATTCATGTGCGCCATTATATTACTTCAGTGATCATATTTTCAGATAACATAACCCACCAATTTCATGCCTAATCACACCTCATTCATTGCCTATGTGTCATCTTCTATGTTCTCATTGGTCAAAGAAAAAAAATCTTCTATGTTCTCATATTGTACGAAGCGAGTATTGCCTATGTGTGGGTTCAAGCAATTCGTTTTTCTTTTTCTTATTAAATCGTTATAGTTTTATGTATTTTTAATCAAAGATGTATGTAAGTTTTATCTTTCATATATCCAAAAATATTACTGGAAAATCGTCATTTTTCAATTTTTTATGAAATTTACTAATTAATAAGTTTTATTGCAACTTTTCCCTTAGCTCATTAATTGCAAGAGGCAATGGTAGGTTAGTGGTTTGGTGGAAGGAGAATTGGACCTAAGGTAGGATAAGGATATTTTTTTAATGAGAAGGGGTATATTCATTTAACATGTAAATATGTAATTACAACATGTGAAACTATTAAGGCTTACAAAAGAATTGCCTTGACAGCTTGTGAAACTAGCAAAAGCTGTTACAAAAAAAAAACTAGCAAAAGCTAACAAAAGTTGTACCTATGATGTACAAATGTAACCACTACTATGTATAAGACCTACCAAATGTTTACTGTGATATGCATAATGGAGATGAAATTGAGAAACAATTAATTGAGTAAGTGCAGGACAATAGACCTAATTTGACTAAGAATATCATCCACATTGTGGTAGGTTAGATAGGATAAGGATATTAAAGAGTGAAAGGTTTATTGATTAAAATATCAAATGTAATAGACCAGTATCAACTATTTGGGGCATCGTGAAGTGTAAAGAAGAAGATGCTCACACTGTAGTTGCTTGAATTGTCTTAAAAAGTCGTCTAAGTAAAATCTGAAATCTTAAAAATAAATTTGTACGGACCTTTCTCCCCCCAATCACCTCACCGCCCCTGCCGCCTCTTCTGCCTCTCCCACTCTAATGGTGGGGTCGCCCACCCCTACTAATCTACCCCTTGAACCAGACACCACCCCACACCCTAAGCCTGAACGTACCCCTAAACCCGATGACATTAGAACCAAGAAGAAGTTCCGCCTTGAACCTGGCTAGGACGGTGACCCCGCGATGGAAACCGACGGATCCACGCATTCCCAGGACTGGCCGGAGCTCAAGCGAAGCCTCTTCCAGGAACCTTGCCCAAGTCCACCTCCCAGCACCGACCCTCCCACTGCCATGGATCAAGAACCCTCGCCCCCTTTCCCCACCATGACCTTCAAGGCTAAACTGATGGGTGAAGATAAAACCAGCCCCGTGGTGGAGGATCCTCCATCGGATGATTTTGTCCTCAGTAAGGAGGACTTTTCTGTTGCCATGGATGGTTTAATCCCCTCCATCACCTTCTCCAAAAAAGTACAAGCCTTGTTGACGGAGAGCATGCGGTACGCTGTTGTTGTGAAAATCCTAGGCCGGTTCATGAGGCAGGAAACCCTATATGCCAAGATAGAAAGCATGTGGAAGCCGGCCTCTGGATTCCGCCTCACTGAGCTCGAAGGTGGGTGTTACTTAGTAAGACTCCACAATGAGGTTGACTATCAAAAGGCGCTCCTTGGTGGCCCATGGATGGTCATGGGGCACTACCTCACTGTCCACCCTTGGGAACCATCCCTCTCGCCGAGAAACCTTGAAATCACGCAAGTTTATGGTTGGATTAGACTCCATGGACTGCCATTTCACTACTACCGCGACAGCGTGCTCCGGGCCATAGGCGACCTCATTGGTGACGTCCTCAAAATTGATTATAACACGGCCGACTGCGTCAAGGCGCGTTTTGCACGATTGGCGGTTAAGATTGACCTGCAAAAGCCTCTGGTCTCCAAGCTTAAGCTTGATGACATAACTCAGTATGTGGAGTATGAAGGACTGCCGATCATATGCTACACCTGTGGGTGCTACGGCCATTCCGATGCCACCTGCTCCCTGACAAACACCCCCACACCACCGCCGACGGCGGCTCCTGCAACACCGCCTACCGCTCCGCCTAGCTCCGATAGTTCGAGCAAAGATGGTGCGATGCTGCACTCATGCGGGCCCGATCCTCGAGAAACCCACCAGTTTGGTGAGTGGATGAAAGCCCCAATTAGAAATTGGAGACCAAGAACTGCTCAGAAGCCTGACCACACTGACAATACCCAAAAGAGAAAAAAAACGGCACCAACCCCCTAATAGGTACGGCGCCCTGTCCACCTCGACCGATGCGGATGACCAGGTCAGCGAAAGTAACCCAACAAAGCGTGTAGATGAGACAAACCTGCCTCCACCCCAGCAACCTGTCACTGCCACCCACTCTGTAAAGCCTACCCCTAAGTCAACCACCCAAAAACCAAAGAAAACTAAGACTAAAAGCCAGCGCATAATAACGAGCCAGAGAAAGCCCAACACTACAAGCCCGTTCCCTCCCAGCACCAACCCAGCCCAATCCTATGTTGAAATACCCCAACCGACCACCCTCCCTGCGTCCACCCACACAGTGATAACCCTCCAAGAAGTAACCTCAGGTCCACACACTGATCTGGCCCATCCGACCCCCACATCTACGCCCCACCCTGCCCAGCCCCCCCAGGCCCAGGCCCAAGACACCACCACTGCACCCTCTCCCTGCCCCATTACAACAAGCCCAGCCAAGAGTGGCTTCAAACTCCAACAACCTATTAAAATCCGAAATTTCAAAGAACCAAAATTCCGCGATGCCTTAGAGGGCCCATCTGACAAACTCACCCAAATGGTGGTGGATGCGTTAGGAGCCACCCCCCCTCTGATGATGATTTCTCCTTTGCCGAAGCGCAAGATCAGGGCTTTGAAGAGGACTCTGCACCATCCAGCTCCACCTCGGAGCACAACCCTTAAGTTTCATGGATATTTCTTTCTTCACGTGGAACTGCCAGGGTGCATCATCCCCCAAATTCCACCGAGCGCTTAAGTCCCTTCTCCAAGGGTATAAGCCGGATGTTTTGGCCCTAGTGGAACCCCGTGTCTCTGGCATGCGCGCAGACTCTATTATTAAGCAAATTGGCTATTCGCACTCTCATCGGATTGAGGCCGTCGGCTTTTCCGGAGGTATCTGGTTGATGTGGAAGGATACTGTCACCATTTCAATCCTCCAGAACCACCGCCAATTCATCCATACTTTAGTGGAACACCCCTCCACCGGAACTCGGTGCCTTTTCACTGCAATCTATGGGAGTCCCAATCCGTCCCAGCGCACCCTTCTTTGGTCCGACCTCAATACTCTTCCCTGTCGCCCCAACACCCCCTGGCTCCTCTCTGGTGATTTTAACGCCACAACCTCAGAGGATGACAGAGCTGGAAGTGTTCGGCTGCGGGATAATGGTTGCCGTAAATTCAAACATTTTATCCAACAGAAAGGTCTCATTGATTTAGGCTATGAAGGGCCGAAATTTACTTGGCAAAGAGGCCACCTCATGGTCAGGTTAGATAGAGCCCTTTGTAACCCATCCTGGCTTGACACCTACCCCAATACTCAAGTTTTCCACCTCCCTAAAATCCAAAGTGACCACCGCCCCCTTCTTACCAAAACCAACACAACCAAAGACAAGCCGGTGAACTCATTCAAATTCCTAGCTCCATGGCTACTGCATCAAGGTTTTAATGATGTTGTTGCTCGCTCCTGGAAGAGCGACCTTAGTCTTGCATCCAATATAGAGGCTTTCGTTAAGGAAGCTAGTGCCTGGAATAAATCCACCTTCGGCCATATTGGTCAGAAAAAGCACCAACTTGGTCGCCGTATCCTGGGAGTACAACGGGCCCTCGAACGTCCCCATCCACCCTCCTACCTCATCAACCTTGAGCGAGAGCTCCTTGAAGAGCATGAGAACATATGCCTTCAAGAGGAAGTCCTTTGGATGCAGAAATCCCGTAGTGACTGGATCAATGACGGTGACCGGAACACTAAGTACTACCATTCCCGCGCCCTCATCCGCCGGCGCCGTAGTCGAGTATCTATGCTGCAAAGAGATGATGGGATGTGGGAATCGGACCAACTTGAACTTGAGGCGATGGTGCTGACCTACTTCAAAACCTTGTACTCTTTTGATGGCCCGCGGACCTGCTCCCTCCACCCTGCAGGTTTATTCCCAACCCTTCCTAACCATTTGCTGACTTTTCTTGGTTCTCAAGTTACACAGGTTGAAACAAAGCAGGCGCTGTTTGATATGCATCCTCTTAAATCTCCGGGCCCGGATGGATTGCATGCGCTGTTTTATCAATCCCAATGGGATGTGATTGGTGACTCCCTTTATAAAGAAGTTTGTAACATCTTTGATGGAGGACACATTGATGAACGCCTCAACAACACCTTGATTGCCCTTATCCCGAAGGTTGACCAGCCTCATACTGTCAAGGAATTTCGACCCATAAGCCTCTGTACCACCGCCTACAAGACCATCACCAAAATAGTGGCCAACCGGCTCAAGGCTGCCATGCCAATTCTGACCCTCCCCCAACAAACTAGCTTTGTTCATGGCCGGAGCATCCTTGACAATGTCATCATAGCCCAAGAAGTTATACATGCGATGAAGTATAAAAAGGGCAAGATTGGATGGATGGCACTCAAAGTTGACCTTGAAAAGGCCTTCGACCGTCTTAGCTGGGAATTCATCCATGATACTTTAGTTGATGCTCATCTCCCTGGTTCTCTAATTCGAGTCATCATGACTTGCCTCACCACACCTACCATGCAGGTGCTCTGGAACGGGAAACCCACATCCTCCTTCCGGCCACAGCGCGGCATCCGCCAAGGTGATCCGTTGTCTCCATATATTTTTGTATTGTGCATGGAACGTTTATCCCAAGCTATAAGCAGTGAAGTTGAAAATGGCAACTGGCGCCCTATCAAATTGGGACAGCGGGGCCCTCCCCTCTCCCATTTATTCTTCGCCGACGACCTTCTTCTCTTCAGTGACACTAGCCTGCATCAGCTCAATCTCATGCACGCAGTTCTACAGAAATTTTGCGACGCTTCCGGGCAGAAAATTAACCTCGCCAAGACACGGGTCCACTTCTCTAGGAATGTATCGCCTTTGACAGTTACTGTTGTATGCTCGAGATTGCAAGTCCAACACACCACCAACTTGGGCAAATACTTGGGCATTCCTCTACTACATGACCGAGTGAACCAGGAGACTTTCAGATACCTCCTTGACAAAGTCCGAACTAAGCTCTCGGGTTGGGCAGTGAATTCCTTATCACTGGCGGGAAGAATTACCTTGGCACAATCCGTACTCTCGGCCATCCCTTATTATGTCATGCAAGTATGCCGTATCCCTTCATCTACTCTTGATGAAATGCAAAAACTCATCAGGAATTTTGTATGGGGTCGGACGGATACCCACGCTGGAGTTCCCTTGCTCGCCTGGAACACGCTATGCTTCCCCAAGATACATGGTGGCTGTGGGTTTAAGAATCTTGAGGCCCAGAACACAGCCTTCCTTCTCAAGCTTGCCTTTACTTTCAGAACAAAACATGACCTACTCTGGGTTCGGGTCCTGAAATGCAAATATAAGTGGCTTGGCACCCCTCCTATTACCATTAAGAATAGGAGAACCTCGCAACTCTGGCGAAGCCTGCACTCGCTGTGGACTGATTTTGATCTTAGAGTTGAATGGTCTCTTGGTAATGGTGATGCCCTCCGTTTCTGGTCGGACAATTGGCTACCCGCCATCGGTCCACTCCGTTACCATGCCTACACAGCGCCCTCCGATGAAACCCTGCAATTACCGTTAACTCACTTTGTCACACTTGCGGGCACCTGGGATACTTCCAGCCTCCGTCATTGCCTACCACCAGCCATCCTGGCCGAAATCACGCAGGCTGATCCACCATCCATGGGGAATCCGCCGCCTTCATGCCACTGGAGGGCGAGCGGAGCTGGTCCCTCGGTTAGCTCGGCATACCACATGTTACAGTCTCGACACTGGCCGGAACCGCATAGCAAATGGCAGCTTGCTTGGAAGTGGCCTGGCCCTCAACGGATCAGAACCTTCCTTTGGCTTGCCCTTAACAACCGCCTGCTCACCAATGTTGAAAGAACTAGGCGACACATGGCGGACCATACTATTTGTGACCGTTGTGGAGACAATCAGGAAGACCTTCTTCACGTCCTCCGCGACTGCCCACTTGCTCACGAGTGCTGGAAGCTGCTCATTCCCGTTGATTCTCTTCAGCGCTTCCTTTCCTCCTCCCTTCAGGACTGGCTGCTTAGCAACCTACAGGACCGACAAGCTAGACCAGATTGGCGCGTCCTGTTTGGCATTCTTTGTTGGAAATTTTGGAAAGCTAGGAATCTTTTTGTTTTTGATCGAAAGCTTACTCAACCATACCAATTGATACAGGAAGCGCTAGCTTTCTTGGAACATACCAGGAAAGCTACCGCTTCCACGCACTTGATGCGTTTAGATAGCACTAGATAGGGAGACTGATTTTTGTAAACTGGAGGCCTTTGGCTTCTATGACTGTACATACACTTGTTGAATGAAAGAGCACTTTTCACTCAAAAAAAAAAGAAGATGCTCACACTAAAGAAAGAGGAAACTTTGTACTCCAGAACTCTGAAACATGGTACTCCATAACTCTGATTTTGTCACATGGTACTCCAGAACTCTACTGAACAAAATGGCTTTGTATATCTGGGAGGCCCCAAACCTGATCATATTTACTTATGCTAGTCCTACAATGGAAGGCCCACTCAAGCAGATTTCCTAACATTTTTCATTAACAAATAATAAATATCACATCATGAATGGAGATTTAGGGGTCAATAATTTTATCCATTATAAGAAGATATATTTTGAGGTAGGGCTCATATTCATAGATATATTTTCTAGGGGTGGGGTCTTCTAACATAATATATTTTGTAAGTATTACATGGAATATAAGTAATCTCTTTCCTCAAAATTTTAGGAAAGCATATATATCCAAAGTAAAAATGTTACGAACAGATATAAAAGCCAGTTTAGGACCACTCTTACATGAACCTGGCCCCACCAAGTGAATAATGATGCTAAATAGGATTTAAATGAATTGTACAACTTGCTGATATTATATTCCTTATTTGCTTATTGCATATACTCCCATTGAACCACTCTTACATAACATTGCTTCACCAAGTTGCAAGTCACGGGTAGCCTTTCAGAGTGCATCATCTGCAAGCAGAAGGTAGTCCTTCCACACTACAAACTTTCAATATTACATCAATTGTATATGTCACATTCCCACAGAAGTAGACACAGATAAACACTTCATAGGCTCAACAGGTCACGTGTAGGGTGGCTCTGAAATGGAATGTAATCTCTATAAATGAACTGATTCCCCATGGACAGTGTTTACTTGCCGTTTAATTTTTAAAATTCTTTTAATTTAAAACAGAGCCATATCAGCTTGGAAACGGCTCACAAACAGTGTTCTGAGTCTCTAGCTAACACTTTCCATTCGGCTAGAGGTTTTCGAAGGCAAAATTGGAGGTGGATAAGGGAGATTTTGCTATTACATAGACATAGATTAATATAAACTAAATAATTTTGTCCATTATAAAAAGATATATTTTTGGGTGGGCTCATATGCATGGTAGTTGAAATACAAATTAATATTCTTCTAATTTTTAATTAGCAGTATTCCAAGAACAACATAATGGATGAGGATCCAGGAGACAATATTTTAAGTGTTATAAGTAGACATATTTTAGGGGTGAGGGTCTTCTAACATGATTTATTTTGTAAGTATTACATGGAAATATAAAGTAATCTATTTCTTCAAATTTTTTTATTAACATATCATAAATAATGTATCATGAATAGAGATTCAGAAATAATGTTTTTAAGCATTATAAAATTCCTTCTAATTTCCATTAACATTTAATCACTTCGTGTAACTCAAATTTGATGCTATCTAACAAGTTTGTAAAAATGGAACTCATAAGATTTGTTTAAAAGAAATAAATAGTTGGTGAAGGTGAAATAGTAAAATCATTCGAATTCCTTTTAGTTAGTAACTTAAATTTGTCGGTGTGTTATTAAAATAAATATTCTACATATTTTTATAAATAGTTCATTCAATAAATATAATCCTTAATCAAATACATTTATGAGTAATATATATTTTGTATAACATAACTTTTTGAAATATAATACATAAAACACTATTAATGTAAATCTAATGTGATTGTAGGGGTCTGGCAAACAGAGTGTGATTGTAGGGGACCACGTTTCCGCGTGTACGATTCACAAATGACTGAATCCAAAGTATTATTTGACGAAATTGATGTACTATAATTTTGAACTCTACGAAGAGAAAGTGACAGAAGATGGACCACTGTTACTGAATATAGAGGCATTGATTTCTTTTTCCCTGGTAGACCTAGGATATTAATGGGCTGTAGGACAGCACAGTACGACGCGAAAATTGATAATGTGTATTCCAATTTTTACTGTCAGTACTTAAACAACCCCAAATAATCTGTACTGGTTTAATTTAGGGAAAAAGATACCTTGCAACGAAGTTTAGTTTATTCATTGCAACCCAAAATAATCTCATATATCAAACTTTGTCCCATGCATGTGATGCTACCAAAATTTTGATTAAAAACCCGCAAGTATACGGATCGTATTTTAATAAAGTGGTAAATCAAGGTCGATCCCACAGAGACTCAGACAATTAATAACTAGGCATTAGATCTACTATTTTCATTCAAGTTGAGTAAATACAAGAAAATTAATTTTAATTATCTATGATCTAAGAAAATAAATAAAACAAATATTCACACAAAAGAAATTCACGAGTCAAAAGAACAACCTAGAGCCACCAATCCCTTATCTGCTTCTTAGATTTTATTCCCACTAAATTAATTATGAATTAATCCAACTAGCTAATCTAGAGTACTAGTGTCTATAAATGTCTTTCGGTTTCTACCTATATCCTTGCCTAGCTTAATTACACAATATCTTGCACCAATTTACTAAGCCAATTAATACCGGTACCGCTCTAATGTGACTATGTAAGGCTTCTAGTTATATGTCTATCCTAGTCGCAAATCAGATAAAAAATTCAATCCTACACTATTTAATCCCATGGTCTATTTAAAATTCCCTCTTTCGAGTCCAATTCTAAATTCCCTAAACATGTCTAATGGTGATCAAGCACTAAACAAGTTAATCAATAATAGAAAGATTAAATAAACTAGATCAAATTAACCATGACTAAATAGTGGGAAATAAAATACTAAGTTACAAACAAGTTCATAGTACTCTAGGTTGTAAAAAGAAATCAGTCACACATAAAGTTCAAATCAAATCAAAATACCAAACATTACAACTTGATCCCAATGGATTTCTTCCTTTTCTTCTTCAGTGAATGTGCGTGCAAACTCATTGTGAATGGAGGTGTTGTGGGTCCTGCTATATGAATGATTGAATCAACACAATTGATGACTCCCCATATTTAGTGGTTTTTAGGAAATATTTTATTGTATTTGGGGAGTCATTAATTAAGTAATTAAAGAGATTTTGATGTGAATTGGAAATATATTATTTGGGAATTGAAATAGGAAACTTGAAATAATAAAAGAAAATATTTTAAAGGAAAGTTTCTTATTAATGAGATTATATGATTGAGCTATGGTGATTATTTCCTATTTTTTTTCTCTTATAATAGGACAATGAAGATTTGGAAACAAAAGAAAAAGGAAAGAATGAGTCTCGGGCTTGGGCTAGATCTTTGGTGACCTAATTGACTAAGGAGATCACTCATTATAAAAAGGAAAGGAGGAGCTTGTAAAAGGAGGCTTGGTCATAATTCTTCCAATTCCTATAGCCTACACGAGATTCACGAAGAAATTGAAGACGAGAGGAAGCAGATCACACACGTTCATATATTATTGACGCAAGGAAAAGAAGAAGGAGGCACCAGGGACGTACTACAAAGGCACACACACATATGTATTGACATCAACACACAAAAGGAAGGAAGCAGCTCCTCAATCTTGTCCAATTCTTACTCCTTTGTGAACTTGTAGTATGTTTTTGGATTTTCACCCAATTCTTATGTTGAACCCTATGTGTGGCTAATTTCTTTTACAACCTAGAGTACTATGAACTTGTTTGTAACTTAGTATTTTATTTCCCACTATTTATTCATGGTTAATTTGATTTAGTCTATTTAATCTTTATATTATTGATTAACTTGTTTAGTGCTTGATCACCATTAGACATGTTTAGGGAATTTAGAATTGGACTCGAAAGAGGGAATTTTAAATAGACCATGAGATTAAATAGTGTAGGATTGAATTTTTAATATCTGATTTGTGACTAGGATAGACATATACCTAGAAGCCCTACATAGTCACATTAGAGCGGTACCGGTATAAATTGGCTTAGTAAATTAGTGCAAGACATTGTGTAATTAAGCTAGGCAAGGATATAGGTGGAAACCGAAAGGCATTTATAGACACTAGTACTCTAGATTAGCTAGTTGAATTAATTCATAATTAATTTAGTGGGAATAATATCTAAGAAGCAGATAAGCGATTGGTGGTTCTAGGTTGACTCGTGAATTTCTTTTGTGTGAATATTTGTTTTATTTATTTTCTTAGATCATAGATAATTAAAATCAATTTTCTTTTATTAACTCAACTTGAATGAAAATAGGAGATCTAATGCCTAGTTATTAATTGTCTGAGTCTCTGTGGGATCGACCTTGATTTACCACTTTACTAAAATACGATCCGTACACTTGCGGAATTTTTATCAAAATTTTGGTAGCATCATAAGTTATGTGATTAATAACTCCCCGTATTTTTATCACAATTCCTCCCTCTCGTTCAGCGTGCAGCCTTGTGTGTTTTGTAATTCCTCTCCTTGCGTTCAATTCTCTTCTCTTCTTTGCCTCGTGTGCGTCTCCAGCTCGCGTGCTTAACTTCCTCCTTTCTTTTTGGCGTGAATATGTCTAGGCTTTAGGAATGGGAAGAATTATGATCAGCCTCCTTTTCTCATGAGTTGCATGTGTATATATAATAAAATAGCTTAACACCATATTGTCTTTGCCTTGCATGTTAAGTTTCTTTTTTTTCCTTTTCTTGCACATAATCAAATCATCTCCTTCTCTTTATTTCCTTTTTCATTAAATCTGCATTCATGAAGAGAAGGAAATAGGAAATAATCACAATAACTCAATCACATAATCTCATTAATAGGAAACTTCCCATTAAAATATTTCTTTTATTATTTCAAGTTTCCTATTTCAATTCCCAAATAATATATTTCCAATTCACATCAAAATCTCTTAATTACTTATTTAATGACTCCTCAAATACAACAAAATATTTCCTAAAACCACTAAATATGGGGAGTCATCAGCATGAAAAGATACATTTAGACACTAGTATAGATGTTCCCCTATTATATGATTATTATTTATATAAATAAAAGAAAGAAGATATAGATAATGACAGGATAAAAATAAGAATAGGAGAAGACATTTTCAAAGAGATATTTAGAGGTCAGTCTAACATTCTGTTCTCTGAAATTTTTAATTTACTCTTTAACACGTGATTTAATCCTAAAATAATTTCATAGGACATGCTTTAATTTCTAAATTTATTAGGGGTTTTAAAATTTTAAACAATACTCCAAAATGTTAAAGATTAGCTCATTCTTCTCCAAAATTTAGGGTTATGTAGCTCTCTTTCCTTCAAATAATTCCGTTCTGAAAATTAAAAGAAAGTACTTTGTATTTTATGCCTAATCACACCCCCATTCATTGTCTATATGTCCTCTTCTATGTTCTCATATTGTAGGAGTATTTCATTTAAGAATAAAAAATGATACCCATGTGTGTGTGCTTTTTTTAGAAATTAAAGAAACAATTACTGTAATAATTCATACCATATTCTATAAATGAATTGTGTGGCCCGTGAAACTTCTATGTGGGGAATAAAGACAAAGTAGCATAGAGAACAGAGACAAAGGAAAAGGATAAAAGGCTTGCAAGTTATTGTTGTCTTGTGTGGGATGGATTGGAATTTGAATAAGGTGGGGAAGTGACAAATCCTTGGATTTATATGTTTTTAGTGTGCTAAATTGAAGTTTTTAACATTTGAAAGATGCAATATTGAATTAAAATACATTGATTATAATTAAATTGAGTTAAAAATGATTATGTGTGAAAAGGGTCAAATAAGGGCATAATTGTCACAATTAATTGTTTAACTTAAGTGATTAATTTTTGGGATGAAAGGTATTATGTTGTTGTAAATTTTCCCTTGCAGAAAATGAGGAAAAATGGGCTGAAATGGAGATTCTGGATATTTTCGGAAATTGCATAAATGGCCCAGAATCCTGAAAACACTGCAGAACAATTCTGGGAAAATTACAGAAGCTGACCCAAAACTTTCAGAAATTGCATAACAGTCCCTGCGCGACCTGCTACTGTCCAGACCTGTTTTTGCTGCTGTTTTGACTGTTTTGCCCACCAATTTGGACCCAAATTGAAGCCCAATCATTGACCCAACTTCCATTTGATATTAATTGAAGAATTAGGCTTAGAAAACTCAAGTTTTGGGGGTTGGGTGCTCCCCAAAACCCTGGTTCCCTCCATTCCCTTCATCCTCTTCTCTTCCCTTCTCATCCCATTTCTTCAATCTTCCACCTTCCTTCCTCTTCCATGCCTCAATAAAGTTCCTCCTTGCTCTTGGAGTTGATGGGAAGTGGCTTGAGCTATGGTTCTTCAAAGGGGAGTCACAATTCCTTTCCTTTCTCTTTATATTTTTGATTGCCTAGGTTTAGGTTAGCATTTATGTTTTGAGATTGGACTGGATTTGGTTGTTATTGTGGGTATTTGTGATTTTGGTTTGTAATGAGGGATTTGAACTCATCAATATACATGGTTATGTATATGTTCTTTATAGTTTATTTGATATCATTCTATTTATTCATGGTATTGATAGATAGTTTGATTGAATTAAATTATAATTGAACCTAATGCATTACAAAGCACTAATCACACTCTAGGGTAATTAATAATGCCTATTTGAATGGGTTCATGAGACTAGGCATTAGACTTACCGGTTGGTGAGGTTTGGTACTTTAGGAAACCTAGAGAAAACTCAAATGTGCTAAAGGGCTTAACAATTTGTTGTTAGTTGGGGTTCCACTAATTAGGTAATTGGACTCATGGGTTCATGAGGTTTGGTAAATTAGAAAATTAGCATCCTAATTAACTCCCAAAAATATTTAGAAAGCTATAATAGCCATTTAAAATCATTTCCAAGAGCACTTAACTTCCACTACACCCTTTTATTAAAAATACCAAAAATATTTATTTGTTTTGCATCCTTCATTCCCCTTTTAAAAAATCAACAAAATATATTTTCTTCACCCAAATCCATCTTGCATTGCATTTAGTTTACTAGGATAGTTAAATTAAACAAGGCTCCTTGAGAACGATACCCGGGGTAACTTTCGCTTACCTTGAGGTCCTAAAATTTCTTGAAGGACTAGGGCCAAGGCACACTACACCGACCGCTAAATCGGTGTCCTTCAAGTGGCGCCGTTGCCGGGGAGTCATTAATTTGACTCCCTCGTAAATTTGCGTCAATCTTCAAGATTTATTTGGGTCAAAGTGAGCCATTAGGTTGCATTTAGTTTAGGTGCATCTTAGGTTAGTTCATTTTGCATTTCTTAGTTGTTTAAATTTTTTTTTTAGTTACTGTAACATCCTGAAAATTTAATACAGGATCAATGAGTGTTTTGGGAAATAATAAATGGAGAAATTGGGAATTTTGGAATTTTTAGGAATTTTTGGTGATTTTTGAGGACATTTTGAAAATTTTGAGCAGTAAATGTACATATAATTAATTAAGAAATCGAAGAGTTTGAAGTATGAGGGAATGGAAAAACCTAAAATATTTTGAAGGTTAAGGAGATTGGAGGCTGGTTTAAGTGGTTTTAAAATTAAAAGAGTACACTATGGCAAGTTTGGGCTACAAATCATCAGAGAACCCCCTTATTTCAGCAAACCAAACGCGCCCCTCCCCCTTTACTATAAAAACATCGGACTCCCTCCTCCCCTCTCACCCGATTTCCGGCGATGGCGAACTCAAATCAAACACACAACTTCATATTCAAGTTAGGTAAGCTCCTTCCCCTGCAATTTCTTTCCTTTTCTGCGAGTTTGGAAGAGAGAATGATTAGGGTTTGATTTAGATTTTGGGTTTAGAAATTTACTAAGAGAGTGACTGAACTTTGGTTTATGGTGTATGTTGATGAACCAATTAAACTAGATTATATATTTTGTATTTGCCTAAAGTTTCTGGTTCTTGCTTGATTTGTATATAGTGGTTCTTGAAGTTGGTCCCTTATGTCTCTGCTTTGTTCTTGTTTGTGTCTTTGCTATGTGAGTAGTAGGAAAGTTGAGACTCAAGCATGTTGATTCCCTTGATTTCTATTTTGTTATGGCTGAATTGAGGTTGTGGTGGCTAGTGTTCAGATTTTTTCAACTAAGTCATTTTTCCAAGTATAAGTTGAATTTATTGGAAAATTAATGAATTGGGTTATGAAATTGAAATTTTAGGGCTTAATAAATTAGTTTTAAAACAAAGCTCATATATTAACTTTGATGTTTTGTGAAATTGGGAAAAACCTTGAAGTTGGGCGTTCTAAAATCCGACGGGTTTAGAATGTTGATGTGTTATGCTGGTTGGTTGAATTTGGTTATGTATGTGACTCTTAAAGATGTTCTATGTGATTTTCTTGTTGGGATGCTTGATTTTGAATGTTGCTGTGCATATGTGATCTCATAACTATGAAGTATATATCAGTGGTTGCTGTTGTATGTCAAGATTTGTTTGAGAATAAATGCATAAGGATATTGTACTTCATTTGTGGTTGCTGATTTGTGTAATTCGAAATTCTGCACTATTACTCTGATTATTTTGATTCTATGTACAAGAGAAGTGCAATAGAATTAATTCTTGATGATGTGTGCTTTGGTGTTCTGTTTAGTTGATTTTACAAAATTTTCTTCATATACTTAGAATGTGTAGTTTAATTCTGTTTGGTTAGGCAGGGAGAATGAAGTATTTATTATTGGTTTTCAACATGGATTAAAGTTGATTATGGAGGCTGATTACTTGATTTGTTATTTGAATGGTTCTCTGAACTTTGTTCCCTTAAATTTTCCTTTGATTTTGCTATGTACTGTCATGAATTTTCTGTGTTTGGGGAAGTTTAAGAATTTTCTATGCTCCCTCTGTTTGGTTTGAGTTGGTTTGAGTTCAACGAAATGAAAGGGAGCTTTGAGTAAATTAAATGTTAATTGAAAGAGGTTAGACCAAGTGTATGGATTTGTAGGTTACTTATGCGGCTGAAATTGTTGTGACTGTGATTGGAAAGGCAATCTGTTAGTTTCATGAATGATTGGAGATTGAGATTTTGGTATGAACATTTAAACTATATGAGGTACAGGGAATTTCTAAGACATTAAGAAACCTTGAGTTGACTCAATTATAAATGATTCGTTGTTGTGTGATTATGGGACTGATGGCTTTATTTTAGAAATGGATGAGACTTTTCAAATGGTTAAAGGACGTGGAAATAGATTTGAAGGACTAGGAGGCGAGAGATAGTTGTGTTTTGCAAGAATGTAATTGTGATGTTGAGTTGACTAATAGGAATGGATTAATGAAATTAGTTTAAGGATTTTGAGATATAGGGAGTGTTAGTTTTAAGGAAAAGAAGTGGTTCTTGAAATTTGTGCTTTACTTTATGAAAGTTGTTTTGAAGACTTTAGGTGGAAGGATAGGTTAATGAAATCGGTTTAATTGGAGTTGAAAGTAAAAATGTTTTAAGAAATGTGATGTGATGTTAAAAGATTTGTGATAGGTTAGTAAATTTGAGATGGATGACGATTATGAATATTCAATTCATCTTATATGTGAAAGATTTTCATAGTGGGCAGTAATTTAAGATTATTGTGTGGAACTTTGAATGTTAGCAAAGGCATGAAGTTATTTGTTTAAGTTGAGTCTTGTTCTATTTGGTGTATTGTTGATTGATTGATATTTGGTTGCCATTCGCAATTGTGAATCTGTAGGTGCTTAGTTGGAAAAGAAAAAAAAAATTAATAATAATGTAATCATAAGGGGATGGGTAGTAACTTCATAAGACCGAGAGTAACGTAAAGTATTATAAGGTGGAGATGGTATTAATATAACCTTTATTATTTTAGGAGTACATATTGGTAAAAGTACTTGAAGGAAATCTCCAAGATACGGTAAGGAAGGGCAACAAAGTGTTAAGGGCGACAGGTAATCACACTTAACCTTGCTATAACATTGAGGGTGACGTTAGTTAGGGATTTTGTAAAATCCCTTCTCACCCTCTATATATATATTATCTTTAAAAGGGTATTTTTATACAAAACAGGCTATCGGGTGCCTTTTTAACACGATTATTTTCATATAAAGAAATTTGAAACTCTGTATATCTATTATCCTGTATGGTGGTGGTTATTGAATTGGAATGGTGTGAAAGGTTTATGATTATAGTGTTAAGATAGTTGTTTGAGGGATTTATATAGATGCTATCAAGGATAGTGATAGTAGGTTGTGGGAAAAAGTTGAGTTGTTGTGAAGGAGATAGTGAATGAAATTGAGATATTCAAGGATATTTGTGATTGAGATATGAAATGTTGTGGATGAGATATTAACAGGAATATGTGAGCATTGCATGACACTGAATTTTGTGTACCATCACGCGATGATAACTGTCGATAGGTCAATCGACAGTTATTTGTACTGAGGATCCTTTTTAGATTGATTGGATCGGGGATCATAGGTCGACTTGTTGAGAGAAGTGACCTACGGTTGTTTTGGCATTGAAGAGCCCAACCGCCCCTACGGTTGTTTGGCATTGAAGAGTCCAACCGTTCCCGTTCTGTAATGGAAACAGAATTGGGGTTCCCTCTCTGGAGATTGCCAGAGAAGGAAATTGTCCCCTCATTATGGAGAGGGACACAGTGTCAAATCATATAGTAAAGAATAGATGCTTGAATGCACCGTGATGGCACAATGCATCTTTAGGTGAGTGTGAGGGTTGTTGTGGTAGTATTAGTTGATTGGAGTATGGAGATGATGAATTGATTTGGTTTGGATATTATTGTTGGACTTGAGTGATGAATGGAAGAAGATTTGACATGGATATATATGAAAGTAATGGATGCACAAGAGGGGGGGTGAATTGTGCTTCAAAAATAAATGCTCAAATAAAACAACACAAGAGTTATACTGGTTCGGTCTTCCTGACCTACGTCCAGTTCTCAACCACCCAGGCCGAGTTCCACTATATCTCCAGGTTTTAGAACGGGTTCACCTGGAACCTTACAACCGCAAGTTTTGAACGGGATCACTTGCAACCTTACAACTACAAGTTTTACACAAGGCTCACTTGCAACCTTTCTAACTAGCTCCCCCTTACACCTAGCAAGGGTTCAACCTTTACAAATAAAGGATTTTTCTAACTAAGTTCTCTTTAAGAACAGATAGTGTTACACACTTAAGTACAATCAATGCTCTTATAACACGAAGAGACTTAACTACAAAGAGTACAAGATTTGTAGATGAAAAGATCACTCAATGTGTTAAATGCTCTTTCTCTTTTCTGGGCAGTTTTGAATATTTGAAGATTTTCTTAGTTTCTCGCTCTAGCTTCTCTCAAGAATGTCAAAGATAATTGTTGGCTTCATAAATGAAGTTGAACTCCTTTATATAGTCTTCAATCATTCTGACTCTTGGTAGGTGGGATAGCCGTTTGAATATGGCCGTTTTTCCCATGTTACCGTTTGCCCAATAAATGTTTCATCAATGCATAGCAGGGTTGACTTGCTTTATCTCTGAAAAGTAGTCCTGACACCTCTGCTCTGACAAAAGCATTCTGACACTGCACTTCTGAACGTTCTGACATTCTGATTGCTTGCGGAAGCAGATTCACATCCGGAAGCAACTCTACTTAGTGTGCTGCATTTGAACGTTAGTCTAACAATATAAGCAGATAATCACATGCAGTGGGTGTTTACTTAGTCTAAGATGTCTTTCTTGTATCCGGAAGCACTTCTACATCCGGAAGCACTACTACTGGATGAAGGGTTATATTCACTTTTACTCACTTTCGCTCGGTGTCCTTTAATCCAACAGTCAGCGCTAGTCACTAAGCTATCGGAAGCAATTCTACTAGACGTGGCTTATGTTCACTGACGCTTAGTGTCATCTATTCCAACAGCCAGCGCCAGTCTAAATATAACAGGAAGCAAATTCACTTCCGGTTGAATCCTAGCTTAGTCTTAAGGTTTTGTATATCTAGAGCTTATGGACTAAGTTATTTCCTTAGTGAATTACTTGCTGTCGCTGGGGGATGAGTCATTCATCCGCGAGCGCTAGTCCTAGTCTATCCGGAAGTAAATCCACATCCGGTTGCAATCTTACTTAGGATCTTATGTTAACCTATTGCTTTCTAAGTTCTTGGCTTATTCTTTCATATTTTAGTCTTCATCAAAACTTAAGATTCTAACAATATATATATATTACTGGTTTTAAAATGAGGTACCCTTTAGACGCCCTCACTACCGCACATCTCACTGTTATAGTGAGTTAAGCGGTGATTACTGGGAAAAGTTGTCTCATCCCACGATTACTAACATTTTTGCAGGTATTCATGCACAGACGCAGACAACAGGAAAGGGAATTAGGTATTAGAAGCCATCTAGACTATTTTGAATTGTATATTGCCAATTTGTATAGGTCTGCATTCGTTTCCGCATGTATATATATCTATTTATTGTTAAATATCAACTAGTTTTGTTTATTAACCATGTTAGGCAAATCCTTTCTAACATGGTTAGCAATAAATTATCCATGATAGCAGCTGTGCTGTATTAGTTTATTCTTTTCTATCATGGATAATATTTCAATCATTAGGATATTCTTTTTCTAACTATGATAGAGATATTGATATTATTGCAATTCCTTTTTCTATCATAGTTAGTAAAGATATTATTGAACTAAAAGAGATGTCACAGGTTAATTAGGGATTTAGTAACAGAATGTTACAGTTACCTGCATTTGCATATTGAGATTTTTTATTGCAATAATCATGTCTAGGCCATATAATTATGAGCTTTTGTTCTATGATGATTCTCTTATGCATTCTTCTTCTATAAATGATGAAACACCAAGATACTCACATTCTTTGAGGAATGAGACACCTTCCTTGAGAGAGCGGTTGCACAATTACTACCAAACCATTGAATACCAAATGCCCAACCAATTCCCAACATACTTAGAACCATCTTATCCACAAAACAACTCTACCTACTTCCAAAACCACTCCACCCACTTCCCTACACCATACACACATCCATATGAACCACCATACACTCCCTACCACAATGTTTCTCCTCCCACCTATCATACACCATCACCCCCACCCTCTCCACCCAAACCTAGTGGATTAGATGTCTTCCTAACTTTCCCAAACATGGATTCTCAAACTCTTGCTTTGAGGAGAGTGTATGATGAGCTTAAGGTCCAACACTCTCAATTGTTTATGCTAAAGGAAACTAATAAGCTCACAAAAGACATGGAAGAGCGTTTGGAGGAGATAGAAGAGTTTATTCGGGGTTTTGTGCAACATGTGCTATGGAAGAAGACTAATGGAGAGGAAGGAACTTCATGGCCTAGTGACTCCAATGATTGTGAAGGGGTTGAGGACCTAGAGCCAAATGCCACTTCTCAAGTGGATGACCCCCAACAAATGCCTATTCTCATACAAGTTGCAAATGGTAAGCAAGCACATTCTCAACCTCAAGAGGAATTGGTTTCACACTTAGGTACTATTTCTCCTCTTCTTGAAGAGTTTACCTTTCCTCATACTACTTTGGTTGATATTGCAAGTGATGATGAGGTGAATGAAAAAATTGTTGTTGAATCACCTCAAGTTCTAGATGTTGAACATGCTTATTGTGATACTTCCATTGATAGTTGTGTAGTTGATGATGTTGCTTGCAAAAATAATATAAGTGGTGACCATGATGCTTTGAGTACTAGTTGTTGTGATGATTTTGATTTGCATGAGCCTTCACCTTGCTTTTGTGATGATGATACTATGTGCATGAATTGTATTGATCTTAAGTATGATAGGTTTGTTGCAATGCATGCAAAGGACTTTGGTGATGTGCATACCCTATCTACTAGTACTAATGATGCATCAAACTTGTTTGTTAAAAATGTGGAGAATTGTGAACAATTGCCTTCCTTTTCAAGTGTTGATAAGAATGATAATTTGAGTTTCTTTGAATCTATTGAACATGATGAATAATTCACTTTCCCCTCCCCTCCACATTCTTCCTTCATTGACACATGTGATTGTGATGAGTCTTGTGCTACTTGTATGCAAATTAATAGTTGGTTTTCCACTTCATATGTTGTTACCCCTTCATCTAGTTCAATTGATAACATACATGCTACTCTTGATGATAGACATAAAAAGTGCATATCTTTTGATCTCAATTCTTTTATTTCTTTAGATAGGTCAAATATGGAAGACTCACATGTTTTGAATGATAAAATTGTGGAAATGGATGAATTATTCCATTTAATTTTGTCTTGTGACCTACCTCCCGATTTAGGAATGCATTCATCTTCCATATTGCATAAATCTTCTTCTTCTTCCACTCTTATACCTCTCACCTCTTGTGCAAATGCGATGTGGTGTACCTCAACACCAAGTTGGGTTCCTCACCTTTCCGGTTGCAAGCACAAGAGGATTTAAAAAACATAAATGTGCCTTTGACTCCTACAAATAGGAGTAATGTTGATTTTCTTGGTTGTGATTCATACTTGGAGAGTTTTGATCTTAAATTGCTTAAATCCTACTCTAACCCTCTCCAAGTTTGTTCCTTTGGATTTGGTATTTCTCTTGGCTTGTTTTCTTTGCATGAACATTATTGTAGGAGCCATATGAGGTATCTACTTCAACCACCACCAAGGAAGATCAACAAGGGAGAAGTTGGAGCTCTAAAGGCCAACATGATCCTCATCAAGGATGAGAACTTCTACTTCAAACATTTGAAGATACCATAACAAAGGTTGTCTCTTTCCTCACTTGTTTTCCTTTTTATTCTTCATGTGATTGGCTTAATTGTTGATTGAAGAATATAAATGTGGGGGAGAGACATAAACTAGTAGTAAAAGGTAGCTTGAGTTGTTTTTCTCCTTTCTAGGATTATAAATAAAGTGCTTAGTGTTAACACCACCACCACACTTGATTTCAATATGCTTTGAAATTTAATTGGATTTTCCATGATTTTGCTACATTGAGGACAATGTAGGAATTAAGTGTGGGGGAGGGGTTGTAGTTGGGTTAAGTTTTGGGCTATTGCATCTTTATTATGTTTTTGGCTTCAAAATGACAAAATTTTGAAAAATTTTGAAATTCTCCTTCACTTTTACACTTGTTACCCTTGGACATGACTTATTTTTGGACTCTCTTTGGCAATTATGAGAATTTTCTGATATTTTTGATATATTTCTTGATTGGAAATCTTGTGAATGGAATTAATGTTCTATGGTTAACCTTGATTGTCTTGAATCCTTGTTTATGAGTTTAGGAGAATTAGCCATATATTGTGAGGTTTATTTGAGCCTAATTATTCATTCTTGAGTGAAATCCACTTGGTTACCATTCTCTAGAACTTGTTTGCATTCTTGGTCAAAACTTGTTGCATATAGTGTAATGTAGTATGATAAAGGCCTTCATTTTATAACCCTCTATCCCAAACACTAACCCTAAACACTATACCCTTTTACTACCCATTTGAGTCATTCACTTGATGTTATTGCATTGTTTTGCCAATATGAGAAAAGTTGCATAATTGCTTTATTCAAAATGAAAAAAAAAATGTCATTGTCATGTTTCAAAGAAGCATGTTATGTATGAAAAAAAATACAAAAAAGGGAAATAGAAAAAAAAGAAAAAAAAAAGAAAAAGTCAAAAAGTGAAAAATAAGGCATGCATAGTAGTTTAGCAATGTGCAATTGGTACTTCAAGTTGTAAATGAATGGCTAAACATGCATAACATCAATTATTTTCATTTTCATTCTCATTCCATCATTTAGCCTATCCATCACTACAACCCTCAAAAGTCCTTTTGATGCATTGCACTTTATGTTTTAGTAGAGACCTTAGAATTCCTACAAGCATATGGTAGGATGTGTACCGAAGTGGATATTGAGAGTATAAATGAACCCAAAATGGTGAGATGTGTGTAAACACTTATCCTTGAGTGATTTTCTTCTCTACTCATACTCTTCTTATTCATTACAATCATTGTTAGCATTATTCCATTTCACATTATTTGTTGAATTCTCATAATTGTCTTGTCATTGTACTTCAAAGCTTTTTAAAACTTGTCTTTGTCCGGGAGTACAAAGGTTTAAGTGTGGAGGAGTTGACAAATCCTTGGATTTATATGTTTTTAGTGTGCTAAATTGAAGTTATTAACATTTGAAAGATGCAATATTGAATTAAAATGCATTGATTATAATTAAATTGAGTTAAAAATGATTATGTGTGAAAAGGGTCAAATAAGGGCATAATTGTCACAATTAATTGTTTAACTTAAGTGATTGATTTTTGGGATGAAAGGTATTATATGTTGTTGTAAATTTTCCCTTGCATAATATGAGGGAAAATGGGCTGAAATGGAGATTCTGGATATTTTCGGAAATTGCAGAAATGACCCAGAATCCTGAAAACATTGCAGAACAGTTCTGGGAAAATTACAGAAGCTGACCCAAAACTTTCAGAAATTGCAGAACAGTCCCTGCGCGACCTGCTACTGTCCAGACCTGTTTTTGCTGCTGTTTTGACTGTTTTGCCCACCAATTTGGACCCAAATTGAAGACCAATCATTGACCCAACTTCCATTTGATATTAATTGAAGAATTAGGCTTAGAAAACTCAAGTTTTGGGGGTTGGGTGCTCCCCAAAACCCTGGTTCCCTCCATTCCCTTCATCCTCTTCTCTTCCCTTCTCATCCCATTTCTTCAATCTTCCACCTTCCTTCCTCTTCCATGCCTCAATAATGTTCCTCCTTGCTCTTGGAGTTGATGGGAACTGGCTTGAGCTATGGTTCTTCAAAGAGGAGTCACAATTCCTTTCCTTTCTCTTTATATTTTTGATTGCCTAGGTTTAGGTTAGCATTTATGTTTTGAGATTGGACTGGATTTGGTTGTTATTGTGGGTATTTGTGATTTTGGTTGGTAATGAGGGATTTGAACTCATCAATATACATGGTTATGTATATGTTCTTTATAGTTTATTTGATATCATTCTATTTATTCATGGTATTGATAGATAGTTTGATTGAATTAAATTATAATTGAACCTAATGCATTACAAAGCACTAATCACACTCTACGGTAATTAATAATGCCTATTTGAATGGGTTCATGAGACTAGGCATTAGACTTACCGGTTGGTGAGGTTTCGTACTTTAGGAAACCTAGAGAAAACTCAAATGTGCTAAAGGGCTTAACAATTTCTAGTTAGTTGGGGTTCCACTAATTAGGTAATTGGACTCATGGGTTCATGAGGTTTGATAAATTAGAAAATTAGCATCCTAATTAACTCCCAAAAATATTTAGAAAGCTATAATAGCCATTTAAAATCATTTCCAAGAGCACTTCACTTCCACTACACCCTTTTATTAAAAATACCAAAAATATTTATTTGTTTTACATCCTTCATTCCCCTTTTAAAAAATCAACAAAATATATTTTCTTCACCCAAATCCATCTTGCATTGCATTTAGTTTACTAAGATAGTTAAATTAAACAAGGCTCATTGAGAACGATACCCGGGGTAACTTTCGCTTACCTTGAGGTCCTAAAATTTCTTGAAGGACTAGGCCCAAGGCACATTACACCGACCGCTAAATCGGTGTCCTTCAGGAAGCAAAAGGACACCACAAAAACAGAAAAAGGTAAGATGTTGGCAATTGATTTGAATATTTGATTGAGTGCCAAGTGAGAGAAACAACACTGATATGAGTAGGAATATAAAAGATGAGATGGACATTTTTTCTTGGCCGAAAGGGATGAACGAACATTTTGTTTTTGATAAATAGAACGAACATTTTATTCATAAGAAAAAGTGCATACTTGTCAATTTCAAGGTCACATACGAAACATATTGTATCACCGGCTTCTATATTCATCAATTTTTACAAATATTATTGAAATATGTTTACTTGTTACAATGTTACATGCATGACGACTTCCAAGGGATCAGATCTCCTCTATTTGTCAATTATGCATCATCGAGGAGTATATCTTAATAAATGCTTATGCCTCTTGTGTAGTTAATGTGAGAGTTAAATAATATAGTTGTATTAAACAAGTTGTTTGGAATAAATTATGCATTTTTTAATATCATCTTTATCAAAGTTGACCAGTTTTTAATGTAGACCTCTTAATATATTAAATAGATTGAATTTACAGTTAAATAATGTTGTCCAAGTAGCAAAATAAAGTAAGCTTTTACAGCTTCACTCAATTATTTTCTTTTTATTAAATCCTTATAATTTTATGTATTTTTAATCAGAGATGTATATAAGTTTTTACCTTTTATCCAAAAAGACTAATTAAAGACAAAAGGCAACTCAATTTTTTACGAAATATACTAATTAATAGTAAGTTTTATTGCAATTTTTTTCCCTTAGCTCATTAAAGACAAAAAGTAATGGTTAGTAGTTGGCCCAAAGGAGAATTAGACACATAGGCACAAAGTTGTCCCCTCTCCAAACAAAATATTTGAACACACATTTCCATCTTTAAAAGGGGTGAGTCCATTTATCAGCTTGACCAATTGTTTATTAGTAGGGTATCTTATTATAGTAAAAAAAGTTAGTTCAATCATTCATATAACTTTAATTTTTATCTTTATCCAATTTTACCCTCATTTATAAATGAGTACAGTGCATAAGTAATGTTTAATACATTGTGTTTTATATTTTTCTTCCCACTACTTTTATTTAAAAGAGGTAAAATTGTTATACTTCAAACTAGACTTTTGATAACAACAAAATTTTTACTCAAAATAGACTTATAAAAAGAATCAGAGTGATAAGTATTACTCCCTCCGGTCCTAAATATAAGACCTAATTGACTTTTTTAAAAAATCCTATAAAACAGAAAAATAAGTTAATTATAAATTGATTTACCTAATTTTTTCCCTTAAACTAGTTTATTTTACCTATAAACTAATGTATAATCTAAAAATATATCAAATATGTCATGATTTAATAGTCTATTTCGCAACCTTAACCTCTCCAAAAAAAAGTCAATTAGGTCTTATATTTAGGACCAGAGGTAGTACTTTTTTTGTATCGCTAGAACACTCTGCTCACGTGTTATTTATTATAGATAATTCAAGAATGACTATGGAATAAATTAAAATTTAGTAACTTAAAATGTTTTGTATAGATAGGATCAATCATATATACCGGGAAGAGGAGATGAAAGAAGGCAAAGAGAGAGGGAAAGTAGACAATGGTTGAGAAATTAACCATCCAGTCCTAATTAGAAGAGGAGATTTATATGTTGTAACTTGAATTCGATTAAGATAACATGCATAACACCAAGCATCATCGAACATGAGATTACATTATCTTCTTACATGACAAGCTTATTAGCTTATCACACAATGTCACATCAAACAGTGTACGTAGTACATACATAGCACAAAAAATTGTCCACGGCCAGTAGCCTATACTTGAGGCCCTTATATACATTATACCATATGCAAAAGACCTCTGTCTTATATATCTTACTTTTATTTATTACGAGGCTACGGAGTTCAATCCAATCATGCACATACAATTTCTTGATTTATTCCTTACACTATATGTATATTTAGACTTTTTTAAAAGTCCACATAACCTTTATTTGGCCAACATTTAAATTTGGCAATTTGAGTTTCTTCCAGGACCACCATAGTAGAAGCTGGCACCCCAATCAGAAGTATAACTATTAAGGACAATGTCATAGCACCTGGGTTTGCTAGCAAAACCACTGAGGTAAGGAGTCACTAGATTTCTGTTCTCATTAACATAGGAAATGCCCCTGAAAAAGCTAGACTTTCCAAGACCTACTCTTGGGAAATAGCCACTTCCCATTGCTGTTGTTGTATGTCTCCCATTAGATTTCTTGTTTACCACTTCACCTCCCCACTGTATTATTGTTGCTTTCTCGTTCAGACGATCAAACATAGAAGATGGCCAATATCCCACATCTATATTCTGGCATCGCAACCACCAGTTCCCAGTTCTAAGATCCTGCTCATTATATATTGTTCATAATTATTGTTATTGTTGTTGCATATACTCACCACAGGTCGAAAGACATTCAGAGATTTTATTCTATCATGTTATGCATACTACCTCGAATCCTATATATAACAGTCTGGCCGCTAAACTGCAATTCTTAAGAAAACATGTTAGAGTGCCTACTTGATTTCTACCTAGTTGGTTTGTGTACTATGCACCTAACCAATCAGTCAGAGGTTCGAACTATGGTGATAAAGAAGAAAATATGTAAAAGTCATTATTAAATGTGTCTAAAATATACTACCTCCGGTCCTAAATATAAGACCTAGATGACTTTTTTTTGGAGAGATTAAGGTTGCGAAATAGGTTATTAAATTGTGACATATTTGATATATTTTTAGATTATCCATTAGTTTATAGGCAAAATATACTAGTCAAGGGAAAAATTAGGTAAATCATCAATTTATAATTAACTTATTTTGTTTTTTTAGGATTTTTCAAAAAAGTCAATTAGGTCTTATATTTAGGACCGGAGGGAGTACATATATTACCAATATTATCTTTAATATTTATGATAAATTTATCAAGAGAGAGAAATATATAAGTATTAGTATTAGTGAATTTTAAATATATTTAGGTGTGAAATAGGAAATTATGCATTAAGTGAGGAAAGAGTGCAAGTTGAGCTCTTATATATTGGAACAAAACTATTTAAATTTTAGGGTTCGTATAATATGGATAGGAGGGAGTATTATTTTATATTTGGATTATATATGGACATTCTCCATGTTAGTACTGTTCTAATAATTTTTTTTTAAAAAAAAAATATCTCTCATGTGCGGCCCAATTCCGTTAGTCGGACCGGGCTCAAGTTTACCGTGTTTTATTTTGTTCAATTAGATAATAATCATGGTAAGAAGTTATAGATAGTGTCATAAATGAGTTAGTGTCGCATCCCAAAGAAATACTTTAGTCACTACCCTTGAGGATGTGTCATCTAATAAAGCGACATCATGTGATTTAAGTAAACTACATTTTGATCGCAAGCTTTAAGGATAGATTGTGACTTCAAATCATTCCTCAAGAGGACAACTATATATTTTGATTTTGAAGATTTTGCTTCTACTCTAATATGTATCACCCTAAATGGATTATTTAATTTTTTCATTTAAAAAAAAACTATGCATGTACGCAAGCATGTATGTTTGTGTGTGTGTGTGTGTATGTAGACAGACACATCATGCAATTGCAAATAACTTTTTAAGGAACCACATTCCATTTTCATTACAAAGATGAACAATGGGTTTCTTATGTTAATTTGGACTATTAAGATAATATATTGAAACAGTTTAGATTCATTTTAATTTATTTTAATATTTCAAATAAATTTTTAATGTATTAAAATAAAGATAATCTTATCAAGTGGCCATTTGAAAATTTTGAATCTAGACGTACTATTCATGTAAAATTTGTTGGATAGTCTAGCTTTCGTTTCTGTGAGATAAATGCTTTCTCATCATTTTAATGAGCATTGCATGCATGGGAACCCATGTTTTTGCGATGTGAGTGTATGTATGTATGTGTAGGTGAGGCAAAAGAAACTAAACATACCTTGAAGATGATGAATGTTGCTTCATATTGGTCGCCACCATCGACAGATATTGGTTGGACGGTACCTCCCAGTACCACTGAACTGGAAACTTGAACAAAGCCAGAGCATTTCAGATTATAGCACCCAGTGCGTTCATATGAATCAGTCTGTTGGGTTCAAAGAAGAACAAATAAGAAAACACATTAAAGATTATCAAAAAGAATGTTTTGAAGAAACAAAAACCTGAGTTGATGAGAAATTGGAACTTACTGTCCAATATACAAAAAGTCTTGTTTTATCATCCCCATATAACATTGGATGGACCTAAAATTTACAAATCAAGAAACAATACAACATATTAGCAGTTATAACTTATAAGCTTGACATATAAAGTAATATATTGAAGGCAAAAGTATTTACATTTTTTAGGTTCATTATGAATTATTTTGGTCCCTTAACTTTGAAAAATGTATTTTCAATTATTTTTGCTTACAGTTTCACTTAACAAAAAATGTTAAATTGTTCTTATATATATATGTTCATTATGTGGTTAAAATATACTACCTCCGGTCCTAAATATAGGACCTAGATAACTTTTTTTTTGGAGAGGTTAAGGTTGCAAAATAGTCTATTAAATGATGACATATTTGATATATTTTTAGATTATCCATTAGTTTACAAGTAAAATAAACTAGTTTAAGGGAAAAAATTAGATAAATCAATTTATAATTTACTTATTTTGCTGTTTTTTAGGATTTTTCAAAAAAGTCAATTAGGTCTTATATTTAGGACCGGAGGGAGTATATAAAATATGCTTCAATTTTAGTTTTTTAGTATAATTATTTTTACGTTTTAAAAATTCGTTCATGTACCTGCCAACCAGCTTCAATGCTCTCAACTTCATCATCATCACTACCAGCTGTATTCATAACCCAAATTTGAGAGAGACTATATTCATTTCGTTGTTGAACATTTGAATTCCATACGTTTAGGCTTGCCTTGGCCCCATAATAGCTATCCTTCCTCACTTCAGCTGTGGCATACTGGCGGCACCAAAGCCATCAAAGAGTATTTAATTAATATGCAAAAGGCACAAACAAACTTTTTTATATGAATTATAAAATCTACATTTAATAGATGTTGAAACCATGTAGTTTGATGCTAGCTAACAAACATAGTGTGGTACCTGAAGTACACAGAAATCATTAATCACTTCACTTATTGTTACATCAATATGCCATTCATATAACACACTAAAAATACAAATTTCACTACAACAAAAGTAACTCCTTGTGCTTATTACAAAGAAATAATAAAAACTACTCCCTCTGGTCCTTTACCTGATTTGATAAGATTCAAGATGTTAGTTAAATTAGTTTACTATATCACATGATATTACTAATGCAGTCTCACTATCTCCCTTTATCTTCACCCTAACTACTTGCTTTTTTTTATTAAAGAGAAGTAGTAGGGATAATTTGGGGAAAGTTTGAGTAAATTAGAAAGTAATCATATAAATAAGGTTAAATTGAATCTTGAAAGTGATCTTATATTTAAGATATATCGGATGGAGTATAAATTAATTTAAAATTAGTTAAAATTAATTAATTATTTCTTGTAAAATACCAAAATTTATTTTGCCAGGAAAATACCAAATTTACCTTATCATCAAAGTCATTAGTCAATGGGACTTGGTCAACTATTTGGCGAATTTCATAGATAGATAGGGAAACCAGGTGAAGAAAATTAATTCTTTAGAAAAAGATAATTTATTATGAAACAACTTGGATGTTTCTAAAATAAGGATTTGATGAGTATAATGGAACATCAAACAATAAATACATGTTACTTTTGTGACATGTCCAATAATGTTATTATAATTAAGTACCTCATGGTTGCTTGTTGTAGTGTATAGTGATTGAGACAAATTAGTAGGGATGCTCTTGATGTCCTTCATTGCAAATCGTTGAAAAGAACTTGCCCTCATGATGTCTTCTTTTGTTGTTCTTCTTATAGGAACAGTTCCTTCAGGACAACTTCCACTTTGGTGCCACATCTGAGCAACTGGCTTTGTTTCTGTAATTGACAATTTTCCTTTTGGAAGAAACGTCGGACTCATCTTCATTCCAGTAGTGAAGAATGATTGGCCTCATCAGAAGTGAGTTAATTAGAGAATTCAATTTATATATCTAATACAATTATTGGTAAATTGTTTTATTATACCTGAATTTTGTGACCTTTCAGTTTGGGATGATCGAAAGCAGGTTGATGGAAAATATGTACGCAGTCAATTGTATCACCATCAGGGCTCTGCGTTTTTTAACACCAAATGATATTCAAAACAGTAATGAATTATCAATCCTAAAAATAATGTCTTCTTCAAACAAAACTACAAATGCTACCAGCGCTACAAATATGTATGCCAAAACATGTTAGGAAAAACGTTAGGAGGACTACTCAAACTTTAGGTTTGACTTTTTAAATTTAATTTAAACCTTTTATAACTGACTTTTCAATATACATCTAAAAATAAATCATTTTATGCTGATTGATTTCACGCCGCCAACACATCAGCTTGCAAAAGTCACTTTTACAAATATTTATCCTAAAAAATTGGGAAGTCAAAAGTGGTTACGTTGAATAACATTGAAGTTATCATCCGAACTATAGTTGAAGTCTTGAAGAAGATGAACTGTATACCTTAATTGACTTAACCGCTGGTTTGTTCAGCTTCTGTAAAAGCTTGTCAACTTCATCAAGTTCCTTAGCATTATTGACTGTGTCTTGAGCAGCTATCTTTGTCATGTAAACAAAACACAATAAGAAGCGCATTACCACCGAAGTCTTGCCATTTACTATTTTGTTTGTCATTGTAGCTGAGAGATATGAAGTAAGCACTCAAATGAGGAATTATGAAGTGCATATTAAAGTCTGAAACAAGCAGGAATTTATAGGCTGATCTAAGATATTCGGAAATTACTTAATTATCCTTTTGATTGGGGTGCTTTTTCTTGTAAATGGCTACTTTCGACAAATAGACAATGAGAGATGGAACCTCACAGCAGTCAATGGGACGAGGAATTTTCTATATTTTTTATTAGTGTTGTATTGAAAATTGTTTGTCACAATATTTTATATTACTAGTTCTGGATTTAATATAAGTAATAAATATATATGGAAATTGTATTACTTCTTTGGATCATTAATATAAGAACTAAATGCTAATTTAATTTTTGCATATTAATTAAGAAAATTAATTAGTTGCGCGCGTGTGTGTGTGTGTTGGCTTGTTTTCATTTGTGCTTGATATGGAAATCCCCTTTTTGGAAATTAAGATCATAAATTTAAAGCACGATGTAGTACATAGAAATTGTATAAAATCCGTACACTTGGATAAATATTACATAGAAATTGTATAAAGTATAGGCGCGTAAATTTTTACATACAGAATATAAGTTTTTTGAGTATAGGTCGAAGTTAAAAAAAATAATTTTTTAGTTGAAACAATTCAGAATTCATAAAATTCATCTACTCTCTCTCTCTCTCTCTCTCTCTCTCTCTCTCTCTCTCTCAAACATCTTATATTAAAATTTTTATTTTTTATTTTATAATTTCTCTTTTCAATCTTGAAATTATTGAATTTCAATCATCGATTTACTTTTAAAACATCCACGAGTTTTACAAAAATAATTTTTTATTAATTTTGTGATAATATTGTAGAAAACTGTTTGATTGCTTATCTCCATGACTACTGTACATAAATCGGCAGGAAAGTAACCTAAAAGTTTTTTCTAAAGTTCATGGAGGAAATATACGTTGTACCCTGTCATGTTGCAGTTTCCTATATTCCAACAATCAGCATGCATGATCACAATATAACTAACAGTAATGTAGGAACTTCCCCCACAAATCACAAAAGGATCCTTTGGGTCCACATTCTCAAGTTTTATTGTAGAAAACTGTTTGATTGCTTATCTCCATGACTACTGTACATAAATCGGCAGGAAAGTAACCTAAAAGTTTTTTCTAAAGTTCATGGAGGAAATATACGTTGTACCCTGTCATGTTGCAGTTTCCTATATTCCAACAATCAGCATGCATGATCACAATATAAGTAACAGTAATGTAGGAACTTCCCCCACAAATCACAAAAGGATCCTTTGGGTCCACATTCTCAAGTTTTAGGTTAAACGGAATAGAAACTTTTTCAGTGCTGAAGAAAAATATTAGAGGTTTAATTTGATTGGATTTAGCCATGGTGTCTGACTATGAATACCGCTAACTGCACGTTTTACACGAAATGGGACTCACATAGAGATATTTTATGATATCTTTATTAATGGTCCAGTAAGACATCGATCGTGCTTTACGTACTATTACTTTCTAATTTATATTTTGGGATATCTTGTATACATTTCTTGATGCTGCACGACTACTTGACACCACGAAACAACTCTTCTGGGTGGACGGAATCAGCATATGGTTCCTTTGCAACAATTTGTTTCTAAAAAAGCGGTAATTTAATTTGTAAGAATTTGATTTTCAGAAGTAACTGGCAAACGGGTAAACATATAAGAGAAAAACAACAAACAAAAAAGCAACAAATAAATAAACTTAAGAAAATTCCATTTTTTTCCAATCGAAATAACAAAAACCGAAATTAGTCCCACACCTATCTTCAATTTAGATCTTAGTCAGATTAGTAATTCATTAATAGTGTTCATCTAAAAACTGAAGTTCATCGAGAAAAAAAATTTGTTAAAAGTGTATGTCAAAATTTTGATTTTTGAATTGGAAGGTTCAAATTTAAATGTTTAAGCAAATATTTAATAAAGTAATTATAATTATTAACATATTATTTTGTTAATGTAATAATATATTATAACTGTCTTGTGGGCACTTCATAATGGCCTTGTTGATGTTGGAATCTCAGATATCATTTCCGTTTCCTATCACGAGCATCTACAACTAAAAACAAAATCAAGCTAAGCACAAATGCATGATTACTATCAGGATCATTCCCCAAAAAAAATAGCTACATTATTTGTCACTAAAAAATAATCATCGAATAACATTTTTCCCGTGGTAGTATCCACATCTTTCGTAGTAAATTTGTCCACATAATTCAATGTTAAATGAACCATTTAATAACACGTACGTGACACCAAACATTACACCCAATAATTTATCTTATGATACACTTCACCACCAAAAGTCATTCAAATTACATATACAAATTAAAATTAAATTAGAAAATAAAGAAAAGTATTACACAATCTCCCATTTTCCTTTTCACACCTACTAGCTTCACTATCATTATTTTCCTCTCTCACTACTAGAGCACTCAACAGGCAGCTTGTGAGTTTACTCGTACCTATACTTGGCATAAGCTTAACACGCACAGACATACCCTCGCCCGTGACGGACCTTAAATGGGCACGCTGTAAATGGGGAAATTGGGGGCGGGCGGGCGCGGGCGGACTCTACATGTAAGGGCCAACTTGAACACCCCTACTAACTACCAGAAAATAAAACAAATAAAGCTTAACCTTTTAATTAATGTATACTCCTATATTTTTAAACAACAACAACGGCATTTCTGCATACTCCCATATTTAATTTTCTCAAATCAATATTAATTTTAATTTTATCTTCATGAGAGGTGTCCAACTAACGATAGTTCATCGAATATAATGTTATTTAAATATTAAACTTAACTTGAATGATGATGTAGACTCTTTTATTTTTGTTCTTCATCTGGGCACCCGAAATTGGTGCCTCTCCAGTCCAGTCCTTTGGCATTTCACCGACGGCGTCTTAGGTGTTCTTCTTTTACTTCCATCACTTCATCTTTTCTCCTCCACCTACAGTCTCTATTTCCACCGACTCACTCCCTTCCACAACAACACCAGTTTATATTTACCTTTTGTATTGTTTTTTTTTCTTAACAGCCTTATTATTATATTCCCCATCCCTCTTCCCTCGTTTTGAATTATATATATATATATATATATATATATATATATATATATATATATATATATATATATATATATATATATATCACTACTTTTCTGTTCATAGTTTTCCATAATCCCGCTATTAATAAGTGAAGGAATCTCCTTCTATCCCTTACTTCTTTTTTATAAGCCAATAGATTGCTTTGTCTTTTGCAGTGGCCGCAAAAGGAAAATAGTTTGGTTTCGAGCTACAAAATACTACCTCCGGTCCTCAATATAGGACCAGACAACTTTTTTTAGAGAGGTTAAGATTGCAAAATAGTCTATTAAATCATGATATATTTGATATATTTTTAGATTATCCATTAGTTTATAAGTAAAATAAACTAGTTTAAGGGAAAAATTATGTAAACCAATTTTTATAATTAACTTATTCTGTCTTTTTTTAGGAATTTTTAAAAAAGTCAATTAGGTTTTATATTTAGAAACGGAGGGAGTATATTAGTAATATGTTTTTTGTTTCATGCCTTGTATATACTAGTATTTCTATATTACTACTAGCTGGTGGCTGGTTCTGCAACTTTCTTAATGCTATTCCAGTCGGTGTAGTTTGGTGCATGGTTGTCTTCTTACAACCTACTTTTGGTAGCTACTGATTTTGGGATGTTTGCTTCTCAGCAATTCTGGGTCAGAGAATTCATGACAAAGTGAAGGCCCAAAATTATTAAACGCTCCTCAGAGTCTAGACATTGTGGAGAGTTTAACAATGTTGCCTCTCCGTTGGAGGCATAACTTTACTTATCGTACGTAATCTCTGAGTTTTTCTTCCTGATGGGCTATGGGTTTATTTTTTTGGACTTGGATTGACAAAATTTGGATCGATCTACCCTTATATATTTATGTTTGTCTTAAGTATTTTCAAGTTTGTTGTTGATCCCATCTTTTGTAGTTTGTATTGTAATATTTGTGTTATCTCTTAGTTGATGAGTTCAACATAATCACTATGTAATGATTATTTTTTTTATATCACATGTAATGTTTATTTTATTTTAATATATTGTCTTTATATATATAAAAAAATGATGATGTAAACAAATTTATGGGGATACATTTTTAATGGTTACTTTTCCATTGCGATTGCGAAAACGGATGTTTAATGTTTAAATGATGGCGTGTTTATAGTGTCAAAGTTATGTTGGCATTGGTGAATAAAAATTAAAAAAGGAGGATCTGGCTATGTCAAACTTAACATTTTCAACATTGGCATTAAATTTATTATGATTTTGTTACTTTTGGGGAAATAAAAATAAACAAGAATCCAATAAATATTGGACAATGCTAATATTATGCAACACACTAACATTTTTTTTTTGATCAAACACAACACACTAACATTAGAAACAATTTGAGACAATATTAGTGTTTCCTACAAATCCATTACTAAAGTAGTGCCCCCAAAAATCTGAATAACCATTGGGTAAATTATTGTTTGATTATCACAAGAACAGTAGGGTTAATATTTATTACGGGAATTTTTATCAATATATATATTTTATTACGGGAATGGTACGGTCAATGTGATTGAAAAGTCTTAAGCGTCAGCAGACAATTCTCAGTGATCTTTATCTTGTAGATATAATATACAGATTTTAGGTAGATTGGACATTACAATGAAAATAAATATAAAAAGTCAATTTTCCACAACAGATTGTTGGAGTTAACAATCATATCTAACAAAGCTATAAAAATATGGGGAGTGGCTGATAGATTATTATCCCAATGAATAAGGTTAAAGTATACTTTTGGTCCCTTATGTTTGCATCAAGTTTCAATTTAGTCTTTTATCATGTTTGGAAAGTACATTTTTAGTTCTTTTTTGTTAACACCGTTGGTTTAACTTAACGGAAAATGTAACTTAACAATTTTAAATGGTTATTAAATACTGCAAAAAATGTTTAAATTAAAATATTTGAGTGTAAATAGTCTTATATTTCAAAATTTATCATTTTTGATCCAATTTCATTATAAAATATTCATTTAAAATTGTTAAGTTAGCATTTTCCATTAAGTTAAAAACTAACAGTGTTGACAAAAAAGGACTAAAAGTGTACTTTCTAAACATAAAGAACTAAATTGAAATTTGATGCAAACATAAAGGACCAAAAATATACTTTAGCCGATTGAATAAATAAAACTCAATAAATTATAGTCACACAAAAATTGTATACTTAAATACCACGACAAAAAAGGGAAATTCTTTTTAATAAAGGGATGCGATGGTGTGATCTCTTTGCAACTATATGTTGGCTCATATGGAGGCGTAGGAATGAATTTATATTCCAAGACAAAATCTATAACAATGACAGGACCATCATTCATGCCAAGAGCTTGTTGATGTCATTGGAGCAAGCACGAAAAAAAATGGTAGGAGTCAATTTGAAAGGTAATGGAGTTCAGGTACAAAAGATGTGTTGGAAACCTCCAAATCCCGGTTGGGTTAAACTGAATGTTGATGGAGCATGTACTCAAAGAGGTGTTATGGGGTGTGGTGGTCTTTTGAGAGCTGCAGATGGTCAATATGTAATAGGATTCATTCATCATATACCTGAACCTGGTGATTCTCTTCAAGCAGAATTATGGAGTGTGCTATTGGGACTGAGGATGACATGGGAGCATGGTGCCCGACAAGTTGCTCTTGAGACAGACGCTTCAGATGTGGTAAGATTGATTAATACACAATATGTTGAAAATGCATCCTGATGCCAGTTTAATCAAAGAGATTAAGTTCATGTTGGAAAGAGATTGGGAAATTTCAGTTTGGCAAATAGCAAGAGAAGTCAACTCATGTGCAGATTTTTTGGCAAAATACTCACTTCAGTCTATGCTAGGATATCTCCAGTTTAGTACACCAGCTGAGAAACTGGTCATGCTCGTACAAGATGACCGAGTTACCTCGGAGTCTATGGATCCAGACTAATCACTTAGTTTTGGGCTTCCTATTTGTATAAAAAAAAAAGGGAAATTGTGAAGGAACTCACCGATGGCATTCCATTCCTATTTTTTTTATTATTTTTAAAACAAAATATTATATTATTTTAAAAGTATGTTAAAATTAATTAATTAATTAATAAATGAATAATATATTTTAAATATTAGTAAAAATTTATATATACTTATATACATATATAATTTGTTTATCGATTTAGTGTATATTTTTATTAATTAAATAATATGTCATTTATAAGTAATTATTATTAAAACATTGAAACCAAATTTTAATTTAATAATATATAAAATAATTAAAAATTTTATATTAAATAATTTCCAAAATAAAAATTATTATAATTATAAAATTGGAATACTAAATATAATATAAAGTATATGAATAAAAAATATTTTTATATATAAATATAACATTTAAAATAATTTATATAATTTTTCACACACACACACATATGATATTAACTAATAAATATTTCATAGTTAAGTATAATATAAAGTGTGTGTGTGTGTGTATAGAATCAAATATAAATATATCAAAGTCTATATATTATAAATATAATAGTTTGCAAACATTATAACAAAGTCTTCATACTAAAAACTGAAATTATGGACGGAATTGAGTCGCTAATTTTGATAATTAGCAGAGGAGTTCTGCAATTCATGTATATAGCCATATGAAGATGCTCCCAAATGATTCAAAAAAGATATTGATGTCGACATACATGTAGTATACTTCTTCTACTCCTAGCGAGTGATGTAGAAGTCATATCTTTGATTAATGATGTTCATGGTACTGCAGAAGTTGGATAAACATAGACTTCCAACTACAGCAATGTACCATAATTATTGCTCCATTGATTTTATTCTAGCTAATCAGATAATATATTCGGTAACCTAACTTAATTACTGGTAACCAATATGTCCTACTACCTTTCTTCTTTTTGGTACGCAGTTCATCATTTGTTGCACATACAAAAAATTATAAATTTAATGGTTAGCCCGTTTCCACTACATGATGGATGAAGTGCGTATGCATATAATATTTGGTTGATTTCATCGACTAATTAATTTTTTCTTCAATTGGTTGTTCATGTTATTGAAGTTATTGATTGATGATTTTGATGCATAATAGAAATTTAAAACGCAAGGAGGCTGAGGTATGGGTAAACGTAATCACATGTAATGGTTGTTAGCGGCAGTTTATTATGCTTACCAATGATGTCAATATGCAACCACAACCACAAATGTTAGCACTGATTTACGATTTGAACTATATTATTCTTTTTTTATCAGAAATTTGAACTATATTATTCAAATAATGCAATATTCATTGGTGCTTAGATTTGTTGCTTGCTTTGGCGTGAGCTTTGTATAGTATCTTCATTATTGCTGCCAAAGCTGATACTTTTTTTAATTAATTTCTTTACTAGCTAATGGTCCTTAAATTTCCAAAGTTTTGTTGTGTTGTAAAGCCTCTTGCATGCCCTCACTGCAAGTGTAAGGATTATGGCAAGTAATGAACTGATAATAAGGCATCCTAGGAGAAATAATTGATTTCAAAGTCCGATTAATCAAAAATCAAGTGTCAATCTTGTTCTTTGACTCTTGAGCCGTAGTCATTGCGCAAGACCTCATGAGTATGCGTAATTGGAACTTGACATAGGAGAATAAACAAGAGTGATATAAGGATTCTCTCTAGAATGGCCTTAAAAGGGTTTCCAAGGAAGACACGAACACTACCGAGGTAGTCATGGGAAAAATGCAAGTTCTTTTTTGTTGTTGTGGTAAGGTTATATGGGGAAGAGGAGAGGAGATGAGGTGAGAGTTTTGGATTATGTTTTCTTCAACCTATGAGCACGGAGTGCATGTTGTTTGTTTGGGTGGAGAGGGGAGTGGAGCTAATTACTACTCTCTCATGTCCTTTTTATAAGACACCAACTAACAGTAGTTTATCACAAACAATGGTAGTTGAGTCTTAAAATTAAAATTTATGTTAAATTTGCAACTTTTTCAAATTTTACCCTTCATCAAATGACATGTTTCACATTTTCAATTTTTAATCTTTATTAATGACAGAGATAAAGTGAGAAAAGAACATTTAGTGCGGTGGTTGGTACCTTATATTATGGACCACATTTCCTCAGTTTTTAGTATAACATTTATATTTTAATTATTACTTTATAGCTTTTAAATCAAAAAAATGTTACCCGAAATTATTTATGATGGTATACAAATATATGAAATTTAAATTATGGTTTCATTAACTTTGACATATTGAAGGACACCGATTTGCGGGTCGGTATAGTGTGCCTTTGGTCTAATCCTTCAAGAAATTTTAGAACCTCAAGGTAATCGGAAGCTACCCCGGGTATCGTTCGCAAGGAGCCATGTTTAATCTATCTATCTTAGTAAATTAAATGCAATGCAAGATGAATTTGGGCAATGAAAATATATTTTTGTTGATTTTTTAAAGAGGGAATGAAGGATGCAAAACAAATAAATATTTTTGGTACTTTTAATAAAATGGGTGGATGAAAGTGAAATGGATAATATTATTATTCTTGATGGATTGGTGCTTAAGAAATCCTCACTTCAGAATATTTTTCGGGAGTTTTAATGTTGTTGGCTTCCAAATTAGACCCTAGAGGGACCCCTCTAGGGTAGGCTTAGATTAACCTAATTAATGTCGGAACCCCAAACATTAGTTAAATCAATCTAAGTTAATTAAGCTCTAAACCAAAGGATTAATTAATTATGAAGGATTTATAATCCACAACTTGGGCCACCCCACAATTGCTCTAAATTAACCTTGTAGCTTCAATTTATTAATGGCCACTACCCAAATAATAAATTGAAGCTAGTCAAGGTTTATGTCCAATGCCACAACATAGTCAATAAATCCTATTATCATTTTATAAATGCAAATAAGTTGACTCACAATTCCACTAGCCAAGCCACCTTGTACTAACCCAAAATATTCACCAAGAGAAAACAAAATCATGAACCCATAAATTTCATTAATCTCAAAGTTAAATTGCACCAAGTCAAGTATTTAACAAAAAATGACAATAACAACATAAAAGTAGTTTCAATCCCTAATACAAATAGACCATATGAAGTATTCAACCAAACATCACAAGTATACTCCTAGAACTCTAGAAAAGCATAAATGTAAGAAAGGAAGAGGGATTAGAACTACAAACTCCCCTAATGAAGATTCAAGTTCCTTCTTTGCTTACTCCTACCATCAAGAATTAGGGATTAATGGTTACTCATGGAGAGAAGGATGGAGGAATTTGAGTGGGATGGGACAGGAATGAAATTAGTATGGCTTAGGAGGAAATGGGGAAGCACCTTTCGGTGCCTCCCTTCACTGCACCAAACAGGCCCTTGTTTCTTCACTCCTCAGATCTGATCGGGCAGCTCCCGCCCCCCTTTGCTCGTTCCGCCTGCTTCTTCTTATTCAGCTCTCCTTCCTCATTCACTTCCTTATTTCCCTTGCCACGTGTCCTCTTTTTTTCAAAACGATGTGCTTCCTCTGTTATTCCTTTCCCATTGATCAAATAAGGACAAAATAGTTTTGCTCTCCTCAGATCCTAACACGTGGCTGCAGCATCTTTCTTTTATATATCTTTGCTTTTAATTGCTAGGCTGCCACATGATATAAAATAACCAAATCATCAAGGCTTGTTGCAAAATGTAGAGCTGACTTTTCAAACATTTTAATGACTACATGTACTATTAACAACCTTGAATATATTTTTTTTAATTGATGACACCTAAATATGATTAAATTATATATGAAAATATATTAAAATTAGAAAATCATCAATATCAAAATTGCATCTTAAATATGTTTAGAACTTCATTTTAGGCATTTAAACACATACAAATCTTAGGATTTGTCACATATCATCACACATTTGAATATGCTAATTAAATTGATGAAAAATAGGCACTACATATTTACAAAATTTATAATGCATAATAAAATTGGTTAAAACATGTATAGTATTATAACTTGTAAATGCTAGTGATTCATCAGATCAGAGGGAATGCTGAGCCAAGAAAAAAAGGACAATGAGCCAAAACAATGATGTGATTAGACAAAAAAAAAATTGAAAAGGTGACAAATTGGAAGAACCAGTAAGCAAAAAGGCAAAAAAAAAAAATCAGTAAGCTTTTTTTATCAGAAATTGAGTCTTCATTGATTAGAAACCAGTCATTACGTCAATGGTAAAGAAATAATGTTATAAAATGATAACCATACAAAGGAATTAAAAAATTAAAAAAACAACCAGAACTAGAAACTAATAACGAACACTACAAATTCCTATCCTAAGGCTGAAATCATCCAATTCCATTCCTCTGGTTTGAAGAAGAAGGAGAAGGAAAATCACTCATTGGCTTAGTATCAAACGTAAGATTGGTATATTATTGCCATGGCTAATTTAGTCAACATGTGACTTTTTCTCCCCTCGAAAAAGTCAACTATTGGAGGGGAGGGAAAAATGACAAATAAAAAAACATTCCCGCTCTCCCTCAAAGAAAACCAAAACTAAGAGCCCAAAAAGACTGAAAGAAAGGCTGTGGGAGGAAGGGGAACTGAAAGGAAAACTGTTTTTATAACATGTAACATGGTAAAATAGAGAAATCATATTGAGAATGCTGTGAAAATGTTTCTATTCACCATACTTTTGCAATACGAGCAAAATTTAACTATCAATAATTGTACTGACTATATAACTATATATACTACATTCCAGAGCCTCGGCATTATTATTTACATTATATTTATATTAAAAATGTCTATTTTGACCAAGCAAAAACATTTTTTCAGCCACCACTAAAGCATATAATGGTGAGAAGTCCAATCCATAATTAAGCACAGCCTAAAATACAGAATGGTAACCAACTATAACTTCAGCTGGACCGTACCAGATAGAAATATCGATTTCGAATAGAAAATGTGGTGATGATGAATTAATAAGGTTACAAATTTAGTAATGTTGTCGAATCAACCTATACTACGTTAAAAATTTGGGAAGTGGGGACCACAAATTTCAGAATAAATATTTAAGTTTAAGCTGATTTAATTTTAACGATATTAATTAACAAATTTGAAATCTTTTTATTTCATTAATACCAAAATTATTGAGCCATGTGCGCCAAGAAAATAAATGAAATTTCAACAATATTGATGATTCCCTATTTTTAATGAGTGTACTTTGGTGTATTTAGGAAGTCATTGACACTAAATTGATGTGGATTTAAAAGTTTTTCATAGAATATCAAATTGGGGCATTATTTCAAATTGGGGCATTATTTGGACATCTCATAGTTAACATAGAAATTTTAAAATAGAAAAATAATTGGATATAGGAAATAGATATAAATCAAACAAGAGAGAGACAACGAAAGTCGGTGCGGTAGGGATGAGTTGTTGTTGTTGTTATTATTATTATTAATTATTATTAATAATAATGTTAGTATTATTTTTTATAAGATGATAATATTATTAATTATTTTTATTTACTTTATTTTCCTTCGTCTGCCATGCATGAAACGCAGCATTTTGGGAAAGAGCCGAGAAACAAAAGGAACAGGGGCGAAAGCAGAGGAGAAGAAGCCGCATATCACAAATAAAAATTCATCATCTTCATCTATCAGCTTCATCTTCCATTAACAGATTAGAGGTTTGGAAAAAGAGAAATGGATGGAGATGTCAAGACCATTGGGTGGTTTCCTCCTCCTTTCTTTCTCATTTTCTCTTTAATTTCTCTTGTATAATTTCTGGATTGTGGTGTTGATTGATAATATTTTTTAGTATGAGTAGCTAGATGATTTGTTGTAGTATTACTTTGAAGCATGTAGAATTGATGCTTGAATTTACTTTCTTTTGATGACTAATGAGTATTATTTTGTGAATTTAATTTGATCCTTATTACTTCTAAGTGCCTAAGTGGTAACTAACATTTAGTCTGTGTGAAGAGATTCTGGGAGCACCTGAATTGCCAATGAACTTGACCAGGTACTAGCACGAATCCGGTACAGCATAAGATTTTGAATATGTTATATATAGGACTATAGCAGATGCATGGTAAATGAAAAAGAGAATTAAGAGGGAAAAGAGTAACTTTATGTTTCTTTGTTTTGTGCGTTCAATCAGAACCATTCTCACAAAACCACAATATATAACTTATGTACAGAAAAGTTATATCCTATGTTAAAACTCATATTATTTTGAATATTAAATTTATGGGGAAAATAACTCATTTTAACTCATCTTTTTCCATATTTACATAATGAAATCAATTCTCATTGGGCTTGGATATTGGGCTTTACTCCACCAAGTGTGACCCAGTAATTTCTATAGTGTGTTTGTTTAGTTAGTGACTTAAGAGAATATTAATTTGAAAATGTAATGAAATTTAAGCTTGTTTTAAAAGTCCAAGTTCGAATTGAGAATTTCTTAATAAAATATAAATATTTATTAACCAAATTTTGCAAAGTTGAAGTGAGTTGTTTACAAAGACAAGTTAACATAATATGTAGTAAGAAATTAAGCATATTAGTGTTAATTAAGGCTTGGGTAGGCTTAAGAGATCTTTTCAAATGAGTAAGAATTCAAGTTACAACTTAATGTTAGTATTACTGGAGCTGAGTTAATTAGGCATCTTAAAATATAAAGCAGATAAATAATCCTAAGCATTTCTTGTTTTATATTAAAGCTTTAATTTATATATTCTTTGTCAAATTATTTTCATTTAAGGTAATTTTAAATTAAATTCCAAGGCATAGAAATTTTCACTCAACCTGATTGAAGGCATATGTTTAATAGTTAATAGTTAATCGACTTTTGTCTTAGTCCTTATGAACATGATAACATTTTCCATACTATTTTTTAACAACCAATGCACTTGCACAATACCACACAAATCAAATATTAATTATATCATTACATAGCATTACAATTATGCAAAACATTACATAGCATTACAATTTTTTCATCAGGCTGCTTATTTCATAATTAGACTTTATTTAAAATATCCCAACAAGCCTTGTAGTACTAATAGGGGTGAGGCTAAGGAATTTACTCCATGCTGATTTAGTCCCTTTTATTTCCTAAACAGACAAACTTTTCAAGTCCTAACATAAAGTTTCCCAAGAACCTTAAATAGGACAAAATGGATTTCTTCCGGGACCACCATAGTAGAAGCTGGCACCCCAATCGTTAGAATAATCATTTAGGACAAGATCATAACACATAGGATTGCTAGCATAAGTGTCAAATTCATTAGGAGTGATAAGAGTATTCTTTTCATTAACAGTGTAAATGTTCTTGAAAAAGCTGGCCCTTCCAAAACCAGCTCGAGCGAAATACCCACTTCCCATTTCAGTTGTGGTATGTTTCCCATCAGATTTCTTGTTTATTACTTCACCTCCCCACTTTACTCTTGAAGCACTCTTAGACAGACTATCGAACATAGAAGCTGGCCAGTATCCCACATTTGTACCCCCAACTCGCATCCACCAATTTCCACTTCCTGGATCCTGCATCCTCATTAGTATTATTATGTTTATTGCTATTAATGAAAACAACTGTAATGTATATATATGTTTGTAGTCTTGTATTTTTCTTTCGGTTTTAATTTCACCAATCCACATGGTCTTCTACATCATTGCAGTCCAGTTCTACTTCTCTGTAATCTTGTATTTTTCTTCTTCTACTGCTGATTTTAATATTTGCTCACAAAATGGCTTGAGAATAATTGATAGTTTGTTCTTATATTGCCTACTCATTTTTATGCTAAGCACATAATCTATACGACCTCTTTTTGAATTGCTTCCCCCCCGGTGTCCCACACCCTTCGGGTGCAGACTAATCCGGAGTCGCCAACCTGGATTCCCGTAAACGGGGTGACTGACTTCCCTGGGGTTCGAACTTGACACCTTTGGGCTAAATGGCGGGATCCACACCTTGGGGATCCACTCCAAACCATCAAGCTACGCCCCCCGGGCATCTATACGACCTCTTTAGTAGTGAAGGATATACTTTTAGAGCTTTTGGCTGTCAATGGCAAGTTGGATATATATATATATATATATAACTGGGATCTGTTTTAATAGTTTGCTCTCTATGCATATATTGTTTGAATCATGTTACTTCTATTGACAAAAACAAACTGAGTTTATAATATCAAGCCATATGATTGTCTTATTAAAAAAACGTCTATTAACTAATATTTAAAAGATATATTAATATATGGGTTAAACCAACTTTTGATCCTATAGTTTGGTGTGATTTGGGTTTTGGTCTCTAGAGTTTAAAAGTGGAGATTTTGATCCTTGGAGTTTACATCAATTTTGGTTTTAGTCTCTAGAATTTAAAAGTGGAGGTTTTGGTCCTTAAAGTTTCATTTTGTTCAAACAAATGGTCCCTATATTTTGATTAGGACTTAATGATATTAATTAAGCTCAAACTTAAATGGAAAAATAAATTATAAATCATAATTAAAAATGGTTAATTATTTTTTAATAAAAGAAGGAAAATCTTCCCTCCCCAGCTCCTCTGACTCGTACTCGTACAATGGTGGTGGGAGAATCTGGAGCTGAAAGGGAGTGAGGGACGGTGGTGAAGCGGCGGTCGGAATTTGAAGCTCGGTGGAGACAGTGTCCCAATCGCTGAGGCCATGGTGTTGTACGGCGAAGGGAAGATGGGTTATTCCAAGGTGGTCAAGTGCAGTTCTTAAAAGTTCAAATCCTACTTCTTTATCCAAATCAAAATGAATTATGAGTGGAGTGCTGTAGTGAAGTGATAAGTTCATTCATTCATTCAATAATCAGATGGAGCAGTCTTGTCTAATCTTTCCATGTCTTCCTTCTGCTTTGTTCAGTCCAACATTTTCAGCAGATTTCAATTCCATCTTGCGTGTAGGCTTCAACGTTCAACACCAAATCAATCAATTTCAATATAAAAAGCCTTTTTGTTTTCTCATTCGTTGATCCAGGATCCAGATCCTCCTTCTTCGACCATCGTTGTACGAGTACAAGTCAGAGGAGCTGGGGAGGGAAGATTTTTCTTTTTTTTATTAAAAAAATAATTAACCATTTTTTATTATGATTTATAATTTATTTTTCCATTTAAGTTTGAGCTTAATTAATACCATTAAGTCCTAATCAAAATATAGGGACCATTTGTTTGAATAAAATGAAACTTTAAGGACCAAAACCTCCACTTTTAAACTCTAGGGACTAAAACCAAAATTGATGTAAACTCCAAGGACCAAAACCTCCACTTTTAAACTCTAGGGACCAAAACTCAAATCACACCAAACTATAGGGACCAAAAGTTGGTTTAACCCTTAATATATCAAACAAATATATATTAATACGTGTATATAGTTATGAAAAAAATATATTAATATCTGTGACTAAAAATATAAAGTCTCTGAACTAATAAATAAGGGCATAGTAGTGAAATTGTTAAAAAGACCCCCTCCCTTCTTTTTTAACTAAACTAAACAAGGGAATTTAAAAGTCTCCTCCCTCTCCATTCCCTCCCTTCCATCCCCCCAGACCAAACAGGTTAGTGTGACGTGAATTTGAATTAGTGTTGTATTAATATCATGGAAGTGATGATTTTTCAAAAGGGTTCTGTTATTCCCCCAAAATTAAAAAGGTACCTTCCAGATAAGGAGGGTGACCCCATATTGATCACCACCATCGACAGATAATGGTCCGAGTGTGCCTCCCACCATTATATCTTTAGAAACTTGAACAAAGCCAGGGCATTGTAGGTTATAACAGCCAGTGCGTTCATAGGAATCACTCTATTGGATGAATAATTTAAACCCATTCAAAATTAACAATAACAAAATACAATGATGATAATTAAGGAACAAAGAAATTGGGTGTCTGATTAAAATTTTAAACTTACTGTCCAGTATGCAAAAAGTCTTGGTCTATTATCCCCATATATCATTGGATGAATCTATTTTTGCAAACCAAGAAACAGTAGTGAACCATGGAGTTAGACACAGAATATAGTATTTAATTTCTAGCCTATATAAAACTATAGTTATACGTGCATAGATTGAGTTTTAATTCACCAAATCTAATTTGCTTGGATAATCTAAATTTTGTTTAAAAAGTTTATTTTACTAATAAGAAATCATCAACAGGTAATTTTATACTAGAGTATATCCCTAATTAATGTGATGAGCACCCAAACCGGTTCCCGTAGATGAGGTGAGAGGAATTATAGAATACCTGCCAACCAGCTTCAACGCTTTCAAAATTTTCATTAGTGTCATCTTGATTCATAATCCATATTTGAGAGAGACTAAATTCATTACGTTGTTGAACATTTGTCTTCCAAAGGTTTATGAATGCTTGGCCTCCGTAATATTCATCTCCGTGTACTTCAGCTGTGGCATACTATATAGTGGCACCAAAGCCATAAAAGAAAACAGGAAAAATATATTTATTATGCAAATGCACAAACAAGCGTTTTTATATCTGAGTGAAATATAAAACATTTGGCTTGTCTTTTGCACATTTACACTCTACTATCTATGTTCAATTCCTTTGTGAACACTCAATAAGAAAATAACTTTTCTTAATCTTAGCTAGAGTGCAAGCTAAACCTCCAATTGTAAGTTACCCCTTGTTCGTCTCAGTATGTTGCCAGCATATAATCTTTTTGAGAATGGTTGATATTTTGAGCACTATAACAAAATCAATTACAACTGAAGGTTTTCATCACATGCTCACAAACAAAACAAGTTTCAATTTTATCAGCACACATCCAACCTTATTGTTTCTATAAGTCATTCAAAAGGGGGAGAGCCCGAATTGGGTCAGGAAATAGAAGATTATGCTTATAAGTAGCATCAACATTAATATTACGTTTTAATTAACTTATAATCTTGGCAAAGTGAGTTTAAGCTGACCCTTCCTTGCATTTGTATTCCTTTATCCCCAACCCATCTATCTCTTTCCAAAGTGGGAATTTTATAGTACTCCATCCAGTTTTAATTATAGGGCTACTTTGATTTTTTGAAAAAAAATTAAAAAAACAAAATTAATTACTTTAAATCATCTATAATTATATTTCTTTAACACTAATTTACTCAATTTATAGACTAACTTATAATATAATTCCACGTAACATATGTTATTATATAATTGTTTAATTTGCTTCCTTAACTTTCACAAAAAAACTAAAGTATCCTTTTATTTAGGACAAGAGGGAGTACTTATTTCCATCAAGTAAAAGTTAAATTACACCATCTCACATCACAACATATGTTTTGATCAATATTAAATAATCAAAACTAATATATGAGTTTGATTTAACTTTAAATATAAAATTTCAATTTTAATTTAATTCTCAAATTTATATTTTTTAAATATTTTTCTTATTGATTGCACATATCATTACTACAGAAAATTGGTGATTTGCAATGTAATGTCCGCGGAAAATCAACACGTGAGAAATGTTTCCAACGAATTTGTGATAGATTCTCCATCAGAAATTATTTTGTTGGAAAATTAAAGTTGCTGAAAAAATTAGTGACGTAAATTTTCTGCCAACATTATCCGCATGCATCATGGATAGAGAGTCCGACAGTGATTTTGTTTGACACTTCTGACAGATGTCCGTCCGAATTATTATTTGAATTTTCAAAAAATAAAAATAAAAAATAGAATAAAACAGATTTCGTATTGAAAGAAACACATGATTTATAAATAAATAACTAATTTAGTCTTCTTAATATCAACAGATCAGATAAATATCATCTATTCCCTTTGTTTAGAACTGGGTATAACTAAAGCCAAGGCAAAAAAAAAAAGTACCTCATGGTTCTTTGAAGATGAAGATAATGATTCTGACAGATTAGGGATTGTCTTGTTTTCCTTCTTTCCAAATTGTTTTAAAGAGTCTGCCCTCAATATGTCTTCTTTTGTTGTTCTTCTAATAGGAACAGTTCCTTCTGGGCAATTTCCACTATGGTGCCACATTTGAGCTATTGGCTTTGATTCAGCCATTCTTTTCCCTCCTTTTGGATGAAATGTAGGGCTCATCTTCAAAGAATAGGAAATAATAATACGTCTTAGAATATATAACTGAGTTAGGAAATTCAGTAAAAATAAAACGTGAACTATTATGGTTTACCTGAATTTTGTGATTTTTCAGTTTTGGATGATCCAAAGCTGGCTGATTTAAAATATGGAGGCAGTCAATTATGTCACCATCATGACTCTGCTTTTTAGAAAAACAAATAAATGTTACCCAAACAACCGTGAATCATGGTTATTAAATCAGAAATAATTTCTTAGATATCGCTAGTAAAACTCTAAGCAAATTAAAATAGTTCCAATATACTACAAATTGATTGTTTAACTCTATTATGCGTCCCAGAACATGAACTAGTAAATACTTGATGAAAATTCAAGTGATTTTCAGCGCGCAATAACACTACAAATAAAACATGAATGAGAAACAATAATCAAATGAAATTGAAATTAAAAACAAGTAAATTGTGTTGAAGTGTCTTCAACTAAAATGTTAGTCATATGAGGTTCCAAGTTAATGTGAATACAAAAAAATGGAGAGATTTACCCCAAATTGAGAATAATATATTCCAAATTGACCTCAAATTTGGTATCATCCAAAAAGAAAAATGTTAGTAATAATTTAAAACGTGCCAAAGAAGATGATTTTTATACCTGTATAGTCTTGACGGCTGGTTTATTCATCTTGTTCAAAAGCTTATCAACCTCTATTTCGTCAACAAATCTATCAAGGCCAATAGTCATGTGCACAAAAAACAACAAAAAACAGGTAACACTTATTAGCACCCAAGTCTTGCCATTTCCTAGTTTGTAAGCCATTGAAGAACCTGAGATATGTGAGCCAAGCACTGAGATATGTGAGCCAAGCACGTAATGAAGTGACAATTCTGACTTGGTTATTCAAGACGTGGTCATGTAGAAATTTATAGGATAATTAGAGCTGATGAAAATTACCTAATTATCCTTTTGTTTCAAGATTATTTTTCTTACAAGATTTAACTATGTATATTGACACTACTGCCTTTAATCTTTTTTTGTTAATAAAATGATCAAACTATATCATATAAAGAGGGGCCAGTACATACCAATAACAACACAATAAATATCCGCATCTACCATGCATACACAAACTTATATGATATATATGGCACCTAATATGAAAACTATAACTACATTCTTGAAACTAATTAACAACCAAGACAAATTAACATCAAAATAGGAGGACCAAAGGATACTGTCAATGATTTCAATTTGGTTGCATGGTAGCACTGCAATAAAACCAGTTGAAAAGGCACTACAAAAAAAACTCTGCAAGGTGGTGCTTATTTTCACTACTTTCTAGTGTTTCTAAAAGCTGGAAAGACACTACAAATGCCAAAAAATTCACAGTGGCAACGCTATTTTCCAGCGTTTACATAAACGTCGTATTGTATAATTAAACGTTGGAAATTTTAGCAGTGTTTGTTACCCACTTTTATATGCGGATGTAGATTGATTGTGGATAGTAAGAAATTTTCATAATGGGTAATTCCAATGTACATGTAAAATAAGGTAAGAGGAAACGATGCACATACATTTATTACAAATAGGTAACTACTAAATTCTAATAGTACTCATAAGTTAGGTATAAATAATACTCTCAAACAATAACAAGACAATAAAGTATGCATCCCGTGAAACTTGGAAAAATTAACTTTTCAACTTGAGAAGCTATAAGGGAGCCTCCTAGCTAGCAGTTTCCCGGATTCCAATAATTAATACCATAACAATAATGCTTTTGCTTTCACATCTTCAGGGATTAAAAAGACATTTTGAAATGGTTTCCCACCTTTCCTATGTAGTGCTGAAAATAACAATTTTCCCCCATTTTCTAGCCTCTAGTGCCTGAAAAATAATTAGAGATATTCATTTTATTTTACTAAAAAGGTATGGATTCTGACTATGAATTCCGTTATCTTCCATTCATATATATTTTAATTTATTACACATTTTCAAATTTTTATTGGTATACCAAGGCATCATGCTTAATTTTGATTCTTAATTTACTCGATCACTAGAGCACCACCACCACCGTTAACCAATAATTTTGAGACCTTACTAATGCACAAAGCAAAAATAATTATGATACATGCCGATATATACTAATAACAACTTTTCTTTCTATTTTTATATATTAATAACTAGTAATCTGTGTCTAATTTGAATATTTTTATTACTCTAATTTAGGGATTTGTTGCTTTCCCTCATGACATAATAAGTGTTTCCTCTATCACTTGAACTAGAGATCTTAAGGAATCTAATGTGACCTTATACCTCTAGACCAACTATGTGTTGTTTAGTATAATAACATTTTCTTATTTAGGATGATGATGATTGGTAATTAGGTTTTCTTAGAGGACGATTTTAATAAGAAGTAGACATCTTCATGATAAGAGTATCTATTAATCGATATCGTAGCACTTCGAATGGTTAATATTGATCAAATTATAGCATTGGGAGACCCGTATATAGTTGATGATCATTATATTTTTTTGTACGTCATATATCCACTAACACCCACCGATTAAGTCTTACATATTATCCAGGGACTATAGATTCCACATATAAACAAAATAGTTGCATGTAAGATAATTATAATATATTCGGGTAAAAGAGGTTCAAAGTTTAAAAAGAACAGTGGTAGGAACGTATATAGCATCAGCACATTTTGTTCTAGCGTGTCTTTAGAGAGAGCGAACTAAGGTCGATCCTTTCATCAACATTTTGTAGTCGGGCACTACAGGAGAACACAAAATGAACTGAACTAAAAGTGTGCTTCAAATCACTTTTTTTTTTGTTATTTTTGAAATTTTAAATATCACAGCTCGGTTTACCCAAAGAGAATTAATCACGATCAAGTACTAAACAATAATCAAATTTCATTGAAATTCCAACCTGTGTATTATTAAATGACTTGTCATTAATATGAAACTAGTCCCTTAGGAATTCAATGTAATCTAATGAAAGTTTAGGACTTAATTGTGATTAATTTCTTATGAGAGGTACCTGGTTTTGATTTCTCATCTTAAGTTTTTACGGCTAACTATCGTTTGCAAAGACTGTTCCTTGAAATTTTAAATATTGACAAAACAAAAATTTAAACTTGGCATACTTTTAATTTTTAAAATAACAATAACATTATTGTTTACAAACATATTACTCCCTCCGGTCCTAAATATAAGATCTAAATTACTTTTTTAAAAAATCCTAAAAAAGCAAAATATAAGTCAATTATAAATTGATTTACCTAATTTTTCCCCTTAAACTAGTTTATTTAACCTATAAACTAATGACTAATATAAAAATATATCAAATATGTCATAATTTAATAACATATTTTGTAACCTTAACATCTCCAAAAAAAAGTCATCTAGGTCGTCTTATATTTACGACCGGAGGGAGTATTTGTTACGAACATTTTCCTATTAGATGACTAAAAATATACTTTTGCCAAATGCCTAGTGTGCACTTTTGCCATAGTGATAAACTCCATAATTTCACACTTTCCATCTTAATTTCCCTTGAATATAAATGATTTTTGGTGGTAAATAAGTGAGAAAGACATAGGTACACATAGGAAAGAGGAAAAAAAATAAAAGATAGATATTTTGGTGAAATTTGGAGTTATATGTGTGTGAAAGTGATTTTTGAATCTTATCAACCCTCTTTCTCTTTTGTAGGAAGAGGTGGACAAGTGAAAAAGGCTAAGGAAAGCATGAAGCTACCAAGAAAAATATAGGACAAGCTAAAGAATGAAGCACGGGACAAAAAATGGAAAAAGGAAAATTTCTCCCAGTTGTTAGTTGGGCTTTTGTTGCCCAACTAAGGCACAACGAATGAGGTTTCTTCTCTGCCTCTTATCTGTTTGTTGAGCGTTCGTCGCGCAACGAAAGCGCGACGAACGTAAAATGAAACTCTGCGTTTTCAGACGCGAAAAAACGAAATTTCTTGGATATAAAAGTGAGAGTTCGACAGACAACACACCATTCTCCACTTCTTGGACATTTTGGGTGCTAGGGCTTGGCATTTGGAGGAGTGGATGTCAATGGATTGAAGTCTAGAAGAGATTTTGGCTTCAAGTCTTGGTTTTTCTTCTCCATTTTCCTTTCCCTCTCTCTTGTTCTATGATTGTGCTTATATATGTATATATTCTTTTGGATCTCATGAACATGTGGAGCTAAAGCTTTGATTCTAGGATTATTTGGAACCCTTGTATGGATTAACTCTTAATTCCTCTTCTTACTTTGTGATTAATGTTATATATGTGTTTATTTTACTCTTCTCTTAATGCTTCTAAGTGTTTGATCACCATTTAGATGTTGTGTTCACTTGATTGATGCTTGAGAGAGCTAGGTTGAGTGTAGAACTTGGGTAAAATAGTGTTAGAACTTGAAGTTTGCATGACAAATGGATGGTTTTGTTAATAAGATAGACATATACTTATTGACCTCACATAGCCACATTAGGGTTGAAACTTAGAAATTGGGTTTTATTAATTGTGACAAGAGATTGCATGATTAATAGAATTAAACACTTGTTCTTGACTCGACGGAGCGTTTACAAGTATTCTAGAACCCTAGGTTAGCAAATATATGGTCATTGAAAGCAATTGTGAGAGGAGGCTCTTTAAGCTTATGAAATACAAGGGGGAAAAATAATCTTAGGACCCATTTTATCCTTGAAGTTAAGAATCACTTGTTTGTAGTTTTTCTTACTTATTTTTATAGTTACCCTTCACATCATGATATTTGTATCACTCAAATTGAGCTAGAGTGTGATAAATATTACTTGACCGGGTTTTGGAATCAAATCCTCGTGGGAACGATACTTTTCTTATCACTTTATTACTTGACGCGACCCGTGCACTTGCGGTGTGAACACATAGTCGAAATGTTTTTAATAAGAATGTCACATATATTTTAAAAATAAAAAACCATACAATTTTTAAAAAATTTAAAGTGGGAGTATGAATATATTCAAATTATTAACACCTTCAAAAGCAAAAAATTGCCAAAGAGTAAACAATTATATATCACTTTCTTTTGCTTTCTTTAGACATATATATAAATTAATATATGTATAATAGCCCTTATAAGTTTCAGGGGCAATCAGGGTTTCTTCCAGGCCCACCATAGTAGAAGTAATTGCCCCAACTTGAAGAAGACCCACTCTTAACATTGTAGCAATTAGATTGATCAGTATAAGTGGCAATATCACTTGGAGGCACAAGTTGATTATCTTCATTAACAACTTGAATGCCCTTGAAAAAACTGGCTTTTTCAAAGCCTTCTTCAGGAAAATGGCCATTTCCCATTTGTGTTGTTGTATGTTGTCCATTAGATTCTGAGTTCACAACTTCACCTCCCCACTCTATCACAGTTGCACTGTCTGAGAGATTCGGGAACAGTGAGGCTGGCCAGTATCCTAGAACTTGATCATTCCCAAATTGTAGCCACCAGTTTCCTTGTTTTGGATCCTGCATATATAATTTGTTACCCAAACAAATTACAAAACAATATAATTGATTTTTTTTTAAAAAAAACAATTGGTTAAAAAGAACCTGTTTTCGAATTGTATTGGTTAAATAGGCCTGAATATGGACAAATACGAATTATCTTCAACATATACAACTCTAATTGGTATAATGTTTCTTTAAATATATGCAGATGATTTCCATTTTGAAGTTTTTATACAGAGCTGAAGATAAATTATGCACAACAAAAAAAAATGTTACACCGTGGTAGATGAGTTGCACCAAATTAATCCTTTCTTTTTGTTTTTTTTTTTGCCTTACCAAATTAAACCTTTCAATACCAATAATTTCTTTACATAGGAAGGTTTTTTTAGTTTTAACTATTTTTTCCCTTTTTCCCAAAAAAATATTTTAAATTAGACGACTTTAATCTATAGAAATAATAAAATCATAAAGTCAATTATAAACATATATATGTGCGCGTGTGAAAATATAAATTAGATTTTACCTAAAAAAGCTGCATTACATTAATCCATAGCCGATTTCTTTTCGTAATGGCTTTGAAAATGGAAGGCTTCTTAACCCCAAGACTTTTCGTAATGGCTTTGAAAAACTAAAATAACCTACTTAATTTTTCCTGTTTATATTTTTCATTTAACGTTACTGGGACATGAATGTTAGGGTGGGTTTAGGGCGGGGTAGTAATTTGTGTTTTAGGATTGGGGCAATTTTGTCTTTTCGCAAAATTTTAAAATGACAGTTAGGTACTGGTTCCTTCATGGTCATTTTGCAAGTTTAGGTTCCTCACTTGTCCTTTTGGATATTGGGAAGGACTTATTTGGGATTTCCCAAAATATATTAGTGGCATAGGGGAGCTTAGTACTATTGACTATTTCTAGGCCTGAGCCCAGAGTTGTAATCCATGTGGTGCTAAACACCACTTATATTCAACATGCTTTCACATTCCATCATGGGCCCTCAAACAACCCAACCTAAACGCCCTTGAAAAAAAATGTAAACTGGTTTGGGCTCTAATGCACATCTCCTTCCTCCTATTTGTAATTATATCTAACCTCCATAGTGTGTGAGTGTGTGTGTGTGTGTTATCATCAGATTTTCGAAAACGAGCGGCATTTTGATATTTTGCATGCATATAATGATGAAATTTTAATGTTATTCGGAATTTTAAAACCAAAATGCTCTAAAGTTGAAAATTTTCTTTTGAAAAAAATTGTAAGAAAACACTGAAAAGCTTGCAATTGTATACTTGTTAAATGTTGTTATGGAAAATCTAATGGTCAACAGGAAAAAAAAGCAAAATATACTGAATGGTAGGTGTATTTCAAAGGCATTAGAGAGAATTATAAGGAGTAACATAAAAGGCCCAATAATAATATAAAATCAAGATCTCTATACAAAAAACAAATAATGCCAGCTTAATAAACACAAATAATGTCGATCAGAAAACCTTTCCTACATTTCTTTTTTGTCATTTTATCCTTCTTTTCCTTAATCTTAATCATCCATCAAATCTGATGGCTAAAAAATTGTAAAATCTTAGCCAACAAATCTCACTAACTATCTTTGACATCCTATTTTTTACTTTACAATGTCTTTCTATCATTAACTCTTTTTTTTCCTCTACAATTTATTAGCCATTTGATTTAATGAATGGCCAAGATCATGGAAAAGTAGTAGAAATGGACAAAAAAAAATGCAGGGTTCCAGCCCGATGAAAATGTGTGCAGATGAAGAGGATCCTTTCGTTTTCTCTTCCCCTCCTCTTCCCTCATTTTGCCTCTCATACCAATGGATAAAGATCCAATGGTTCATATTGAATATTGAATACTTAATATATATTTATACACACGCATATATATTAAAAAATTACAAAATATATTTAATCTGTTAAAATCTGGTTAGAATAATTTACAAGTGTAGACTATTATTATACATTTAGATATATTTTCATTGCAGTTATGAAATGTTCATATCAAATTTTGCCACATTATATTTATTATGTGATTTTTAAATATTATTATAATAATATGTATTTTTTTTATAAATTGTTTAATTTGGACGAATGGATCCAAAGGTATGAGAGGGAAGAGGAGGGGAAGAGAAAAGGAGAATTATATAACATAATAAAGACACAACAATTTATTTATTTCTTGTTATATAGTTAATAAGAGATAAATAAAGTAGATCCATTTATTTTCATGAATGTATTGGATATATACATATTTATGGATCCACAAAAAAGTTTGAAGCATCTCACATTGGACAAAAAAATATAGGACATTATTGTGTTTTTGAGGGAAAAGAAAAATATATACAGAATACATGGAGACAGCGCACATCAGTTTGTAGGGTTATTAATAATTCATATGTTGATATATCCTATCTTATCACGTTATGTGAAGAATTTCTATCTAAGCATGTGTCATGTTCTAAAAGGATCTCAACATGTTGAAAAAATGCATCTATTTAATTTGATCTATGTTAGATCTACCCACCACAGTTTTTTTATTTCAAGCAAATTAGATGTAACCCTTAATTATATATTCGATTAGTTTTTAATTATTCTCGGTCCTCTCCAATAACATCCACAAAATCCCAATGCATCGGAGACCCTCTAAGTTGGTAATGTCTGTCCATCTTCATATCATAAAATTGTTCTCCATGTGGGGTTATATGTATATTCTTGCCAGAATGTCAAATATAATCAATATATATGTACATATATCAGACAAATTAAAGAAAGATAAGAAGGAAAAGACAAGTCAAGTACCTTCCAGATAAGAATGGTGATTTCATATTGGGAACCACCAAAGACAGAAAGTGGGGAGATGGTAGCTCCAAGGGCTATTTTATTGTTTGTTTGAATAAAACCAGAGCAAAATAAATTATAGCATCCAGTTCCTTGATATGAATCACTCTGTTAAATTTTTACATAAATGGTAGAGAATTGATTATGATGATGAGATAATAATATTATTGATTTAGAGAAATGTGACAAATTAGTCACCAGCTTTAATTAACGAGTTTAAAACTACTTACTGTCCAATATATGAAGAATCTGGTATTCTTATCCCCATACAGATCTGGGCTAACCTAGTTTTCAAAAATACAATAGATAAGACAACTGGAAAAGTGTGTTTTAAAGAAATTAAATTAAGTAATAATATATATACCTGCCAACCAGCCTCAATGCTATTGAGATCTTGACCAAAAGTGCCACTTAATAGCCAAATTTGAGAGAGACTGAACTCATTAGATTGTTGAACATTGGGTTTCCAAACGTTGATGGTTGCCTTGGCCCCATAGTATTTGTCCCCCTGTACGTATACTATAGCATGCTACATGCTCGAAAACCATATAAAAAAGAATGAGAAAAATACTTTAGATAATGACTAGAATTCAATAAATAGAGAAATGAACATTTCTGGGAACTTCAGTAACATACACCCACATATCCTAATTATGAAAGCTAGTATGATAGTTTGCTTTTTTTTCCTGGGCAAGTATATGGCGGTTTGCTTTAGTCTTAAATATTTCATTTTTTATATCTCCTTAATATTTTAAAAAATTCTTTTTTTATCGTGCATATTAATTATGTAAATAGTACTTAATACAAATTATTAGAAGTGTATTTTAGTCGTCAAACCAATGTAGGAGTACTGTTCTTTTACAAATAAAGGAAGTCGTTACTGTGTAACTCATATAATAAGGATACCTTAGCTTGTTTATTTTTTCTTTCAAGGCTATTAAAAGTCATGTTCACTTGAATAAATTGCCTGGAACAATAATAAGGCTTACCTGTCATCTCATTTTCTTTTGGATTCTCTTTTCATTTCAGTGTAGAATAATACTAAAATGTATAAAAAATTTGGATTGATTTTACTATGCATTCAAGAAGACCAAGCATCAGATTTTTCTTATCTGCGAATTTTATAAGAAAATGACAGTGCGTGTATGTAATATAATAATCATTACCTACCCGCCCAGAAATAAACAATATTAGTTTCATCAAGGTTGTCAAACTCGTGAATTTAAGTAAACTCGTAGAAACATGGTAAAATCAAATCTTAGATTCGAATCGTAAACTCGTAAAAGTTTAGGTTTATTAATAAAATGTGTTTCTCGTAAAAATTACAATAATTTGACTCAATATATTTTAAACATGAGTAGTTGATGTTATAAATATAATAATCGAGAAATTACTATTTAATTTATATAAAAATGCATTAAATATGGTCAAATAAAAATAATTAAAAAAGAGTTTATGAGCAAATTATTAACACGATTTTATGTAAAGTGGATATGTAAAAACGGTGAATTCATCAGGAAAACACGTGAGTTTCTATCGAATTTATTCTCATTAATAATTTAAGTGACTCGAGACGCGTTGTGGTTAGAAAAAGCCGTAAAAACATTAAAATCGGAGTGTTAATTCATGAGTTTAACAACAATGGTTTCATGTATTATCAATGTGATTTTCACCAACGAGTGTGATAATAAGGAAAGAAGATACTCCCTCCGGTCCCTAATGTAAGAGCTAGCAGTCAAAAAACGCTTCTTAAGAAAACATGTGAATGTTAATTGAGTGTCTGGAGTTAATGCTTCTTTTCCAAAATTGCCCATATTTATTATGGTACTTTTAAGAGAGAGAAATACATAAGCATTAATAAATATGAAAGAGAGTTAGGGGTAAAGTAGGAAAAAATGCATTAAATGAGGAGAGAATATGGGGTGAGCTCTTACATTAGGGACCAAAACCATTCAAATTTTGGGCTCTTACATTAGGGACAAGAGGGAGTATTTTAGATAAATAAACACATATGTGCTATAATAACTAACGTATTGACTATCTATAAATTACGAGCACGAGGTAATTTAAATCCTGCTGTCCTGCATCTAAAATATGAGAGAAGTAATTAAATATACCTCATGGCCATTGGTTCGAGTGATAAGTTGAGATTGATCGGATTGCACTGATGTGGGGTGAGGGATGCTTTTTTGCGTCTTCTTTCCAAATTGCTGAATGGACTTTGCTCTCAATATGTCATCTTCTTTTATTCTTCTAATAGGAATTGTACCTTTTGGGCAACTTCCACTTTCCTGCCATAATTGACTCATAATTCCCTTTGATTTTGAAGACACTAATTTGCTTTCTTCCTCAAGAATTGTTCTCCCTTCTGGGTGTAAATTCGGTCTCATCTTCAATCAAGTATTAAAAAGAAAATATTTATTAGACTTCAAAATTTGCATTGATACATTAATATCACAATTCAAACATCAAAATTTTTACCTGAATTTTATGATTTCTTAGATCTGGATGATCAAAAGCAGGTTGGTTTGAGATGAGAATACAATCAATTATATCTCCATCAGAGCTCTGTTAATAACACCGAAAATTTCGTTTTAGCAGTATTAAATTGTACCAATATATTTCTTTACTACTATTTATTGGAAGTAAAATTCAAAAACGTAGAGGAAGAAAACAAGTTCAGTCTATTTGGCCTAAATAAATTAATAGTATAAAATTAAAAAGAAAGGATAATTAGTCACCTTAATGGACTTCACAGCTGGTTTATTCAACTTGTTCAAGTGTCTCTGAACTTCAAGCTTCTGCGCATGACCGCCAACATCGGCGACTACCTCACCAGCCATAGCCATTAATATAGAAAACAAGAAGCAGATTGTCATTTTCTCTTTCCAAATCTTCACATGTCGTACTTTTTCCGCCATTGAAGGGAAGAGAACAAACACAAAGTATATATAGCAAAGTACCTTTATCAGAATTCTCTAGTGGGTATTCGGTGTTTTATGGGCACAGAAATTTATAGCATTATATTTATACTCTATATGACCGAGTGGATTATTGTGGACCATAAAAGTCAAAACAGTGGTGGGTTGTTGAGTCAGGAAAAAATGTTAAAATTTACAAACGATTTTGAAATAAGCTTACCCATATGACATTATTTTCATGAGCTTGCTTGATCAATCCTGTTTATAAACTCAAGTTGCTGTTATATTTCCTTTGCTTACCTTGCTCTTTTTATTGGGAAATCACGAATAAAAGACAGTTAAATTTCAAAATTAAAATCATTTTAATTAGTTGAATAACTGAATTAACTAATGAAGTATAGCGGTATTTACTACTCAAAATTTTCTTTCTGAAATTTTGAAATTCAATTGTCATTTATCTATGATTTTCCCATTTTTATTCTTAAATTACAATTTAATTAAAACTTAAAAGAATATAATGTCATTATTTTCAGAAGTCTTTAATTTAGAGTTCTTAAAAGATAATGGGAAAATGTCATTTAAATCCCTCCGAATATACAAAAGGACAATTCAGAAACTCAAACTTCCAAAAGGACCATGAAGGAACTAGAACCTAGTTGACATTTTAAAATTGTGTGAAAAGACAAAATTGCCCTAATCATAAAACAGAAATTACTAACCACCCTATTGAAAATGGTGGGTGTAAGGGTGGTTAGTAATTTCTGTTTTATGATTAGGGCAATTTTGTCTTTTCACACAATTTTAAAATGTCAACTAGGTCCTAGTTCCTTCATGGTCCTTTTGGAAGTTTGAGTTCCTGAATTGTCCTTTTGTATATTCGGAGGGATTTAAATGGCATTTTCCCAGAGATGGGATAATTAATACAATATACATAATCTCAAGTGACACATGAATCCATAGCCTTTTGTAAGTTAATGACTGATACTATAGTTCCCGTTGAAAAATAATACAGTTCCTTTGTGAATCCAAATAAATATCAATTTCTTTATGGTATTCCTTATAAACGAGTTTTTCCTCCCGTACGTTGCACGGGCTACATGTGTATCATCTAAAATTTGAGTATACATTTATACTGAAATTTAATAAAGTATGATTCTTGAAACTTAATTTGTTGGATATATTTCATATCAAGTAGCTACACCTATCATGCATTCAAATTTTTCCTCAAGTGCGTTGCACGGGGAGATAGGACTATATGATATTATATTTGGCAACCACAAAGAACAAAAAATCAACCAAGACTCGTGATACATGTATAGCAAGAAGTATCAAAGTAATAATTCAAAAGTTGACAATAAGAATGTACAAACATCATGAAAGTAATAGCATAAAAAAAACAACAATAATCTGAAAAAGCCAAACTAATTCAAAACAAAATTAAAGTGACAAATCTTATGCGACATTAGTGAAATAATACATCCGTGTTTCCCACGCTTCGCGTGGTTGGTAGATAATAGGGCATTTTAATATTTGAGTAGTATATGATAACTTTAATGATGGAGTAGTATGAGATAAATCATTTAAGTAATCTATCAAAATTTTAATAATTATATAGATGAAAATTGAAGAAATCATTAGAGGGTAAAGCTTTTAATAACTGCAATTCTCTAAGAAAGCTGAAAATATGATAGCTAATTCAATTAACATACACAAGAATGAAAATTGTATATACTGTTGAGGCAAATAGAGTTTGCAAGATGCCTCAACCCTGAAGTTTTAATTAATGTACATCAATAATACCAGCCAGATAACTAAACATAAGCTTTATTTCAGACATAAAGATAAATTTCAGCCATCATTGTTTATCACCACTCTTAAGTTTGTGTGTTTAAGAGCATTGTTTATTCGAGCAGACTTGTACCTGAAATGAAGCAAATGCAGCATTAGAGTTTGTGCAATTCCCCGAAATTATGAGTTTTTTCAAAGTTACAGCATCCACATAATAACTACAAATAACAGATTAGAATTCATTTCTCCTTTCATTCAAGAATAAACTAAAAAATCTAAAACATCAGAAGCAAAGATGGAGATACCGCTTGAGTAATATATGATATGATTAAACCCCCATGACTAAAAAACTCACCTTTAACTACAAAGGCCAAAAGACAAACCATCCATCTTGTTAGCATTTCTCTTAATAAAAAACCCACCTTTAACTTCAAATGCCAAAAGACAAACAATCCATCTTCAAATACGAAGACCACTACCTTCACCTTCACCTTCCAACTCTTGTACTCCAGCATCACATCCCTAGTTCAAACACAAAGACCACTACCTTTAGAATCTTATCAAAGCAAAGTTCAACTCCGAAAAAGTGCTTATTTAAAGAGCATACAGGCAAATAAATCTGACATGCAAACCAATTAAAGGCTCAATTGTTTTTTGAGATACTTGAAGCAAAATGGAAATTGCTTAAACTTTCTATCTAGTATATCTCAATTGATATTACATAATTTTACACTCATTGATAAAGTGAATCAGAAATAGAAAGATTTGTAAGCCACGGATAATGAACATAGATATGAGCCTCATGGATAAAAAATTTAAGTGAGAGTATCTTGCAAGCAGAACTTTTCCATCTAGAAATGATGTAAACACCCTCCATGGTTCTAGCTCTAGGTATAAGTGCGTTTTACACCATTGGAAGTAAATCTCTATAGAAAGAGTTGTGCTTTCTAAGAAAGTAAACATAATCTTACATTTGAATGACTCCTCAAGATTCCATCACACAAAACTGAAGATTAGTTGATCGATCCCAAAAAGTTTACAGTCATGCTTTTTTGCAAGAAGTTTACTGTCATGTTTTTTGCAAGAAGTTTACTGTCATGCTTCTTCAATGGTCATTCTCATGATGCTACAATAAGCGCTAGTCTGGATAAAAAGTCGCAGAAAAATAGTTTTGCCAGCATTTAAGAGGACTTATAGAAATGTAACAACAGATTATAACACCATCATAACAAAAGATTAAATACCATTAATGTTCTATGAAAATATGGCAAAAGTAAAGCAAACTGACAAAGTGCATTTCTTGAATTGACCAAACAGAAGAAATATAAACGATTAGCATCTAATCTTTCAAGTTTTAACCAACAAAGTGCATACTATAGTTTTTTAAAATGCACAATATACTAACCTCATCTTTATCAAGGGCCAAAATCTTCAACATATCCAATCCATCTGATATGATATGAAGCCCTTCATCATGTTGTATTTTAAATCGTCATATATAAGATATAATATAAATCCTTGTGATTAACTGACCATCTAGACAACTTCATATGAATAAAACCACAGCTCATACCACAATAAATGAAATCAAAGTACTACTACGACAAAAAAACTCACCAAACAATCCTGTAAGAATGAAATCACTGAGTGAAATCCATGGTAGTAATTTGAATATTGGCAAAAAATAGATCTATTGCCCTGTTCTTCCCTGATACAACAGGGAGGAGTCATTCAAAAATGTATGACCTCCCTGGTAAAAGATTGGCTCAGACCAGGTAAATGAATACACCCAAAAAAATTAAACACCATTCACACCAATAAAAAATGAATACACCCAAAAAAAACAAATATTTGAAACAAACAACGATCCAAATCTGAAACACGTAGGGCATGGACATGCTAGCTTGGATATACTCAAACATAGAGAGTGGGTCGGTCATGGGTTTTGTTCAACAATGACACAAAAAAAAAGGAAATAGCAGAGTTCAATAACCTTGACAATAAACCATTACAATAAAGCAAGAAAGCCTGGCCTAGATTTTGTTTCTGCAAAATCTGAGCCGAGATTTTGTCTCCATCTAGAGATTTACCCATACAAAAGCATGTATGCATAAAAAGAGATAAGGCAAAAACCATTAAAATAAAAAACTTACTTTTAAATGTATGGAAAATCACACTAAGGCAGCGAAAAAACCAACCTCCCCCACCTGTGTATCAAGATAAACTTCATTCTTCTTACGTGGGACCCATTTTTCCTTCATAAAATCCTCATTGAAAGTGATTTACTGCCCAATATTTGATAACATCCACTAACCCAGCATCTCTTCAATAGCTGAAAACAAAACTAAAGCATAGTAAAATTCATAGCAATCAGCAGCTTTATAGCAAATGCCAAATTTTCAGCACAAAATAGGAGAAGTCTACCAGCCCCCCCTTCCCCGCCACAAAAGCAAAATAAAAATTCAAACTAATTTTGGTAAATGAATATACAGAACCTCTCTTTACCAAAGAAGGGGGGAAAATGAAGAGATGAAAAAATAACTCAAGAAAACATGAACTTGATAGAGCACAAAATCTCTCAACCTAGAAACCCCAAAGCTTTGCAATGATCAATCGATGAAACAACAGGAAATCCTAGGAAATCCTAGAAGAACCCACATCATTAGAAATTCTTGTTAGGCTTAGAAGATGCAAACAAAATACCCAAAAATGTCAGAAATTTGGAAATCACAAGAAACCCTAACAAATTTTATTTTGAAATCAAAGAGTAAAGAGGGAAAATAATCATAAAAAGTTACCTCAGCCTCCAAAATCTCTCAGAACACCGAGTCCAAACAGCAATAGCGATCAAACCCTCTTTCTTGTCCTCGCGTGAAGAAGACAGTGATGGTGATCAAGAATGGTTGATTCGATGAAAGGGCAAGACATAAATGGAAAGGGAAAGAAAGATTGTGCAAGATGAGATCATGGAAGAAGAGAGAAAGAAATCAAAGAGACAAAGAGAGAAGAAGAAGCGGACGTGAGTTCATCCAGTAAAAGCATGTATGTGGGAAATGTTCTGTGCAGCTGAATATGAAACCATAGGTTGGGGTTTGTAAAATATGAGGCTTCTCCAAGAAGCTTGAGAGCGTTGTACCCTAGGTGTTACACGTGTATAGAGGGTAGAAAATTTCCCCCTGAATAAGCAAGCAGGTGGGAGTGGGACCCCTCAGAAAATTTGAAACGAATAGCTGTATATACGAAGCAAAAGTGGAGGGACTTGGAAGATGTCATATATCTTCTCCAAGAAGTCTTTCTGCGTGGTCCCCACCTCCTTGCGTGGTCCCCAATGGCTCCATTCACATACTTTAATTGCTAATGAACAGTGTTTCTTCCCCCTTCTTAACTTCATGCATTACTATTTATTATATATAGATTAGAAAATGCAAGAGGATGGTTTTTATTTTCAAATTTCTTATATAATAAATAGGGCATTTTGAGTATTTAAGAGAACTTGATGGGAGCTTTATATTATGTCAGCCTTCCACTAGTTTAGAGTTTAGAGACAGGAAAGGGAACTCATTGTCCATTTGTTCAGTTTGATGAAAGGGTTGAACATTTGATCATCTTGGTAAGTGGTAATAATCCAATCCAGATTCAAGTACCACTTAATTTTGGTTCCAATCGAAGTAGTTGAGAGACATCTCCACAATAAGTTAAGTCGGGCATAACCTTTGTGCGAGGATAGAATAAAGGACTTACTTGTCATAATCCAGAGCCCATAAGAACAAACCCGAGTGGATCATCAGTTAGGATCCTACTTTTATAACATAGACAACTCATTTCCTAAAATTAGTTAATAAAAAAATAAACAGGAGAGGGAAAGACTTTTCCCTGCTTGGCACGATTTTGTATGGACAGTTGCTTAATTGAACGTGAAATTCTCCTATACCTTCTTTATCTGGAGTTGGCCCATTTGTTCACAATGATATCTTTATTAAATAATATAGACAAAAAATTTTAAAACTTCAAAAATACTGTCTCTTTTATTAAAACAAGTATAAGCCAATTTTAACGTTTCCAAAAAAAAAAGTCAGACAACCTCCATATAAAATATGTATTTAAGCTGATGAAATAATTTTTTTCATAAAAGTTTAATATTTGATATTTTTATAGGTTTAAAGTGTAATATTACCAATAAACAATTATTAGAGGAGCGTCCAGTATAAATAACTACTGGATGGTACATCTATAACACTGAGTCTTCAAAAATAAAGCAATTTTACCAATACCATTAAATTTACTTCAAGCATCCATATATTCTATGCTTAAAAAATGGGACCGATAAAAAGTAGACAAAAAAAGATTGTTTTGGCTTATTGACGAAACTACCAAAATTGTTCCATTTTTCAAATTTTATTATTATATTTGCTATATCTAATATTTATTTGTGCTCAACACTGTGGACAATTATTCATTAATAATATTATGCCTTCACCTTATTTTTAATAAAGATATAATTTATTAGTTTGTTGAATTTGATTTTTTCCTTTTTACTCACACCAAAATCGAATACAGAAAGTTTTGTGTTCGTGTGCATGCCAAAAACGATGGTTTTATGAATGTTAATTGATATTTTCAGTTTTAGTTTTTCATGGAATCCAGCTCGATGGTGCTGGTAAATTTCCATTAATATATATTATTTGTAGAAACATCTTATGGATGCAAAATGATGAAATCATTATGCATGCCTTTTTCTAGTGCTAGTGCTCATTCAATAAAAAATATATATAATTTTTTCTCTTAAAATTCTGAACTTAAAGAAAGAAATAATTATCAAACATTAAAAACTAAACAATAACATTATAGTTTTTTTTACCAAAAAAGTATAGTTTTTCTTGGGAGAAAGATGAGAGTATGTCCAATGTTGAGAAAATGGCATAATATTTATAGATCATTATTAATGATATTAATATTATATGATCAGGTCATACTAATGCTTCTCATCAATAACAAATAAATAAGAGAGTAGTGTGAGGATAAATTTAGTTTGACATGATTAGTTAAATATGTCTTATATTTTGAACAGGATGAAGTAGTTAAAAAGATGCGCGCAGTGATAGTTTTCAAATAATGTATTCTATGAACGTCAATGTCAAATACATACAGTACGTATAATGCCTCGTATATATGGTTATACGCATGAGTTGAAATTGAATTTAAATCCAAATATAAAATTTTTAAATTTTTCCCTCTATATTTATAATTCTTACACTACTTGTAACATATAGTCTGACTTCTAAACATATAAATAATCAAATAATATACATTAATTTGATAAACAGTGTGCATGTGATATAATTAAGAAATACTCCATTCATTCCTAAATATAAGAGTTAGTTGGATTTTTTGGTGAAATTAAGAAAGTTAAAAATCATGACATATTTTGTATATTATTAGATTATATGATAACTTATAATTCAAATAAACTATGTTAGAGAGCAAAATCAAGAAAATAAATGTTTAAATAACCTATTCAAATAGTTGTCTTAATATTCTCCAAAAAAGTCAACCCTCTATTTAAGAACATAATAGTATATTATTAAACTTTTCAATATTCATCTTCTTAAATTTATCAAATAATTCTTGTATTAAAACGATATTGTACAATTTAAGATACAAAAATCAATAAGTCATCATGATCCAATTACTATAGATATATAGTATATATCACTATTGAAAAATTTCAACATGAACACACAACCCTTATAACAAATGAGTCAACTTCTAATTAATTGACTTCTAATTAATTGAGGCAAGGGTGTTATGTTTTGGCACACAACATAAGCATATATTTCGTACCAACCGTGTCTCGGTGCTACGAACTTGATGAGCGCTTGTGCACAGTTATTTTTATGGAAATACTAACAATGAACGGTAAGATGAGTTTTGATTTGTGCCATCCAACGGTTTGTTTTGTTTTTCCATTGTGTCCTCTATATATGAAAATCACTCTTCAACTGTTTGTCTTCCTAAATTAATCTTATATCCACCGTAAGATTAAAAAAAACAATTAATTAAAATTTAACAATTTATAAAATTATCACTATAAGCACATAGAAATAATTCAAAAAACTAGTACTCCTTCTTAGCTGTAATATAAAATTTCAGCCGCCAAAACAAAATTCTTAAGAAAACGTGTAAATTTTAACTGGGTGTCTGGGATTAATTCCTTTTTCGACCTTTACTACTATTTGTTATTATACTATTAAGAGAGAGAAATATGTTAGCATTAATAAATATGAAAGAGAGTTATGGGCAAATTAGGAATAAACAATTAAATGATTAGAGAATATAAGGGTAAATTCTTATATTTTAGACTAAAATGATTCAAATTTTGGATCTTATATTACGGACATGAGGAAGTAAATCCTATCTACACCCTTTATAACTACAATGCATGTAAAAAAATTTTAATGTCTGAGAATTTCACTTCTTGTACCACGGGTTCGAGAACGAAACTACAATAGAAAAGTATGTATGGGTACCTACAACATGGTTTTCCAAATATTTTCAATGGGAGAAAATTTGGCAGCCAAACTTTTTGAGAATATTTCAAATGTACAGAATGTGGGTGACGATCAACTCAATTATGGAGTGAGGGCGTTAGTCTATAAAATTATATGAGTTAAGTTTGAATATTTAAGTAAACGTATTTGTTATGACATTATTCGCAATAAGCAAGCCCATTAAGCCCAAAGCAAACGATGACTCAGACAAGGCCCAACACTACAAGAGAAATCCAATCTATTAATTATATGGTCAAAGATGCCGTTGATATTTTGTAACCGCAAGACATTAATTGGCATTCATAGAGATCAAAACGGAAAAGGCTGTAAATGGAGAGATTGATTGCTCCAACGGGAAGGAAAATTTGTAATCTATATATAGAAGCTTCAGCCATGTAATAGGGGCATCGAATATTTTCTGAATCCTGTACTTTCTATTTCTCTCTTTCGCTAGTCGACCAAAGTTTAGGTGACTAATCTCTTGTATTATCATTGTGGTTTGTTCACTCATTCATTCCGAATAAGATACTATTCTTTTCTTTGATATCATATAATTTGTGTATCAACATTTGGCGCCGACCGTGGGGACGATGGTCTTCTCATACAAGCTACCGTCTTTTTATTGGCAATTCACTTGTGATGGAGTAACCAAATCATGGTGATCAGCTTTCACAAATTTTGGCCAAGCTGACTGAACAATTTGAAAGGATGACTCGGCAAGAGCAATTTGTCACACAGCAAAATGAAGCTATTGCCGTTCAAACTGAAACTCTAGAACGATTGCAGAAAGAAAATCAGGAATTGCACCAGAAAATAAATGTCATCGCTGATAAGCGTCCTGAAAATGAAGATGAGCGTGAGGAGGATATTCCTCATGATTCTGAAAATAGAGGTAAGAAAAAATCTGATAAAGATACTGAACATAATAATTCTAGTCATGATGCAGGTTCTGAAGAGGAAGAGTCCACAGAGGCATCAACTTATACAGGTGACACTCGTGTCACTGAAACGGAGTTCTTAAAGAAGAAAGTACAAACTTTGGAACGAACAGTGCTGCAAATACCGGGAATCAGAAAGCCATTTGAGTCTGCTAGATTGGGGAATTACTCGGATAGCCCTTTTGTTGATCAAATTGCTTTAATTGATTTACCTGAACGTTTTGTGTTTCCTGTTCTGCCAAAGTATAGTGGAAAGACAGATCCAGATGAACATATGGCTCAATATAGACAGATTATGATGGCTGCCGTCATCCCTGCAGAAAAGCGTCAAGCTGCAATGTGCCGTGGTTTTGGCATTAGCCTAGTTGGTCCAGCATTATCTTGGTGGACGAACCTCATGTCAGGTAGTATCAATTCATTTAGTCAACTAACTGAGATGTTTGTGCATCAATTTGCTAGTAGTCGTAATTTGGTCAAGACATCTGATGATTTATATCGAATTTTACAAAGACCAAATGAGACTACTAGGGAAATATTAACCAGGTTTACTCAAGAGATGGTAAGTATTCCAAATTGTGATGAATTCATAGCTGTACAAGCTTTTCGTAGATGTTTGCTTCCACGTTCACAACTTTATAAGGAGCTTACCATGCGTCAAGTTAAAACTTGGGTCGAAGTTCAAGCTTATGCTTGGGCACAGATCAGATGGGAGGAAGATGATGCGAAGTTCAAGTTGGAGCTAGCTGAGCGACAAAAAAATGCACAACAAGGAGGTTATGTAGATAGGTGATCCCAACAATCGCGAGGCAAGAATTGGAGATCTGAGCCTTATCCCACAGGAAATCGGGGAGGATCACATGGCGACGATTCCAAAAACCACCAGTGCCCAAATTGAGTGAGCATAATTTTTCAGTAAGCCCGACAGAATTGGTTAACACACTGCAGAAGCTAGGCGATTCTGTTAGGTGGCCCAATAAACTTAAGTGTAACATCCCAGTTTTTAAATTAAAAATAATACGAGATTATTGAGGTGTTCTTAAGGAAATTTAAGGGTTTGAGGAAGAATTTTAGGATATTCTGGGCAATTTATGAATATTAAATCTTAGTTAGTTTAGAATTTGAAGAAATATAGTTAAAAGGATTAATTGGAGCCATAAAACTTCTATGAACAAGTATTTTGGAAACTTAGAAATAGTATGATAGAAAGAGAGGGGTAAAATAATATATACAAACTTTTGGGCTAAAAATATAATTCAGAATGAATGATAGGGTACTTAGTGGTAATTTTCACACACACACACACACACACATATATATATATATATATCAACACTCAACTCCTTCCTTCTCCTTCTTCATTCGAACTCCTCCTCCCCTCTTACCCGATCTCTTCTCCTTCCCTGTCCTGTTTCGCCGACCACCCTGGAGGCCGTCGCTGACGGCGACGACGGAGAAGGAAGCCACCGAGGTTTCCTTCTTCCTTCCCCATGATTTTACTCCTCTCTAACCTTCGATTTCTCTTCATCTCCTCCCAATCTCAACAATGTGCGACGGCGTTCTCCGGTGACCTGAGCGGCAGACGACGACAGAAGAAGGTGGGTTTACCATTCCTGTTGTTCTTTAAGTTAAGCTTTCCTTCCAACTTCACTTTCTCATTTCTCTTTTCCCTTTTTGGTTGTTCTGTTTCGGCCTAACCACCACAGTGGCCGTTCTCCGGCGATTCTGGCCGACGGCGGGCTTCGTTTAGCCATGCCATGTTAGAGTCAAGTCATGGTGAGTTTTCTTCTTCAATTTCCTAGCTTTGTTCCTTTATTTCAGCGAGATTTAGAGGGATTTCAAACCTAGGGTTTGGGATTTTAAGTTAGGAATTTGTTTGAAATGAAGATTAAACTTCAATTTTTAGTATTGCGGAAAGGATTTAGGTGTTATCTCTGTTTGGGACTGAAAATTTGTGTATAGTTCGATTAAGCATGGATTTAAGTAAAATAGAGTTAGGAAAATGCTCAAGTATTTGGGGATTTTCGAAATTCCTTAATATTGTCTCTGGTGTGGCTTGATTTTTCGGTCTAGGGTGACTTTTGGGTTGATGTATGAAGTGGAGCATGAGTAGAGTAAAATTAAGAAATGGTTTTGCAAGTTGGGAAGTTGTGTGATGATTTGAGTTTGGATATTCAAGTGATGATTTAAATGTTTAATTTAGGTTTTGTTGATTTTGTGACAAACCCTAACTTATGGGGTTGTCAAATCTGATTGTTTTAATGGTGTTTGGGTTCAAATATTTCAATAAATTGGCATAGGTGTTCTTTTGAATAAAGATGTGGCACTACACTTTGATTTACAAATTGATGTTTTTCTTGCTTGCAATGGCTGATTAGGTATTGGTGGATTCATGATGAGTTATTGCTTGTTGCATGCTCAAATTAGCATTGAATGTAATTACATCTTGTAAAAGAATTTGTTTTGTTGTTTATGCTTGGTAAGTGCTGAAATAGTTTTGATGCACATATATTTAAACTTTCTGCTACTAATATTGGTGTAACTGAATGGAATTAGAAAGAGAGAGAAGTGCTTGTTTTGCTGAATGTAGTAATGCTGAGTTTTGATTTTTGAAGTATATTAATGTATGTTTTGGTGCTTAAATATTGATTTGGGATGTTTTGTGTTCATTTCCTATACGGGCTGAATTGATGTCTATGATGGGTGTTTGAATGTGATATTTTGTTGATTAAAATGGTGACTAGTATGTGTTATGTGATAAGTGGGACTGTTTCTGTTAAAGCTAAATGTGGTGATGATATGTATTATTAATAATTTGCTGCTATTGTGCTGATTTGACTGAATGAATGAGTAAAAATTGAAGTCCTTGTTTTGTTTTAGTGTGATTTTATTTAAATTAAGATTGATAAAAGGATATATTATATATTATGATGTGTACAAGTTGAATTGGGAAACTTTGTGCTTGTTTTCTGCACAATGAAGTATGAAGCTAGTTGAATTGATTGATTGATGTTTTTAGGGAATTGAGAGGGTGTAGAAATGATTAAAAGTTTGCATGTTGAAATTGTGATGACGATGGATTCTTATTTATTAATGTAATGTTTAATATCATGGTCCATGTAGTATGAGTCAATCTTACAAATAAAAATGTTGATGACTAGAATTTAAGTTATAGTTTATTTGAATAAGAATTTTGTTTGAATTTGCATTAGGCATGGTTTATATAAGTGATTATTGATTAGATGAAGTGACTAAAGTGGTAGTTTGACTTAGTCCTTGTTGATTTGGAATGTGGTATGATTTTATTTATGAGAATGATTTTCAGATGATGAGATTATGTACAAAAAACTACTTTATTGTTTGGTAATTTAAAGTGACCTTCACGTAGGATTTTAGAAATTACTATGATTTGTAATTAACTTTTGGTATAGTAATGTGATTATAAATGGTGTTTGAGGAGTTTTGAATTTGTGCTAAAGGAATAAGCTAAAATTAAGAAAGGAAGGGGCATTGTTGTGTTATGACTTATGAGCTAAGGTTAAGAATTGATTAGTTTTACTTGCTTGATGTGATTTATGTGGATGGAAGTGGATGGTATTGATTGACTTGAAATGATTTATTAGAAATGAATGTAAGGGGAATGGGTAGTAATATATAAATCATACGAGAGAGACGTCAAAGTGTTATAAAGTGAAATGGTATTAATTTATCATTTTGTATCCTATCATTATAGGAGGAATTAAGAGGAAAATATTTGGAGGAAATCTAAAGGAATGGTAAGGACGAACGTCAAAGTGCTAAAGGGCGACAGGTAATCACACTTAACCTTGCTATAACATTGAGGGTGACGTTAGTTAGGGATTTTGTAAAATCCCTTTTCACCCTATATATATATATATTATCTTTAAAATGGTATTTTTATACAAAACAGGCTATCGGGTGCCTTTCAAACACGATTATTTTCATATAAAAGGAATTTGAAACATTATACATATTATCCTGGCTGATGTTTATTCTGGTATGATGTGTGAGGTTTAGATGGTATTATGTGAGAGATGTTGATAGTTAGGTTGAGGGAATAAGTTGAATAGTTGAGATTGAGATAGTGAAGGGATTGATAATGGTACATGATATTGATGATGAGATTGAAATTGATGGATATGAATACTGTGAGGTTTGCATGACACTGATATACATACGTACCATCGCGCGATGATAACTGTAGATTGGCCAATCGACAGTTATTTGTACTGATGATCCTTTTCGGATTGATTGGATCGGGGATCATAGGTCGACTTATTGAGAGAAGTGACCTACGGTTGTTTTGGCATTGAAGAGCCCAACCGCCCCTACGGTTGTTTGGCATTGAAGAGTCCAACCGTTCCCGTTCTGTAATGGAAACAGAATTGGGGTTCCTTCTCTGGAGATTGCCAGAGAAGGAAATTGTTCCCTCATTATGGAGAGGAACACAGTGTCAAATCATATAGTGAAGATTAGATGCTTGAATGCCCCGGGATGACACAATGCATCTATAGGTGAGTGTGAGAGTTGTGGTGGTAGTAGCATTAGATTGGAGACTGGGGAGGTGATATTTGGTTATGTGGAATTGACTGAGGGATTTGAGTGATATGTGAAAAGTAGAGATGATGAATTTGAATTGATTTGGATGGAGGGAACTTGAACGATGAATGAAAGACTTGACATGTATATATGTATTATTGATTTTTAAACTGTGGTACCCTTTAGACGCCCTCACTACCGCACATCTCACTGTTATAGTGAGTTAAGCGGTGATTACTGGGACAAATTGTCTCATCCCACGATTACTGACATTTTTGCAGGTATTCATGCACAGACACAAGCATCAGGAAAGGGAATTAGGTTTCAAAGGTTATTTAGATTAGTTAGTTATGTATATTGCCAATTTGTATAGGCCTGCATTCGTTTCCGCATGTATATATATATTTATGTATTGTTAAATAATATTTGGTTTTATTTATTAACCATGTTAGGCAAATCCTTTCTAACATGGTTAGTTTTTAATTATCCATGATAGTATTCGTATTGTATTAGGAAATCCTTTTCTATCATGGATAATGTATAAAGTGATTAGTAAACTCTTTTTCTAATTATGATAGAGATGTCGTTATTATGGATATTCCTTTTTCTATCATAGTTAGTAAAGAGATTAATGAATTAAAATAGATTACATTGGTTAATTAGGGAATTAGTAACATTATGTCACATTAAGCGAGAACCAGAGAAGCGTAATCCAGATAAATGGTATCATTTTCATGACGATCATGGACACAGGACAGAAGATTGCATTCAGCTACGAAAACAAGTGGTGGAATTGATCAAGAAAGGTATGCTAAAAGATATAATTAAAAGTAATAAGAATACATCTCATGCAGGGGATGCACAACCAAAGCAATTCAATTCGTCAACTGCCCCACAAAATGCTCGTACCATTCATATGATAATAGGTGGGTCAGAGGTAAGTGGAAGTACATATTCTGCAGCAAAAAGACATGCTCGATCTTTGTTTAATCATGATTCGTCGACTAGACCTTTAGGTGACGTTTTGTCGACTAACAATAACCTTAATGAACAAATAACTTTTAAGAGTAGTGAAATTCAGATGTTTTCTTATCATGACGATGCTTTGGTAACAACTTTAATGATAGCTAATTGTAATGTAAAACGAGTTTTAATAGATGCAGGTAGTTCGGTTAATATAATTTATTTACAAACAGTAAGAGAATTAAATCTAGAATCTCAAATTGTGCAAGCACCTACCATATTGGTATTTGGAAATGGAGCACCAGATAGAACAATAGGTGAAATTTCTTTGGTCACCCAAGCTGTGGGTGTCAATCAACTAATCAAATTTCATGTGATGGATTGCCCTTCAGCATATAATGTGTTGTTAGGACGACCATGGATTCATCTGTACCATCTACTTTGCATCAATCTATTAAATTTCATACTCCTTGGGGGTAAGGGAAATTAAAGGTGAACAAAGAATCGCTAGAGAATGTTACCAAAACGCTTTAAAAGGGATTTCAAAAAGTTTTGAATCTGTATAGCAATTACAGAATCTGTCTCCAAAGGATAAGGGGGACTTAGGTGATGAGTTAGAGAAAATTTCTTTAATTCCTGAAAAACCTGAGAGGACTTTATCCATTGGAGCAGATTTGGGTAAAGAAATTAGGGAAGAGTTAATTGCATTTTTATCTAACAATTTGGATTGTTTTGCTTGGTCTCATGAGGATATGACAGGAATTAGCTCAGAAGTGATTAGTTCATCAATTGAATGTAGATCCATCTTTTAAACCAGTAAGGCAAAAAAGGAGGAAATTTGCACCTGAAAGAAATAAGATTATAAACGACGAGGTTGACAAGTTATTAAAAATTGGGTCAGTAAGGGAGGTACAGTATCCTGATTGGTTAGCTAATGTGGTAGTAGTACCTAAGAAAAATGGTAAGCATAGAGTTTGTATTGATTTTACGGATTTAAACAAAGCACGTCCAAAAGATTCTTTCCCATTGCCTCATATAGATACACTGGTAGATGCTACTTCAGGTCATGAATTATTAAGTTTTATGGATGCTTTTTCTGGGTATAATCAGATTTTAATGCATAATGACGACCAAGAAAAAACATCTTTCATAACAGAGAGGGGAACTTATTGTTATAAAGTTATGCCATTTGGTTTGAAAAATGCAGGAGCGACTTACCAACGATTAGTAAATAATATGTTTTACCAGCACTTGGGAAAGACTATGGAAGTTTATATATACGACATGCTAGTTAAGTCTTTGAAAGCAATAGATCATGTTAGTCATTTGAAGCAAGCTTTTGATTTATTAAGGGAATATAATATGAAATTGAATCATAAAAAAATGTTCTTTTGGGGTAAAATCAGGAAAATTTTTAGGATATCTTGTTTCAAAAAGAGAGATTGAAGCCAATCCAGCACAAATTAAAGAAATAATGGAAATTCCTTCTCCTCAAAGTGTTAAAGATGTTCAGAAACTAACAGGGCGTTTAGCCGCTTTGACTCGTTTTATTTCCAGGTCATCTGAGAAATGTCAGCCATTTTTTGATGCTTTGAGAAAATGCAAAGATTTTCAATGGAATGATTGATGACTCCCCAATTTAAATAGATTTTATATACATTTTTGGTATGATTGGAGAGTCATTTTGACAAAATTAAAGGGATTTGTTGAGATTTGACATGATGCCAAGTGTGTACATTACTTTGGGGATATCGTAATATTTTTTCTTTTATGAAATAGAATTAGCTATATATTAGTTAACAAATAAATTGCAAGAATCATTAGTCATTAGTAAAAGAAAACAAAACAATATTTTCATTTGCAAGTGTAATGCTTCTTTTGTCTTATATGGTGAAATGCTTCTTTATCAATTAAAAACCAGGTTCGGTGCTGATGAAGCAAGTGGAAATCAAAAGAGAAATCAAATGGAACAAATGGAAAAAGGAAAAAGAAGAAAAGAAGCAGTGGGCAGTCACGTGTGGGGGCTAGAGATAAAAGGAAAACCTAAAGAAAAGTGAAAAGGGGGTGACACTGTTTTGGGGACTATTCATCATCTTCTTGGGGGGCCTCCACACACTTGAGAGGACGAAAAAGACACACTTGTTGGGCACTTTTGGGAGTCTTGAAGAGCTTGAAGAACCTTGGGTTGCTTGGGATTCAAGTAGGGAAGCTTAAAGAGATTTGAGCATCCTTCATTTGTGGTTGTATTTTCTTCCCTCTTCTTCATATCTCTTCAATGAACTCTTTTATAGTTTTAGGGTTTGTTTTATTTGCATTTATGTGTAACTAAAACCCTAATCTAGGGTTGCTATGAACCTATTTATGAATTGAACCATCTACTCTATTCTCTCTTTAAGTAATTAATAAAGTATATGTGTAGCTTTTATCTTGCTCTCTAGTTGTTCTAAGTGCTTGATCACCACTTAACTAGTTAAATGGAATATGACTTAGGAAAGTGTATTTTGTTTTAGAACTTGGATAAAAGCATGTTAGACTTGAAGTTTATGGTTTTAAATGGATGGTTTGTTGATAACATAGAGATATAGTTATTGACCTAACATAGTCATAATTAGGGTGGTTGAGGAAAAAAGCTAGCATTTATTGTGACAAGAGATTGTGCAATAAATGCTAGCATAAATTTGATCTTGACTTGGGAAAGCTTTTTCAAATGATTTTGAACCCTAGACTTGCACATAATTTCATTTAATCATTTAAAAAGGAGAGGGAAACCTTGGTTCATGAAGTAAATAGGGGATTAGCAACCCTAGGCCTTAATTATCATTGTTAACTCGTGTTTGGAACTCCAACTCTCTTAGCATTCAAATTTAAAATTTTTTTTCTTACTTGAACAACAAACTCTCAATATGTTTTTACTTAGGACAATTAATGATATAATTAGCGCTAATCACGTTGTTTAAACTACAATCTCAGTGGAACGACACTTTTTCTCTATACTACTTTTTGACGACCCTTATGCTTACGGAAGCGCACAAATCCGCGTTAAGTCAATGATAAAGCAGAAGGAGCTTTGCAGGATTTAAAAATTTATTTGAGTAGTCCACCTTTGTTGATGAAACCTGAAACATGTGAAGTGTTGTATCTGTACTTAGCTGTGGCAGAAAGTGCAGTAAGTGCAGTGTTGATAAAGGAGATTGGAAAGAAACAAAGCCCGGTACATTATGTAAGTAAGGCGTTGCTTGACACGGAGACCAGATATTCTTTAATGGAAAAATTAGCTTTAGCTCTAGTATCAGCTTCAAAGAAATTGAGACCATATTTTCAATGTCATCCTATAATAGTAGTAACTAATTATCCCTTAAGAAATGTTTTGCATAAACCAGATTTATCTGGTCGACTAGTAAAATGGGCAATAGAGCTTAGTGAATTTGATATTTCTTATTTGCCAAGGACAGCAATTAAATCTCAAGCATTAGCTGATTTTGTGGCCGAGTTTAGCCCAAATTTGGAACGGGGATAGGAATTGTCTTACCAAATATACATGGGGACAAAATAGAGCAAGCTGTAAAATGTGGATTTAAAGCAACTAATAATGAGGTAGAATATGAGGCTTTGATTGCTGGTTTAAAACTAGCTCTAAGTTTAGGAATAACATCCCTGATAGTTCGTAGTGATTCACAATTAGTTTCAAAACAGGTGGGGAAAAGTTATCAGACAAAGGATGATAGAATGAAAAAATATTTAGGTATTGTGGAAGGGCTAGTAGACAAATTCGAAAATTTCGAAATAAAACAGATTAGTCGAGAAGATAACCAACAAGCTGATGCTTTAGAAAATCTCGAATCAACTTTAGAAACTAACCAAGATAAACACATTCCCTTGTATTTTTTGACAACCTCAGTGTTAGAAAGTTCAGATAAAATAATCAATAGCAATAATTTAACCTGGGATTAGAGCACTCCCTTAGTCGCCTACTTAAAAGATGGACAATTACCAAGCGATAGGAATGAAGCACATAGAATAATTATCAGGGCAGCTAGATTTACTGTACTAGGGGATGAGTTATATAAAAGATCATATGCAGGAGGTCCTTTATTGAAATGTGTATCACCCTCGGAGTCAAATTATGTCCTTAGGGAAGTTCATGAAGGAGATTGTGGGGATCATAGTGGTAGTAGAAGCCATATGAGGAAAGTGCGTCTAACTGGCTATTTTTGGCCCACATTGCAAAGTGACGCAATAGCATTAGTAAAGAAATGTGATAGTTGTCAGAAGTATTCCAATGTAAATAGGTTACCACCCGAAAAATTGCATACTATTGCGCCAATATGGCCGTTCATGAGATGGGGGATGGATATGGTTGGTAAGTTACCATCAGCTCCTGGGAATGTTGTGTTTTTGCTAGTGGTTACAGATTATTTTACTAAGTGGATAGAAGTAGTTGCATTTGCTCAGATTAGAGAAGTAGAGGTAATTAATTTTGTTTGGAAAAATATAATTTGTAGGTTTGGTTTACCAAAAGACATAATATGTGATAATGGGTCACAGTTTATTGGTAAAAATTTTAGGAAGTTTTGTCAAAAATGACACATTCACTTGAAATTTTTAACGCCTAGAAATCCACAGTCTAATGGACAAGCTGAGTCTAGTAATAAAACTATAATTAATTCGTTAAAGAAGCGATTAGATAAAGCCAAAGGTCGATGGGCCGAAGAATTACCAGCCGTATTGTGGGCTTATAGAACGACGTCATGGACGTCGACTGGTGAAACACCATTCTCACTGGTGTATGAGACGGAGGCAATGATCCCAGTCGAGGCAGGAATGCCTTCATTACGATATAAATGGTCAAGAGAGAAACTAATAATGAAGGATTGCAATTGAATTTAGATTTGTTAGAGGAAAGAAGAGAACAAGCGTTAATTAGGATAGCCGCTGATTGCACCATACTTTTGCATATATTTTCATGGCCAAATCCATTGAATTAATGCATGTTTTGATAATAATTGCATCTGATTAGCATAGATTCTAGCATAGCTTATGGTGTTGGAATTTGTTCTAGTTAAGGGCAATTTTGTCATATTTAACTTGAGTTATTGTCATTCATCTTTTTGAGAACTTTGTGATGCTACTTCAAGTATTAATCTCTTGTAGGTTAATGAAAGAAAACACTCAAAGAGATCATGGAAGCAAAGCACAAGAATGTGGAAGCAAGGAAAGCAAAAAAGGGCAAAAAAGGGGGAAATGGTCAGTTTGGCGCCCCCAAGCGCCATCTGGGCGCCATTTGGGCGCCATAACAGAGAGGCGGCCCCCTAGGCACTCCCGTGGGCGCCATTTGGGCGCCTCTGTGCCCAAGTGAAGGCTGCTAGATTAGCGGGTCGATGTAGTGCCTCGAGACCAATCCTTCAAGATAATTTGGACCTCGGGGTAAGCGGAAGTTACCCCGGGTATCGTTCTCAAGGGAGCCTTATTTAATTAAACTACCCTAATAAATTTAATGTAATGCAAGATGAATTTAGGTAAAGAAAATATGTTTTGTTGATTTTTTAAAGATGTAATGAAGGATGCAAAATAAATAAATATTTTTGGTATTTTTGGATAAAATGGTGGAATTGAAGTAGAATGGATAATATTATTCTTGATGGATGAGAGCTTAAGAAATCCTCACTTCAAAATATTTTTCGGGGGTTTTAATGTTGTTGGCTTCCAAATTAGACCCTAGAGGGACCCCTCTAGGCTAGGCTTAGATTAACTTAATTAATGCTGGAACCCCACACATTAGTTAAATTAATCTAAGTTGATTAAGCTCTAAGCCAAAGGATTAATTAATTATGAAGGACTTATAATCCACAACTTGGGCCACCCCACAATTGCTCTAAATTAACCTTGTAGCTTCAATTTAGTAATGGTCACCCAAATAATAAATTGAAGCTAATCAAGGTTTATGCCCAATGCCACAACATAGTCAATAAATCCTATTATCATTTCATGGATGCAAATAACTTGACTCACAATTCCACTAGCCAAGCCACCTTGAGCTAGCCCAAAATATTAACCAAGAGAAAACAAAATCATGCACCCATAAATTTCATTAATCTCAAAGTTAAATAGTACCAAGTCAAGTATTTAACAAGAACAAAATGACAATAACAACATAAAGGTAGTTTCAATCCCTAATACAACATAGACCATATGAAGTATTCAACCAAACATCACAAATATACTCCTAGAACCCTAGAAAAGCATAAATGTAAGAAAGGAAGAGGGATTAGAACTACAAACTTCCCTAATGAAGATTCAAGCTCCTTCTTTGCTTGCTCCCACCATCAAGAATTAAGGATTAATGGTTGCTCATGGAGAGAAGGATGGAGGACTTGAGAGGAATGGGGAGGAATGAAATTAGTACGGCTTAAGAGGAAATGGGGAAGCACCTTTCGGTGCCTCCCTCCTTGGACAGTTCAACCAAACGTGACCTTCTTTTCTCCTTCTCAGATCTGCGCCTCCTCTGTTCAGCTCCACGCCGCCTCCTCGCAAACACACACCTCCACATTCATTTCTTTTTATTCCCCTCCTTCGTGCCTTCTCTCCTGGACCCTCCTTCTTTTTGTCTTTTTCCAGCAGCCCTCCACGTGTCCACACTCCTCCTTTCTCTAATCCATTTGCTCTTCATGTCCTGTAGCCTCAGCCCACATGTTTTTCTCTTTAGCCCATTCCAATCTTTTCTTTTCTTCAATTTTCTGGACCCATTTAAACAAATGGAAATCAATGTATGACCCATTTAGCTTCAATTACAATTTCTTGTCTTCCTATTTTGCCATCCATATAAAACATGGGGTGATCAAGGAGGAAAGGAAAACTTTCAAATGCAAGTCAAAACACATGTGAAGAACCAATTGACACATTGACACTTAAACCCATTAGCTTTTATCTTTTTCAATCAAACTCAAGATATTAATTTCAAAATCAAATACATTTAATTCTCTATCAATGACTTCCCAAATATAACCAAAATATATGTCAAATATAATTAAAAATGGGAGTCATCACACATAAGAGCTTTATATATTAATCAAGCACAATTGGATAAATATTGCATCTCAATCATATTATTTGCCTCAAATTTAGCACATAAAACCATGCAAATCCAAGGATTTGTCAACTCCCCCACACTTGAACATTTGTACTCCCGGACAAAATCAAATCGAAAACACAAAAAGTCTAAAAATGATTTAGTATGATCAAGTTCCAAAAAAAATTATATTTAGCGAATATTGGTGTATCTTCTTGTTTCCAAGTCCATGAGTATGCCATATATTGAAAGAACTAATAAATGATGTAAGGTTTAATTAAAATGTATTTAATTTGAAAACCTCACAAGGATAAGTGTTTGCTCTCAACTCTCATGTAGGGTATTTTCACTCAAATCCACTAAATCATGCTCTACCATATGCTTGTGATCTTTCTAAGCTCTCCACTACTTATAACAATAACATGAGTAGATCCAAAAGGACTTTTTTGTGTTTGGCTTTAGAGATGGAAAAGGCTAAATGAAATGGTTGAAAAATATATGTCAAGAAACATGCACACAATACAAATAATCAAACCAAAGTACATCCCACTTTCACACATTTAGTGCAAGCCTTCTATGTTTGCTACAACAAAAATGAATGTCTTATTTCTCTATTTTTTTTCTTTTTCTTTTTCTTTCATTTTTTTTCACTTTCTTTTTTTCATTATTTTCTTTTTTTTCTTTTTTTTTTCATTTCCTTGGCTATCGTAGCAAGATTCAATGATATCATAAGGCATAAAAATTATTGGGACACTCTAGAAATCTTAATGAAGTAATGATGTGCATAAGTATTGGTGCTTGTTAAAATGATGGGTGAAGGAAATTTAAGGCTCAAAAGGAAGGATGGATTAATGAAAATTAGCATGTGGTTGGGATAAGGTAATGAAATGAATGCCTATGTCATCTCTACTCATGACATTGCAAAATGTAGCCTCAAGCAAGAAATAAAACAAGTTCTAGAGAGCAATAGCTTTAGTGGAATATCACACAATAGAAAGAATAATTAGGCTCAAAATACCTCACGACTAGGCTTTTTGTTTCCAACCAAATTCATGATAATTAAACAATACATCACCTTTAGGACTTAAAATATATGGCAACTCACTTCATTAAGACTAGTTCCAACATCAATATCCAACTAAATAAACATTGAGAAAACATTTTTTTTGTTTTGAAAATAGGTCATGTCCAAGGGTAACAAGAGTAAAAGTGGAGGAGAAGTTCAAAATTTTTTTAAAATTTTCTCATTTTGAAGCCAAAAACATAATCAAGATGCAATCACCAAAAACTTGAGCTAACCAATCCAAGGAGCAACCAAAAGTAATCCCCTCCCCCACACTTAATTTCTACATTGTCCTCAATGTAGCAAAATAATGGAAATAGCAAGTGGACTCATGCAAGAACAACTCAAGATGCTATTCCAAACATGTTCAAATCATGCAAAAATCAAGTGTGGTGGTGATAGTGAGCAAGGAGCATTTTATTTCTAATCCTAGAAATGAGAAAAACAACTAAAGCTACCTTTTACTACTAGTTCATGTCTCTCCCCTACACTTATATTCCTCAATCAACAATTAAGCCAAGCACATGAACAATAATAAGGAAAACAAGTGAGGAAAGAGACAACCTTGGTTATGGTATCTTCAAACTCTTGAAGGAGAAGTTCTCATCCTTAATGATGATCATGTTGGACTTTAGAGCTCCAACTTCTCCTTTGTTGATCTTCCTTGGTGGTGTTTGAAGTCGATACCTCATATGGCTTCTACAATGGTGTTCATGCAAAGAAAACAAGCCAAGAGAAATACCAAATCCAAAGGAACAAACTTGGAGAGGGTTAGAGCATGTATTAAGTAATTTAAGATCAAAACTCTCCAAGTATGAATCACAACTAAGAAAATCAACATTACTCCCATTTGTAGGAGTAAAAGAAACATTTATGTTTTTTAAGTCCTCTTGTACTTACAACCGGAAAGGTGAGGAACCCAACTTGGTGTTGAGGTACACCACATCGCATTTACAATCACAAGAGGTGGGAGGTATAAGAGTGGAAGAAGAAGAAGATTTATGCAACATGGGAGATGAATGCAATCCTAAATCGGGAGTTAAGTCACAAGATAAAATCAAATGGAAAGATTCATCCTTTTTCACAATTTTATCATTTAAAACATGAGAATCTTCCCTATTTGACCTACCTAAAGAAAGAAAAGAATTGAGATCAAAAGATATGCAATTTTCATGTTTATTATCAAGTGTAGCATATGTCATGTTATCAATTGAATTAGATGAAGATGTAGCATCATGTGAAGTGGAAAGCCAACTATCAATTTCCATACAAATAGCACAAGACTCATCACAATCACATGTGTTAGTTAAGGAAGAATGTGGGAAGGAAGGTGAAATGAATTCTTCATCATGTTCAATAGATTCAAATAAGCTCAAATCATCATGCTTATCAAAACTTGAAAAGGAAGGCAATTGTTCACAATTCTCCACATTTTTAACAACTAAGCTTGATGCATCATTAGTGCTAGTAGATGAAGTGTGCACATTACCAAAGTTCTTTTGTTGCAATGAAACAAATCTATCATACTTAAGATCAATGCATTCCATGCACATAGTATCATCATCACAAGAACAAGGTAAAGACTCATGTAAATCAAAATCATCACCACAACTAGTACTTAGAGCATCATTATCACCACACATATGATTAAAGCAAGCAATATCGTCAACCACACAACTAACAAGGGAAGCATTGCAATGAGTATTTTCAATATAAAAAACATGAGGGGATTCAACAACAATTTCTTCATCCACCTCATCATCACTCACAACATCAACCAAAGTAGTATGAGGAAAAGTAACCTCTTCAAGAAGAGGAGGGATATTACCTAAGTGTAAAGCCAATTCCCCTTGTGATCGAGAATATGCTTGCTCTTTATTTATTTCTTGGGTGAGACTAGTCATTTGAGGGTGGGAATCAACTTGAGAAGTGACATTTGGCTCTAGGTCCTCAACCCATTCACAATCATTGGATTCACAAGGCCATGGAGTACCTTCTTCTCCATTTGTCTTCTTCCATAGGACATGTTGCACAAAAGCCCGGATAAATTCTCCTATTTCCTCCAAACGCTCTTCCATTTCCTTTGTGAGTTTATTGGTCTTCTTTAGCATGAACAATTTGGAGTGCTCATATTTAAGCTCATCATACACTCTCCTCAAAGTAAGGGTTTGAGAATCCATGTTTGGGAAAGTTAGGAAAACATCTAATCCACTAGGTTTGGGTGGAGAGGGTGGGGGTGATGGTGCATGATAGGTGGGAGGGAAAGGATTGTGGTAGGAGGTGTATGGTGGTTCATATGGTTGTATGTATGGTGTAAGGAAGTAGGTGGAGTGGTTTTGGAAGTAGTTAGAGTTGTTTTGTGGATAAGATGTTTCCAAGTATGTTGGGAATTGGTTGGGCATTTGGTATTCAATGGTTTGGTAGTAATTGTGCAACCGTTCTCTCAAGGAAGGTTCCTCATTGCTCAAAGAATGTGAGTAACTTGGTGTTTCTTCATTCAAAGAATAAGAATTCATAGGAGAATCATCATAGAACAAAAGCTCATAATTATATGGCCTAGACATGATTATTGCAATCAAATAATCTCAATATGCAAAGTAAGTAACCAAAAAAAAAAAATTAAAACAAATAATAAATGCAAAGTGAACTAACCTAATATGCACCTAAACTAAATGCAACCTAATGGCTCACTTTGACCCAAATCAATCTTGAAGATTGACACAAATTTACTAGGGAGTCAAATTAATGACTCCCCGGCAACGGCGCCACTTGAAGGCTGCCAGATTAGCGGGTCGATGTAGTGCCTCGAGACCAATCCTTCAAGATAATTTGGACCTCGGGGTAAGCGGAAGTTACCCCGGGTATCGTTCTCAAGGGAGCCTTATTTAATTAAACTACCCTAATAAATTTAATGTAATGCAAGATGAATTTAGGTAAAGAAAATATGTTTTGTTGATTTTTTAAAGATGGAATGAAGGATGCAAAATAAATAAATATTTTTGGTATTTTTGGATAAAAGGGTGGAATTGAAGTAGAATGGATAATATTATTCTTGATGGATGAGAGCTTAAGAAATCCTCACTTCAAAATATTTTTCGGGGGTTTTAATGTTGTTGGCTTCCAAATTAGACCCTAGAGGGACCCCTCTAGGCTAGGCTTAGATTAAGTTAATTAATGCTGGAACCCCACACATTAGTTAAATTAATCTAAATTGATTAAGCTCTAAGCCAAAGGATTAATTAATTATGAAGGACTTATAATCCACAACTTGGGCCACCCCACAATTGCTCTAAATTAACCTTGTAGCTTCAATTTAGTAATGGCCACCCAAATAATAAATTGAAGCTAATCAAGGTTTATGCCCAATGCCACAACATAGTCAATAAATCCTATTATCATTTCATGGATGCAAATAACTTGACTCACAATTCCACTAGCCAAGTCACCTTGAGCTAGCCCAAAATATTAACCAAGAGAAAACAAAATCATGCACCCATAAATTTCATTAATCTCAAAGTTAAATAGTACCAAGTCAAGTATTTAACAAGAACAAAATGACAATAACAACATAAAGGTAGTTTCAATCCCTAATACAACATAGACCATATGAAGTATTCAACCAAACATCACAAATATACTCCTAGAACCCTAGAAAAGCATAAATGTAAGAAAGGAAGAGGGATTAGAACTACAAACTTCCCTAATGAAGATTCAAGCTCCTTCTTTGCTTGCTCCCACCATCAAGAATTAAGGATTAATGGTTGCTCATGGAGAGAAGGATGGAGGACTTGAGAGGAATGGGGAGGAATGAAATTAGTACGGCTTAAGAGGAAATGGGGAAGCACCTTTCGGTGCCTCCCTCCTTGGACAGTTCAACCAAACGTGACCTTCTTTTCTCCTTCTCAGATCTGCGCCTCCTCTGTTCAGCTCCACGCCGCCTCCTCGCAAACACACACCTCCACATTCATTTCTTTTTATTCCCCTCCTTCGTGCCTTCTCTCCTGGACCCTCCTTCTTTTTGTCTTTTTCCAGCAGCCCTCCACGTGTCCACACTCCTCCTTTCTCTAATCCATTTGCTCTTCATGTCCTGTAGCCTCAGCCCACATGTTTTTCTCTTTAGCCCATTCCAATCTTTTCTTTTCTTCAATTTTCTGGACCCATTTAAACAAATGGAAATCAATGTATGACCCATTTAGCTTCAATTACAATTTCTTGTCTTCCTATTTTGCCATCCATATAAAACATGGGGTGATCAAGGAGGAAAGGAAAACTTTCAAATGCAAGTCAAAACACATGTGAAGAACCAATTGACACATTGACACTTAAACCCATTAGCTTTTATCTTTTTCAATCAAACTCAAGATATTAATTTCAAAATCAAATACATTTAATTCTCTATCAATGACTTCCCAAATATAACCAAAATATATGTCAAATATAATTAAAAATGGGAGTCATCACACATAAGAGCTGTATATATTAATCAAGCACAATTGGATAAATATTGCATCTCAATCATATTATTTGCCTCAAATTTAGCACATAAAACCATGCAAATCCAAGGATTTGTCACCAAGCGGTGCCCGTGGGCGCCATTTGGGTGCCACTCTGCAGCAAAAAAAATCAACTTCGCGAATTTAGGGTTTCTACACCCTATATAAGCTTCCTAACACCCCCAAACCTGTTTCCAAGCCCCATTTGCACGAAAAAAGGTAGCTATGCTAGGGTTCTCTCAAAATCTCTCAAACCCACTCATCCCACTTCCATTTCCATGACATTTCACCTCATATCTTCCATATTTTCTTCTTCATTTCCATCTCCTCTTACATTTTCACCACCCTTCTTCTCCTTTTCATCCCTCCTCATCACAACCACTTTTTGGGTAGTTTTGGGCGAAATTCCTCTCCTCCTTCCATGAGAGGCTAACTTCTTGATGCTTTGGTAGTGTGAAGATGGTCAATTGCTTCAATAGGCTTCATAGGGGAGTTTCTCTTGTTCCATGCTCTTTCATTGTATATTTGGGATATGTGGTTGCAATTCCTTTTGTATTTTGGGTAGAGACATGGTTTTATCTTTCTATTTGTTATGGATTGATATCATATGTATTGGATACTATGTTTGTATGTCAAATTTTATGCATTTCCTTATTTCCTATGTGAATTGATTCATGATGCTTTACATGCTTTAAGTGGTTGCTTGGCTTGAATAGCTAGTGTTTCAATTAGGTTGTTGTGGTTGCACTTCCTTGAAGAGGATTTTGATTTACAAACTTGTTTCTAATACACATCAAGTGGAACCTAACTCTAACCCTAAGTAATGACTAGTTTTAAGTGGTTGCTTGATTAGCTATTAATTAGTGTTGGAGGACCCTTAGTGGTTGCTTTGAGATTTTTCTAATAGACTTGATGAATGATATGACTCTCACGATCTTTTTAAAGAAGCAATTGAACCATTGAATCACTACCAAAGCCCCTTTCCATTGCATTTATTTTAAACCTTCAAACCTTTATTTGAAAAACACCAAAAACAAGCACTTACATTTTCTTACTAGTTTAATCAATTAATTAAAAAAACCAAACAAACCCTTTGCCCTTTGTCACTTTTGATTTGCATTTAGTTTATCTTAGGGTAGTTAAAAGACTCCTCAAGAGAGACGACCCGAGGTTGTTCCACTGTGTTGCAATCCTTGGTTTTATAAATAACTTGCATTTAACCCCAAGGCGAATAGGAAATGGTTAAATCAATGGCGCCGTTGCCGGGGAGTCATTTTTGACTCCCTAAGGTAGCTAAGTGTCAATTGAAACATTGACAAGGGGTAGGAGTCACTAAGATTAGGTTTAAGTCATAATTGCATCATTTCATCATTTAGGATTAGTTTTGTTTTTGTTTGCACATATATTGTTTGCTTGTCGTTCTGTGGGACTGAGTAATTGAATTCTCATGTCTTGGGATTACAACAACTTTGGTTACAATCATAATCCACATAAGGATTCAAACTCTTTTGTGAGAAATACCACTAGGATGGAAGAGACACCTTCTTCAATCATGAATGAATTAGACAAGGAGAGAGACAAAATGTTTGCAATTCTCAATTCCTCCTCCAAATCCAATAGCACACCATGTAGGGACCCAAATTTACCCCCAACACAATATCACACATACTTTGATTATCCTTCTCCACCATATCCCTCTACCTACCATGAGCCATATCACCATCCATATCCTTCATCATATAAAACCTTATCATATGAGTCTTCACCTCCACCACATAGACCGTGCACAAAACCATACTCTTCATCTCCACCTTACCCATCACCATATTCCCATTCATGCCAAACTACATATCAACCACCACCACGTGAACCCTCACCTCCACCCAAACCCATCACTCGGAAACAAAATCCCCTTGATGCTTTCTTTAACTTACCCCAACATGGATGACCATACAAAAGAGCTTAAGAGGATGTATGCTGTTAATAAAGCCCGATCCCTAGAACTATATAGGAAGAAAAATGCATGTGGACTCTCCAAGCAATTGGAGGAAGAGTTGGAAGAGTTAGGGGAATACCTCAATGCATTTTACATGCATGTGCTTTGGAAAAGAACTCAAGGAGAAGAGGGAACCCCTTGGCCCTATGATCCTAAGAGTGAAGAGAGTGAGCAAGTGGTACCTCAAGTGCAAGAGGATGCACTTTCAAGTATAATTAATACCCCTTCTATTCTAGAAGAAACTTATCCTCCTCATACAACTATTTTGGCTAGTGAGAATGAAAATGGGATAGATGAGGAAATCATTGTTGATTCTCCCCATATACCTACAATTGAACATGCTCACCATGATGTCATTAGTAGTACTACCACACTTGAGCCTACCAATTGCACTGTTGATTCTTCTTGTGATGATCATGTTTATCTTCCTATTCATAGCAATGTTGAAGATGCTGAAAATATTGATCAATTGTCATGTTCTTGTGATGAGCATATAATTTGTATGAATTGCATTGATCGTAAGTGTCATTTACTTGTCCAATTTCGTGATCATGCATTGCATAATACTAGAATTGCTATTAGGAATGAGCATGAGTCTTTTGAAGAAGGTGAGTCTAGTCCAAGTACTAGTGTTGATGATAAATTTGAGAATAACCATTCTATAGGACTTAGTGAATTGCATGTGTCACATGATGTTGAGGTACACCCTCTACTTTCACCCACTCCACCCAAGAGTGGGGATAACAATGATGATTTAGATTTGATCACTAGTCCTTTAGTTGATACATGTACACATGAGCTTTCTTATTCTCAAATCTTATCATGTGATTTGCCTCCTGACATACTTGGACATGATTGTGGTATAAGTTGTGTTGATTTGAATCATGTTGTTGATAAAAGGATAGTACTTGTTTGTGATACTACCATTGTTACAAACCACATTGATTTTGTAATACCATGCTTTGATAGATGTTTGAATGTGGTTGACTTTATCGGTTTTGAGAAGCATCTACTTTCTTATGTGCCTAAGCCTAAACTTCTCACATTGCATACACCACTTTGTCACTTTACTTGTGCTAATTCTTTCCATGGATTTAAGTACTTTGACTCATGTGGTGTACTTGGAGTTGGTAGTGTTGCTTTTGTGTTGGCTAACCCTTTTCAGGCCTATCATTTGGGAGGATCCCATATATACCATTTACCACTCTCACTTTTGGATCACCTACTGATGGAGCCTAGACCACCACCGAGGAGGACAAAATCAATTCTCCTCTTGATTCTTCTCTCAAGCTACAAGCCTCCATGAGTCAAGGTTGTCCCTTTCCTCTCTTGTCCTTTTGTTATACATGTTCTGGCTGGCTGGTGATATTTTGTGATGCATGTTAGGATAAGTGTGGGGGAGGGACACATCTAGTAGAAAAGGTAGTTTAGTGTTAGTTGAGTCAATAAGAATCCCTTATGATGTCATTCTCTTGTTGCGCCACATTGCATTGAGGACAATGCATGATTTAAGTGTGGGGGGAGGGACTTGTGGTAGCCATGTTTGATTCATTGGGTTTGTGTCATTTCCACATTAGTGTCAATTTTTCAAAAAAAAAAGGAATTATTACTTTCAAGCTTCCAAGTTTCATGTTGTGTTGAATGTTCACATTCATTGTAATATGGAACAAAGTTGCACTTTTACCTATTTTCACATTTTTTTCTTTCAAACCTAATGTGGAAAAACTTTTGAAAACCTATGGGGCAAGATTAGAACCTACCAAATTTTCAACAAGTTAGTATTGAATCAATACCAAGCATATGCATTTTCATTAAATTATTATGTCACCGGTTCGACCGAAATGAACTTGAAGATTGCAAAAAAAAAATATATCAACAGAAAAAAAAATGAACTTGATTAAAAAAAATGAACTTGATTAAAAAAATATCTTCATCCTAATTATATTAAGTTATTAAGTATTAACAATATTTATATATTTAATTTTCATTAAATTATTACGTCACCGGTTCGACCGAACGGTCCAACCGTTTCAACCATGACCCGCTCAGTTTTCCGGCTCGACGTCCGGCTCGGGTTTTAAAACCTTGGTTATAAGTAGGCGAGGTTATATAAATTATCAAATGAAAGTATTAATTTTAATTCAATTATTTCTTTGAGCGAAATTTTGGCTTTTGTGATGGCTAACCTGGCATTTTGGTGTAGCTGCGAGCCTGAGACGATTAATTTATTATACATGGTGGTGTAACTGATTCAATGAATCTGCATCTTATTAAGAGTTGTAAAAATCTAAAATTGTAATCCAATTAATGAAAAACACAGTATTTATCGGTCAACCTTTTTGGAATCTAATAGTTTTAAAAGTTTAGCGGATTTTTGAAGTAGACCTTATTATATCGAGTTGGCCAGTTGGGTGTATGTCACAAGAAGAAAGATAATCTAGTTGTGTGAATTTAATTATAGTTGGCAAAAAAAAAGAATTTAATTATAGTTAGGTCACCATGTAATAAGTATTGGGTACAGTGATAAGGCAACTGACAAACCTCAAGTAAATGTGAGTCTAAACATTCAAAAAATGCTTTGTTAAAAGGTTTAACTGCCTTTGGTTCAAAGCGCCTTACATGGACATGCCTGTATTATATTACTTTGCTCTGAATATTTGGTAATTCTAGTTTACTTGGTCCAGTTGTAGAGAAGACTAGAGATTTGGAAAAAGGCACAAGATACTAGAAAAAATCCTGGATTAAGAGTCAAAGGTCCCACTCTCATGTTGTTACCAAAACAATTAGAGTTAGGTTAGACCATTATAATTTGGTCTTGGAGGTTTTATAGAAGAGTGAATTAATAAATATTATCTCTATGTCTTCCAAAACTACCACTGTCACATGCATAACATTATGAGATTTTTCGTATTTGTTAATTGTGTGCCGAATAGTCTTGCATTAAAAACTATGTACCAAATTATATATATTGTCAAGAATAGGATTCACACACAAAAGACTTCAAGCATTATTCAAGCAATCTGCCTCTGTATTCAACTCAAATTACCAATACAGAGAGTTCTAAATTGCAATACAACAAGTTTCACAAAGGAATCGATGCTACTGATGTGTACACAACTAAAAGATATCACAGTAATCACAAGTGTGAAGGAAAGAAAAAAGAAAACAGTAGAAGAATAACAGAAACTTTCAAAGAGAAAAGAAGAGAAATTTCAGAGTGAAATGCTGATCAACAATGTTACTCTTACGTGGCAACAGATTTTCCCCTTCAGCTACCTGACTAACACCCTCAGCTTGGGCCTCACTTTGCCCGAGGGCCCAATCATGACATATTCTTAATGTACTTGTGTACCAACCAATAAATCATAATTTCAAGGTAAACAAAGACTTTCCAAAAATAAGAGCTACTATTTGACTTTTTGGAGAATCATTAGAAATCAAAATAAGTTATTTAAAAAATGATTGTAATGGATTTTTCTCTAAAATTGTTTATTTGACTTATAATTTAACATATGATATAATAATATACAAAATATGTTATGATTAAATGGTTCATTTCGTTTCATTAACTTCACAAAAAAAAGTCAACTAGCTCTTTATATTACTATTAAAGGGTACATTTCACTTCATTAACTTCTCCAAAAAGAGTCAACTAACTCTTATATTTAGGCAGAGAGGGAGTATCTCTTTACCTTCATTGCATGTTAAGAAAGATCCATCATATATTTGATGCAAGAAAAGGAGGGGGTGAAACTCTTAAGTAGTATAATATTGCAATTTGGATATATAATAATAGTCCTAGCTACTCTAATTTTTGTTTCTTCCTCTACCCAATAAACATCACACAATGAAATCACCTATACTTAAAATAGGGCCAATATGTTCTGAGCTTGAAGGAACTTATTTAGTTCATGAGACTATAGTAATAAAATATACTTGAATTTCTACGATTTTTAGCAATCTCTCCATTGATCATAAGACGGTCATTTTTAGGCTTAAAATTTTTAAAAGCATGCTCAATAAAATTTTTATTTTAGAAAATGATAAATTTTATTTTATCGTTTTGAATTGTAATTGTAATTATATATAATAATATGAATATATGCCATGAATAATTGAACAACACCCTGTGATCATGAAAATTAAAAAACACCCTAATACAGAACACACATCATTTGGGCCGTTGGGCCATTAATATTCATTCTTGAAATAACTGAAAAGGTAAAGGAAATGTGAAATTGTACAAAGCAAATTGTGAAACAATGCATGTGAGGCCCAATGGGCTCTCTCTGGATTGTACTTTTTAAATTTTTTGAACTTTCACTTTTGGGGGGATTTGCAGTTTAGTCCCTGGTAAGGGAAATTAATACTGGAAGGTCCCAATACATTTCAAAATAATTATAAAGTCTCAGAGGCCCTTTCCTGCAATTGTTTGCTTAACTTCATTGACCATTTTGCCCTCATTAAAGATGGTTGTCATCTCACTGGTCCCTACAGGGGGACTATGCTTTCATCTTATGAGGGCAAAATGGTCATTGAAGATAAGCAAACAATTGCAGGAAAGGGCCCCTGAGACTTTATAATTATTTTGGAATGTATTGAGACCTTCCAGTATTAATTTCCCTTACCAGGGACTAAACTGCAAATTTCCCTTCACTTTTCGGTGTGGCATCTCCCTTGTCCCTCTTCCTAATGATTTGTTTTTCGCACAAAAAACTCTTAGATGGGATAGATGGCGGAGGCTCATCAAGGCGAATGTTTATCTCTAGACTTAAAAGTTAAAACAATAAAAGATTGTTATAAAAAAAACAAGAAAAGATTGACAAATCCATGAATCTGTGGTGCTTTAATATTCTAAAATAAGGCAGTTAATATAATTAATACACAATGTTGGTCTATTAATGCTTAAATAGTATTATAGACTTTTAGGTGAAATTAGTATGGCAACAAGATTAATTTTCTATTGTTAGAAATTGATTAGGACTGATTAATTTTAGGGTTTTTAATCCTTGTTTATTTTCTTAACATAATCTCTCTTTACAACTTTATGCTAGTTACAAGGACATTTTTTCTTATTTTCTGATGTATACATAAAATGTTTAACTTCACGGTCAACTTTCTCACGCCCTGTTCAGCTATGTATGTCCAAAGCACACAAGCAACAAAGTCGGGTGGTGGTCTGGTAAGGTTTCGGTTCCTCCAAAGAACCGAAAGCAAAGCGTTATGTCGGGATCGGGTAAAAAGCAAAAAGTATTGCGCGCAGAGCATGACTTTGAACTCAAAAGGAAAACATAAGGTGACTTTTGACTCTAAAAAATACATCGTATGTTGGGTGACACTTGAGGTAAAACACGAATATATTTTTTAGAGTGAAGGTGCAAAAATGACATTAAACTTTACCCAAAGTACGTTTGTAATATTAAAGTGTCGCGATATACAAAAATAGTATCAAACTTGGGGCCCAGATGCAAATATAGTATTTTCACTTAAGATAAATAAAGTTTAAATATGAAAAGACTCTTATGCCCCTCATTAAATTTTATTTCATGATGGAGGAACGGGGGCATAAGAGTCTTTTCATATAAAATTTTATTTCTCTTAAGTGAAAATACTATATTTGCACCTGAACCCCAAGTTAGGTACTCTTTTTGCAACTCGCAAAACTTTAGTATTAGCAACACTCCTAGGAGTATCATTTTTGCATATACTCCTTATTTTTTACCCTAAACCCAATTACTTTTATGCTCCTTGAGAACGACACTACTCGAGGATAGCTTCTATTATCTCTTGCATCTAAATTTCTTTAAGAGTGCCCGGATTCAAGACACACTATGTTGGGCTCATAGGGTCTTTAGAGATACTTATAGATTATTCACCAACATGGTTTTTACATAAGCAACACATTCAAATTATGCTCTTTTGGATTGAATTAGCACATTACCAACTTGTTTATTGTTGCTCGGCACCTATTTAGCAACATGGTCGAGTTCTTCTATAAAAAAATGTGCGTGGGTGCTAATTGAGCTACACGCTCTCAATTCCTGAAAGGGGTTCTCCCCCTATTAATGGTTTAGTACACGTATCATGAATTATCACTTTACTTTTTAATGTTTTATTGAGAAATGAGTAATGCAATCAATTTTAATAGCCATGATCCATAGTTATATATGACAAGAGATTTAAGAAAGGCCGGCCTGATCAATTATCCTCTATTCGGGTTCACGTCATGGGCCCAATTAATATATGATCATCAAGAAAGCCCACTGATTATAGCTCTGTACGTGACCAATCAAAAAAATATTATAAAAAGCTTTAATTCATATTCCCCATTTTAATATTTAAAACTACTTTTAACCACTTCCTTAGTTCCTATGAAGTAATTACATGTAAGGGTAAAGATGTAACTTTACCAACAAAGTATTGGGCTGACACAAATATGTCTTTTCCTAATATACTAATAAATTTTTGTAACAAAATTTAAGACAAAAATTAACAACAAAATTTTCCATAAATGGGTTTTTTGAATAATATCGTGTTTTGTTTTAGTAAATCGAAAAGGTTAACATAACACAATTTCAATAGTGGTCTCAGTGTTGTAAAATAGTGATAATCTTTGTCGTGTTAACTTGTAAGTTCAATGTGATGAATGACCAGTATGAGTTTATGATAAACCTGACATGCTTTATAACCTAAAAATTAGAATATGCAAACTTGAAGGGTTGACTAATGAGTTTCACATTAATGGTTACCAAAATCCATTTTTAAATGAAATTGCCTCAAGTATTAGCATGAAAATTGAAATTGTCATAATTTTTGTCTCACGATCAGAATCATGCAATAACTAGTCAATTTGATTTGTTGATATTTGAGCTGACTAATTACTATGAGTTAAGAATCTAAAGCTGAAGAGAGAGAGAGAGTGAGCGAGGAGACAATGTCATAATAAGATTCTGATGCATCATTCTTAAACCAGAAACATTAATGTCATCGAGTGAGTGTTCGTAAAGGTGACGGCATCTAGCTAGCAACTCATATATTACAATTAATTAAGCATCGAATTTAATTGTTGCAGAGAAAATCAGAGTGTTTTAGTAATGACAGGAAATAATGAAGAGAAGCAGAACTTGGTTTTCTGCCATTTATCAGCGACGTCGTGTTTGACCTGCTACCCATGGGGTTGTGACTTGTGACTTGTGAGTGTGAATGTGAGAGATAAATATAATAATAAATAAAAGAAATAAAAGCCTGATCCCAGGGGATTTTGTATTATTATTACTATAACTATAACTATCATATTATTAGGATTCATTTAACCCATACCTTGATTTGTGTATTCTGTAATCTGTACTGCCTCTTCCACGGATTTTAGGGACTACTGCTTTATTATTTCTCTCCTTTTAATTTCCAATTTTTTAATTTAAATCTCCCACTATTATATAATGTTATGGTGATCGATCAATTATTAAAATATACCACGTTACTGTTAATGTGCCAAATAAACAAATTGGATTTATTCAAGTAAAATAAATATTACCAATATCCATATATAGCTTAATTATATGTGAAATTTATGTTTTAAGAAAAGATGGAAACTAATAGAACTCATGTACTACCCCATATCATAAGTATAAGGATTAGTTACAGTTAAATTTGTGTCTTAAATATAAAAAAAAAATTCATTTTCTCTTATATTTTGTTAATTTTTATAAAACAACTTATTTGACTTATATAGCCTCATAGATGATCTAATTATGTTTGTGCATGTGTGTACATCTATCTAGATATGTATTTATATGTATAATGTATTTAATTAATAATTAGTTTATGTAATATTTTGTTAGCTTGTCAAATTCGTCAAACTGATCAGTTTTATAAAAATGGATGATTGAACTCTAATACAGCCAAAAGATTTGTTGGCATGCACCACATATTTCCGCATAATTTTGGATGCAATTCCTTAAGTATAATTAACTCGTGTGATTGCACCGATGATAGTTAAATGTATTAAGTCTTAATTCTTAAATGCTTCCAGAAAATATGACAAAGTTAACATTATAAATAGTAAGAAATAGTACTTGAGAAAATAAGCGAATAGTCAAAGCACATATTAACATCATCCATGCATGTCTCACGTGCTACCAAACAAATACAGTCCTAAGTGAACTTGAGTTGCCTCCCACGAAGCGCTAAATTTATAGTCTTCAGCCAGACTTTCCAACACTAGTCACTAATTATAAGTATCAAAAACTAAAACCACTTTGTCTTCATTTCTCCTCAAAAGACAAGGTTTCAGCAAAAATGGGCATTCATATAAGAAACATAATTCAATATAATACTTGGTAAGCTCTAATTCAAATACCTCAAAATTATCCTCAATAGTCCCCAAATATTTTGAAAACCCAATAAAATCCATTGGACTCTCATCAGTAAGAGTCAAAAATTCATTAGGAAGATTTTGAACAACAATTGTTGGGATTTCTACTTGTTCACAACAACAAGAATTAGGCTCCAATCTTAAAACCTCAATTGAACACTCAACATTGTTCTCTCCCTCTTCACTTTCTAAGTCACTATCACCCTCACAATTGTCACAAACCTTTGATATCACATCATCACTTCCCATGATCAATTCTCCATTTGAGGTATTTTCTACACAAGAGTCAATTGATGCATCAATGAAAACACCTTTTTGCCTTAAAGACTCAACTTGAGAAGTTAGTTCACCTAATTTGATTGCTAAATTTTCAAGAGCTAATGTTTGTTCCCTCCATTTTTCATCATCCCTAGCTCTATACTCATTTTCATTATTATCAAGATAAAGTTGAAGCATATTCATTATTCTTGACATCTTCTCTTGACTGGAACTAGACTCATCTAAACTATTAGGTGATATTTGACATTGTGGTGCATATGAAGGGAAAGAATAATTTGGATCCCTAGACAATGAATGTTCATGATTCCAACTAAGGTTAAAAGAATTATTATGCCAATTAGCTTGAACCTTAGCAAAATCATCCTCTACATAATCCATGGTTGAGACATAGGGACATTGATCATCATAATGGTTATTTCCGCAATAACTGCAACAAATGTACTCATATTGAGTTTGAAAAGCATTAGGGTCAAAACAAGATGTTGAATAACCATTATCATGTTCAAATCCATCATTTTCCCCATTAGTCCACCAAGGATAATCCATACACAAGTTCAAAGAAAAACTAATAAACACAAAGACACACAAAAATAACAAATATACACATGAACACTAGAAAAAAAACTAAAATTCTACAAAGAAACACAAGAACAAATATATACAAACTCAAGCTTAAGCTACTATTGCTATAATCAAGATTAACCAAGGACGGTTTTGGGACACAAATCCCCGGCAACGACGCCAAAAACTTGTTCGCACCGCAAGTGCACGGGTCGCGCCAAGTAATAAAGTGATAAGAAAAGTATCGTTCCCACGAGGATTTGGTTCCAAAACCCGGTCAAGTAATGATTATCGCACTCTCGCTCAATTTGAGTGATTCAAATATCAAGATGTGAAGGGTAACTATAAAAATAAATAAGAAAAACTATAAACAAATGATTCTTAACTTCAAGGATAAAATGGGTCCTAAGATTATTTTTCCCCCTTGTATTTCATAAACTTAAAGAGCCTCCTCTCACAATTGCTTTCAATGACTATATATTTGCTAACCTAGGGTTCTAGAATACTTGTAAACGCTCCGTCGAGTCAAGAATAAGTGTTTAATTCTATTAATCGTGCAATCTCTTGTCACAATTAATAAAACCCAATTTTTAAGTTTCAACCCTAATGTGTGATTTAGCCTAAAGTCGCCTTGGCTAATCAAAACAAATTCAATACTCAATTCCACTAAAGTGTAGTGGTGAGTAAGGGTCAAATCCACAATCTAGGTTTATAACTTGCTAATTCACGGTCCAATTGCCACGCAAATTAAGAGATGGTTTGAGAATATTTTTTATGATTAACAACTACAAATTTAACCTAACTAGAGCTATATTACCGAAATGGAGTTGTGACAAAGTTAAGTGGAAGCATCTCCCTCTCCAAAGTACTTTGTGCTTTTGGTGAATTGTACCTCATATATTTGCATTACTTGATATAATCTAACTAAATCCTTGAGACCTCTTAAAGCTAAGAAATCTTCAAGAGTTTAATTAGGTTAACCAAGCCTAAAGCTCTTTCAAGCTTAGCACATACCTTAAGCTAACATTAAGCACTAAATCTAGCACTTAAGAAACACATTCATTTCACAAACATAATAGGAGCTAATCACACACACATACATTCATGAAACTACAAAAGATTAAGCATAGGTTTTCATGTACTTAACCTAAAAGAGAGATTTGTAAGACAAAATCAAGTAGGACACTTAAAGCTAAATGTCCTAACCTAATGAAACCTAAATCTAGGAAGACATTAGGCAAAAAGATAAGTCTAGCTTACAAACCTAAAAGAGTACATTACAAATACATGAGGCCAAATGTGAAGATCTACAAGCACATTCCTTTGGAGAGAGAGATGAAGAAGCTTAGCTAGACATGGAGATGTGGAAATGGAGGTGAAGTTGCGTGGGATTCATGGAGGATGGAGGGAGAATCACGAAAATGGTGGAAGAATGGTGAAGAAGATGAAGATGGAGTTGAGAGAAAAATGGGAGAAGAGAGAGAAAGTGAAAGTGGAAGTGTTGTCAAAAATGAAGTTGGTTGTTAGGTTTATGCAAGTGGGAGTTGGATTAGTGAGAGTGATTAGGAGTTGATGAGTTGTCAAGTGGTGGTGGTGAGTTGTCAAAAAGATATTTTGATGGTTAATGGAGGGTGTTATGCGAAATGGTGTTTATGAAAGGGAAGGAAGGGTAGTTTTGGTATTTAGGTAAAAGGTGAGTGAATGTGGTCCTAATGTGGTCTAGGTGCATTGTCAAAGTTCTCTCCTTTTTTCTCCAATTGATTGTGCTTCCAAACTTGCCCTTAATGAGGCCTTCAACTTTGAATTTGAATTTTTGGCTCCATATTACCCCTTTTGGAAATGTGCAAATCCCTTGTTTTTGACAAAAGGGGTAACTTTTGTCTTATGCCTTTGCCTTTCCCTCCAAGCCAATTCCTTGCACTCCAAGCTATCCCAAAGGGTTGTGGGGCCCACGTGGGACCCCCCTACACATGAAAACGCACAACTAGTCAAAAATGACCAAAATACCCTTGGTTACTTAAATTGCAAGTAATTAAGCTAGGATTTTCCATATATCCACCTATAAGTATGTGCACATAAAATCACCAATAATGATCAAATATAACAATTAAATCTCTGTTCGCACCGCAAGTGTACGGGTCGCGCCAAGTAATAAAGTGTAAGTAAAGATCGTTCCCACGAGGATTTGGTTCCAAAACCCGGTCAAGTAGAGATTATGACACTCTCGCTTAATTTGAGTGATACAAATATCAAGAGTGAAGTGTAACTATGTAAAAAATAAGAAAAACTATAAACAAGTGATTCTCCAACTTCAAGGATAAATTGGGACTTAAGATTATTTATCCCCCTTGTATTTTCTAACCTTAAAATGGTCTCCCCTCACAATTGCTTTTAATAGCTATATAATTGCTAACCTAGGGTTCTAGAATACTTGTAAACGCTCCGTCGAGTCAAGAACAAGTGTTTAATTTCATTAATCATGCAATCTCTTGTCACAATTAATAAAACCCAATTTCTAAATTTCAACCCTAATGTGGCTATGTGAGGCTAATAAGTATATGTCTATCTTATTAACAAAACCATTCATTTGTCATGCAAACTTCAAGTTCTCACACTACTCCACTCAAGTTCTACACTTAACCTAGCTCTCTCAAGTCATAAGTCAAATGAACAAATCAACTAAATGGTGATCAAGCATTTAGAAGCATTAGGGCTAGAGTGAAATAAACACATATATAACATTAATCACAAAAGGAGTGGAAAAATCAAGAGTTAATCCATACAAGGGTTCAAAATAATCCTAAAGCAAAGTGCTTAGCTACTCATGTTCAACAATACCAAAGGAAAATATACAATAATAGTCATAAACATTGAACAAAAGTAAGGGAAGGAGAATGGAGAAGAAGAACCAAGATGTGAAGCCCAAATCTCTTCAAAACTTCAAACCCCAACTCAATCTCCACCAAGATCCATGCCCTAGCACACCACAAAGCTCCCCAATATGCCCAAGAAGTGAAGAATGACGAGCTCCCTCTGTTTTGCCTCTTTTAAACCCTAAATTTCGAGTGAGAATGGTGTAAAACGCAAAGTTTCATTTTTTCGCAGGTTCGCTGTTCGTTCGCTGATGGCTAACGTTCAGCTAACCCCATTTTCACAGGTTCGCTATGCGTTCGCGAAATGCGAACCTCCAGCGAAGAATTTGGCAGAGAGGGTGCATTTTTGGATCGATTCGCTGTCCGTTTGCTGAGAGCTAATGTCCAGCGAACCCCTGTTTTCCTTTTCTCTTCTTCTCTTCTTCATTGCTTCCATTCTTTTGGTGTTCATATGACTGTCCATTTGTTCCTACTCACATTAACTAGAAAGGGGTGGTGAGTTCCTTAACACATTATAAAAAATTAAGCAATTTCAACTCATAATCTCGCACACAAGTATTTCATATCATTTTCTTTACCCTATGAGTATTGCTATATTTCTATCTATTTAATTACCAAAAACATGTGATAAATGAGAAAATTCAGATGAAATATGTGTGCAATTATGAAGCTCATCACTCCCCCAAACTTGAGTCCTTGCTTGTCCTCAAGCAATTTAGAAATCTTTATGATTTGACCAAATGTTTTCCCTAGCTTGATTTAATTACTTATCCTCACATGTTGCTCTCTTAATTGAGTCTTAGAAAGTATGAGCTATATGTAACGATGTATGCATCTCAATTTTAAAACAAACTTTCCAAGATCTTTGAACTGGTGTGTGTGTGTGTTGGAGTTAGGAGAGATTATCCAGATTTTAATCCAGCCACTTGCAATAATTCAATGCATGTATAAAGTTTCATTTTCAAATTTCTCCACTCTTTTCTTCATACTTCTCCATTTTCAACTTGTGGCACATAAATTCAAAATCAAGAGGGCTTTTAAAGCTTGTAATGGGGCCGGAGGTTCAAGTGTTTAGCTAATTGAAAGAATGAGATAAAGGAATTCAAATATCTTGAGATAAATGAAAACATTTCATTAGATTCACTCACACACAAAATTTTCTTCCAAGAAGCTTGAAATTCCCCCAAACTTATCTCAAATTGATTCTTTGTACTCCTAGTCTTATTGCAACAAACTTTTTTTTCATACTTATTTTCTTCTTTTCGACTTTTTCTTTTCTTTTTTTTTCATTCATTCATTCCTCATTTTTTTGACTTAGGAGTACAAACTTTTCTTTCTCAATCCATATTTCCCTTTTCAAAATGTTCTTACATTTTTACAACTTTGGCAACCCTACAAATCCTCACTACCAATGAAATGTCAATTATCTCAAGATTCAGGTAGTTCATGGTTTTTCGGGCTGAAGGGTTAAGTCCAATGTGGGTTTCAAAAAGAAATTTCACATGGTTTTTTCATTATAAAGCTCAAAAGGGGGTGCAAAGGGGATAGAAATTGGCAAGGATGGCTTGAAAGGCTCAATCGCATTTAAGAACTGCCTCAATCATTTTTTTAAAATTATGTGTCATAAGTTAAAAACGATGAAGTTTTCCAAAAAGAATTTTGAAATTATCAAATGAAAGAGAATACATGCATAGGATTATTACAGGTTTCCTTCACAAAATTCATCAAATAACTCTAACTCCATTAGTGCTTAAGTTGTTCAATAGAAACAGGGAAACATTTGCTTTAACATTGACATATAGATCTACTTTTCATAGGTCACTTAGTCAAGCAACATCTTTCTATCATTGGATTTTCATACATCTTTTCAAGAAAACTCATGGTCAAATTGATTCAAAAAAATGCAACAACTCAGTTTGGGATAACAGTTCACACATTCACCAATCAAAAACGTCAAAAACAATTTCCCGTGCACTTATTGATAAACTCCATAATTTCACATATTCCATCTCAATTTCCTTTGAATGTACATGATTTTTGGTGACAACTGATTGAGAATGATACAAATACATATAGGAAAAAGTACAAATTGAAAAATATGCATTTGTGTGAAATTTGGAGTAATATGTGTTTGTAAATTATTTTTGAAGTTCATCAACCCTCTTTCTCTTTTATAGGAAGAGGTGGACAAGTGAAAAAGGCTAAGGAAAACATGGAGTTTCCAAGAAAAACATAGGACAAGCTTAAGAGTGAAGCAAGGGACAAAAGAGGAAAAAGAAAAATTCTTCCTGACATTCGTTGAGCTTTCGTCGCACAACTAAGACACGACGAATGATGCTTCCTCTCTGCCTCCAATCTGTTCGTTGTGTGTTCGTCGCGCAACGAACGCACAACGAATGGAAAGTAAAACTCTGCGTTTTCAGACGCGAAAAAAATGAAACTTCTTGGATATAAAAGTGAGAGATCGACAGAAAACACTCATTCTTGACCTCTTGGGCATATTGGGAGCTAGGGTTATGCTTTTGGAAGAGTGGGTGTAAATGGATTGATCTTTTGAAGAGATTTGAAGCTTCAATTCCTTGGTTTCTCTCCTTCATCTCATTTCCCTCTCTCTTGTTCTATGATTGTGCTAGTATATGTCTATATTCTTTTGGATCTCATGAACATGTGGAGCTAAAGCTTTGATTCTAGGATTATTTGGAACCCTTGTATGGATTAACTCTTAATTCCTCTTCTTGCTTTGTGATTAATGTTATATATGTGTTTATTTTACTCTTCTCTTAATGCTTCTAAGTGCTTGATCACCATTTAGATGTTGTGTTCACTTGATTGATGCTTGAGAGGGCTAAGTTGAGTGTAGAACTTGGGTAAAATAGTGTGAGAACTTGAAGTTTGCATGACAAATGGATGGTTTTGTTGATAAGATAGACATATACTTATTGACCTCACATAGCCACATTAGGGTTGAAGCTTAGAAATTGGGTTTTATTAGTTGTGACAAGAGATTGCATGATTAATAGAATTAAACACTTGTTCTTGACTCGACGGAGCGTTTACAAGTATTCTAGAACCCTAGGTTAGCAAATATATAGTCATTGAAAGCAATTGTGAGAGGAGACTCTTTAAGTTTATGAAATACAAGGGGGAAAAATAATCTTAGGACCCATTTTATCCTTGAAGTTAAGAATCACTTGTTTATAGTTTTTTTTTTCTTATTTGTTTAAATTAGTTACCCCTCACTCATGATATTTGTATCACTCAAATTAAGCGAGAGTGCGATAATCATTACTTGACCGGGTTTTGGAACCAAATCCTCGTGGGAACGATACTTTTCTTATCACTTTATTACTTGACGCGACCCGTGCACTTGCGGTGCGAACAAGTTTTTGGCGCCGTTGCCGGGGACTTGTGTCCCAAAACCGTCCTTGGTCAATTTTGATTATAGCATTAGTAGCTTAAGCTTGAGTTTGTATATATTTATTCTTGTGTTTCTTTGTAGATTTTTTATTTTTCTTGTGTTCATGTGTATATTTGTTCTCTTTGTGTGTCTTTGTGTTTGTTAATTTTCTTTTCTTAGAACTTTGTGCATGGACTATCCTTGGTGGACTAATGGGGCAAGGGATGAATTAGAGCATGATAATGATTATCCAACTTCTTATTATGACCCTAATGCTTTTCAAACTCAATATGAGTACATTTGTTGTGATCATTGTGGAGATAATCATTATAATGAGCAATGCCCCCATTTTTCAGCCATAGATTTTGTAGATGATGACTTTCCTGAGGTTCAAGCTTGCATGATAATTCTTTTAACCTTAGTTGGAATCATGAACATTCATTGTCTTGGGATCCAAATTATTCTTTCCCTTCATATGCACCACAATGTCAAATATCATCCAATAGTTTAGATCAGTCTAGTTCCAGTCATGAGCAGATGTCAAGAATAATGGATATGTTTCAATGTTATCTTGACAATGAAAATGAGTATAGAGCTAGGGATGAGGAAAAATGGAGTGAACAAACATTAGCTCTTGATAATTTAGCAATCAAGGTAGGTGAACTAACTTCTCAACTTGAGTCTTTAATGCAAAAAGGTTGGTCCATTGATATGTCGAATGACTTTTGTGTAGAAAATGTGAGTTCAAGTGGAGAATTGATTATGGAAAGCGATGATGTGTTACCAATGAGTTGTGATGCTTTTGTGGGTGATTGTGAGTTGAAAGTTGAAGAGGGAGAGTGATTTAACCTAAATGTCGCCCTTTAGGTCAATCAAAAATTCTAAACTCAAATCCACTAAGTGAATAGTGGTGAGTATTAGGTCTTTTCCACAATTCAAGTTGAATCTAGCAAATTCTAGGCTAATATTGTCACGCAAATTAAAAGGCAATGAGAGGTTGATTTTATGTTTAACAAACTACAATTTAAAACTAGAAAGAGAAGTAAAAAACCGAATTGAAAGAGTGAAGAAAATGAGATAAGGAATCACCTCCCTCTCCAAGTACTTAGTGCCTTAGGTGAATTAGGCTTCTTAATCTTGTCACACTTAATTAAACTAGTTAAATCCTTAAGACTTCTTTAATCAAAGAAATCTACAAGCATTTAACTAACCTAATCAAGCCAAAAGCTCTTTTAAGCCAAGAACATACCAAAAGCAACTCTAAGTACTAAATCTAGCACTTAGGAAACAAATTCATTCCACACATATACAAGGTAGCAAATCGCACACATATACATACATGGAACTACAAAATCTAAGCTTAGGTTTTCATGTTCTTAACACAAAAGAGAGGTTTTCAAGCTACAATCATGTAAAACACCTAAAATCAAGGTGTTCTAACCTATACAAGCCTAGATCTAGGACATACATAGGCAAAAATGTAAAACTAGCTTGAAACCTAAAAGAGAAGATTACAAGATCATGAAGTCAAATGTGAGTTCTTCAAGCACTTTTCCTTGGAGAGGAGAGGAGAGGAGGCTTAGCTACACATGGAGATGTGGAAATGGAGGGAGATTTCGTGAGAAATCATGGAGGAATGGTGGTTAGGTTTCGTTTTGGTGAGGTGAGAGAAGAGAGAAAATGGAAGATGAAGAAGATGGACATGAAGTGGTAAAATGATTAATGAAGCTAGAAGATATTTATATGAGTGTTTAGATGAGTTAATGAGGTGTTTAGGGATGTTTATGGGCTGTCAAATTCGGCCAAGGCTATGGGTTAAGTGTGTGTGTACATGTAAGAGGCCAAGAGGGGTAGTAAGGTAAAGGAAGGGTATTTTTGGAAATGTAGGGTAAAAAGTGGGTGAATGTGGTCATAATGTGGACTAGGTTCATCTCCAAAAATTCCTCCTTTTTCTCCTCTCCATTGTGCTACCCTTTTTGCCCTTAATGAAGCCTCCAACTTTGAATTTGAATTTTTGGCTCCATATTACCCCTTTTGGAAATGTGCAAATCCCTTGTTTTTGACAAAAGGGGTAATTTTTGTCCTATGCCTTTGCCTTTTGACTCCAAGTCAATTCCTTGCACTCCAAGCAACTCCAAAGGGTTGTGGGGCCCACGTGGGACCCCCCTACAAGAGAAAAGCACCACATAGTCAAAAATGACCAAAATACCCTTAGTTACTTAAAATGCAAGTAATTAAGCTAGGATTTTCCATATAATCACCTATAAGCATGTGCACATAAAATCACCAATAATGATCAAATATAACAATTAAACCTCACTAATTAAGCTCAAATGCACATGCTTAAACATATAAATTTCGGTCCAATCAAATCCCCCACACTTAATCTTTGAACTCCGGTCAAAGTCATCCAAAAAGTCTAACTTAATCATTAAGCATATTGAAGGCAATTGGAATTGTCATTGTGTACAAGTTGATCTTTTTGAACCTTTCCCTAGATTATCACATGGGCCAAATTTAAGGATGCAAAGTGGAAACAAGTTTAACAAGTAACTAGAATTAGGAGGGAATGCTAAAAGAGATTTTTCCTCACCGGATTTAAGTGTTTGCACTCAATCTCTCAAGTTAGGAATAATGCCTAACTAGGGTCTTTGTAATCACTCTTTGGCTCAATGCATTCCACCTCACCATAGGCTTGTAATAGTTCTTAGTTCTCCACCCATTAGTATGCATGGCACAATCAAATCTAGGGGACTTTGGGGGTTGCATGGAAGGCTACTATGAATGATGAATGATGGATAGTAGTCAATGACCAATAATATAAACAAGTAGCTACCACATATACTTGCAATACAATAAATCCAATTCCCACAAAGCATGCTACATCTCTCTCCCTTTTTTTTCAAGCACTTTGTGCTTCTCTCATTTTTTCCTTTTCACTCTTATGCCTTTGGCATACTCAAGCACTTTGTGCTATTTTTTTCTTTCCTTAGGCCTTTGGCCTTATTTTTTTTTTCTTTCTTTTCTTGGCCTTTGGCCATTTTTCTTTCTCTTTTTTTTCATTAAGGCTCTCGGCCATAATTTTTTTTTTACTCATGTAGCATGCTTTTACAAGATACAACAATACAATACTAATATAAATGCAAGCATATGCTATAATCACTTATTCACACATTGGTCAAGGTGATAGAAAAGAATAGTGAATGGCCCAAAGGGGTTGAATCAAAGGATAATATTTGGTTGGCTTGTGTTTGGGTCATGAGGGTTTAGAATAAAATGCCCCTTTCCTCTTTGTTTGTACCATGCATTGTGATCTTGAACAAGAACTAGGACAAGTTCTAGGAGGTGAAATAACTATTGGCCCACTCAATTCGGTTGGAGGCTTCTCACTTTATGGCTTACTCTAATTAGTCTCTTCCTCCCTAAGAAAAGTTAAGTGAGAAACTAGCCTCCTCTTTGTAACCTTAAAAATGCCCCAAGCAATATCCTAAGTAGTCATTCCAAAAATAAAATCTACTTATACACTTTAGGACAATTTCATTTACTTTCACCATGCTTAATGACCAAATTAAACTTCTCAAACAAATTTACCTAAAAAGTCCAAAAATAAAGTGTAGAAGTTTTGAAATAACCACTTTGAAGCACATACTATACCCCCCCACACTTAAAGCATGCATTGTCCTCAATGGGACCAATCAAATCAAGTAGGAAGGCATAAACAAAGGCAAGGCAGCAATATAAAAGGCCGGGCAGTCCAAGCATACCAATGGCCTATGCATGTATTATTCACAAACAAACACTAAACACAACCTAACACAAGTTTATAATTTTTTTTCTTGGGTTTTCTAACAACCTAAAACAACATACTAGAAAATAAACCTAAACACAATCCTAATATTTTTTCTACTATCAAATGTCTTCCCCCACACTTAGAATAAGAACAATGTAAAGCAAGTAAGGGAAGGAAAGAAACAACCTCTTATGGAGGCTTGAAATTATCCTTGAAGAATAGGAACTTGTGGCCATGAATTTGGTGAATTCGGCCAATTGGAAGCTTCGTCATTATGCTTTTACCAAAAGCATCGCATGTGGCTTGGAGCTTCCTAGTAAGCTCCCTTGCGGCCTTAATGAACTCCCAATATTCCTTGTGCATCCGAAAAGTGCCTACAACATGAAACAAACTTCCCTTGTGCAAGGGGTTGTAGACATGCAAATAGGGCATAGAAATGGTGGTATCATGACAAGGAATAGGGAAATGGTTAGGGGTAGCATCAACAGAATCAAGGAATGTATGCTTAGGAAAATCATGAGACATGCTCTCAAGCTTAACACTTTCATCCAAATGATCAATCATGCTAACATTATCATATACAAAAGAGCAAGAATCAAGAATTGGAAATCTTGAAGGAACAAGATTATTCCCATGCATACTCAAAGCTCTAACATGTTGGCTTACCCACTCATCCATCAACCCATCAATAAAGTTCAAACCAAGCAAGGAATACCTCTCAAATGGATGCTTCATAGCTTCGTAGACATTGAATTTGAACAATTGATCATCCACTTTCATTGTCATGAAGCCCTCATTTAAATGGAGAAGTATGCTTGCGTCAACTTGCTTCCCTTTTGGATTTGAACTTCCACTAACTTGTGATAGGCTAGAGCTCCCCTTTAAACCATCTTGATCAAGTAGAAGTTCTTCATAAAAACCTTGAGAAGTAGGGTGCTTTTCATCATTCAATGCAACCCGATTGTCGACCTCATCCATTGGAGCATCACTCAAGACAACATCATCGCCATTGGTTGTAACTAATTCAAGTGTTTCTTTGGATTCCATGTCAACAACCAAATTAATAGAAACATCATCATCAACAAATTCTAAAAATTCATGAGTTAATGCACATGTATGGTTCGGCAAAGATGGTGTAGGAACATGCTTGACATCATGTAGAAACATGTGATCATGATAAGGCAAAGTATCAAGCTCAAGTGAATCAATAGGTATGTGCTTATCAAGAGTTAATGCATCATCAATCAAAGAATTAGACATGATCAAAGAATCTTCAAGTAATGGCACATCAAACTCATGAAAGCATGCATCCTTTTTAGGTTTAGGATTCACATGATCTTTTGTCCCACCGTTGGCACTCAAAGAATTAGATCCAACACTTGTATAACGGCGCCATGCATAGCAAACCACACACATGCTCAACTCATCACATTCACAAATAGGATTAGAAATATCAACACTAACATCATCAACAATGTCATGCCTAGTCTCATGCAAAGGGGCATGCAAAGGAGTGGAATCCTCACAAACAATATGAGTATCCAAATCACAACTAGGAGAATCACTAGGCAAAACAACATTAGACTCAAGGATGCTAGGTGATTCCACAACTATTTCCTCATCAACCTCATCATCACTTAAAGAACAAGATTCATCTATGGGGGAATGAGGTATAGATGTGGGTGAAGGGTGTGGAGTCTCAACTTCTACCAAAATTGGTGTATCATGTACCCTAGGATCGGCCTCATGGATCAATGGGAGTGCATAAACCGTCTCTTTACTAAATGAATTGGCCAATGAATGAAGAGAGGCGTCCATTCTATCCATCGTATCTAACATGACCTTCAACTTGGCTATCATATCCTCACTTCGACTAAAAGAAGAAGAAGCTTGAGGAGCTTCATATAGTATAGAGGAATGGGGTGGTGATTCATAGGGTGGGTGATCGATAGGAAATGATAGGTCATGAGGTGGAAATGAGGTATATGGTCCATCATAATCATGAGGTTGACATGGAGGGAGTGGTTCCTCATAATGGAAGTTGGGAAAATTATGAGGTGGGTGAAATGAGGGGTTAAATGGAGGATGTGGTTCATCATAAGAAATGGAAGGGAAATATGTGGAATAGGATGGGGGATATTCATAATCATGATGGTAAGGGTGAGGTGGAGGTGAATGATATGCATGAAATGATTGTGGATAGGAAGATATGTGTGATTGTGGAGGACACCCTAGGAACTCATCCTCTTGACAAGACCTATATGAATGTTGAGGCATGTTGTGAGGCAATCCATAAGAATCATGATATGATGCATGATATGCATTAGGAGAAGATTGAGAATGCATGGAAGGATGTTGTGCAAAATCATGATATGTGTCATTCCAATCCATGGTTCCTTCCTATATGCACATGACAAGTACAACTTTGTCACCAAAACAACCCATTTTCTTGATGAATGATGTGTAAAAATGAATGCAATGAATGAGTGCACAATGTAGGCAAAAATTGCTCAAAGTGTGAGCACACTTCCAGCCAAGTCAGACACCTAAAATCCCTGCAAAACAAACCACCAAAACCAGCCAGCAAAAATACCAAACAATCCAGCACAGTCCACAAAAATCAAGTCTAAGAAGCACTAAAGTGAGTGCTTTCAATAGGCTTAGCGATGTAGCTCAAAACAAGCTTGCAAAAGTCCAAAGAGTTGGACACAAGACCAGCCAAGATTAAAGCTCCAGAATAGCCTCAAATAGGCTTAAAAATTCCCTGCAAATTGGTTGAAAAACCTGCACAAAGTCCAGCCAAAACAAACCACCAAAACAGTGCAATTTCACAAAGTACCGGTTAGAAAATAAAGGCAACTAGAGCACCTTTTTCACAGTAATTTCCAACCAAACTTTCCAGATCAACCAGGCAGATATAAAGTGCAAATAACCAGCTTTCAAACAAATCAAACACTGCTCAAAACAGATAAGTATAATGCAAACAGTTTTGGTTCAAAGTTGAGCAGGAAAATGCACAATTACAGCATGTTTTTGACCTCTAGAGAAACGAATACTGCACCAAAAATTCAGCACAATATATCAATCAAAAGCTTATTCCAAACTGGTCAAAATGAGCCAAAGATCATGCAAAACAGCGCAGGATAAGATCAAACAGATTGGCTCCAAAGTCAGCCGTTCCGCAGGCAATTTCCAGAAAAACAGGGAATTTTCAAAAATTCACCCTGGACAGTAGAAAACGAGTTTCCTGGCCAATGATATATCAAAATAAAGCTTGCATCTTCTAGTTTTACCAGTTAAAACAGTTTCCAAAAATTCAGAATAGAGTGTTCCCAGTTTTGAAAACAGTGAGTCAGTCAAAACAGTGTTTTCAGAGCAATTTCCAGCAAAATGAACACAATGTCCAGCAAGCTTCCTAGCAATATTTTGGCTATCTAGAGCAGCCAATACACACTAAAACAGTCCAACAATATGCAAAATGATAATGAGCAAGCACAAATATGAAGCACAATGTATAAAGTTGCTCAAAATCACAAAATGTCCAACTTCAACAAAAACAACTACAAATTAAAATGTGACTTGTAAAACCTAAAACTAGCAAGATAAAACCTAAATTGGCAACGGCGCCACTTGATTTAACCTAAATGTCGCCCTTTAGGTCAATCAAAAATTCTAAACTCAAATCCACTAAGTGAATAGTGGTGAGTATTAGGTCTTTTCCACAATTCAAGTTGAATCTAGCAAATTCTAGGCTAATATTGTCACGCAAATTAAAAGGCAATGAGAGGTTGATTTTATGTTTAACAAACTACAATTTAAAACTAGAAAGAGAAGTAAAAAACCGAATTGAAAGAGTGAAGAAAATGAGATAAGGAATCACCTCCCTCTCCAAGTACTTAGTGCCTTAGGTGAATTAGGCTTCTTAATCTTGTCACACTTAATTAAACTAGTTAAATCCTTAAGACTTCTTTAATCAAAGAAATCTACAAGCATTTAACTAACCTAATCAAGCCAAAAGCTCTTTTAAGCCAAGAACATACCAAAAGCAACTCTAAGTACTAAATCTAGCACTTAGGAAACAAATTCATTCCACACATATACAAGGTAGCAAATCGCACACATATACATACATGGAACTACAAAATCTAAGCTTAGGTTTTCATGTTCTTAACACAAAAGAGAGGTTTTCAAGCTACAATCATGTAAAACACCTAAAATCAAGGTGTTCTAACCTATACAAGCCTAGATCTAGGACATACATAGGCAAAAATGTAAAACTAGCTTGAAACCTAAAAGAGAAGATTACAAGATCATGAAGCCAAATGTGAGTTCTTCAAGCACTTTTCCTTGGAGAGGAGAGGAGAGGAGGCTTAGCTACACATGGAGATGTGGAAATGGAGGGAGATTTCGTGAGAAATCATGGAGAAATGGTGGTTAGGTTTCGTTTTGGTGAGGTGAGAGAAGAGAGAAAATGGAAGATGAAGAAGATGGACATGAAGTGGTAAAATGATTAATGAAGCTAGAAGATATTTATATGAGTGTTTAGATGAGTTAATGAGGTGTTTAGGGATGTTTATGGGCTGTCAAATTCGGCCAAGGCTATGGGTTAAGTGTGTGTGTACATGTAAGAGGCCAAGAGGGGTAGTAAGGTAAAGGAAGGGTATTTTTGGAAATGTAGGGTAAAAAGTGGGTGAATGTGGTCATAATGTGGACTAGGTTCATCTCCAAAAATTCCTCATTTTTCTCCTCTCCATTGTGCTACCCTTTTTGCCCTTAATGAAGCCTCCAACTTTGAATTTGAATTTTTGGCTCCATATTACCCCTTTTGGAAATGTGCAAATCCCTTGTTTTTGACAAAAGGGGTAATTTTTGTCCTATGCCTTTGCCTTTTGACTCCAAGTCAATTCCTTGCACTCCAAGCAACTCCAAAGGGTTGTGGGGCCCACGTGGGACCCCCCTACAAGAGAAAAGCACCACATAGTCAAAAATGACCAAAATACCCTTAGTTACTTAAAATGCAAGTAATTAAGCTAGGATTTTCCATATAATCACCTATAAGCATGTGCACATAAAATCACCAATAATGATCAAATATAACAATTAAACCTCACTAATTAAGCTCAAATGCACATGCTTAAACATATAAATTTCGGTCCAATCAGAGAGAATATTGTTGAGTGTTCAAATGAGGTTTCAAGCTTGGAGCCTAATCCTTTTTGTTATGAACAAGTAGAAATCTCTACAATCTTTGTTCAAAATCCTCAAAGTGATTTTTTGACTCTTACTGATGAGAGTCCAATGGATTTTATTGGGTTTTCAAAATATTTTGGGGCTATTGAGGATAATTTGGAAACAATTGAATTAGAGCCCACCATGTGCCATATTGAAACATGTTTCTTAAAATCACTTTTGATTGAGGGAACATGTATTATGAATGAATTCCCATTGTCACTGAAAACTTGTCTTTTGAAAAGAAATGAGGACAAGGTGATCTTAGTTTTTGATACTTATGATTAGTGAGTGGTGTGGAAAGTCTGGCTGAAGACTATAAATTTAGCGCTTCTTGGGAGGCAACCCAAGTTCTTGCTCTTTTCTGTAGTTTTAAATTTTCCTAACTATTTTAGTTTAGTTTGGTAGATTTTTTTTTCTTGGTCTCACTTTTTGTAGGAAAAAAGGTTCCTCCTAATATTTGGGATGCTTTTGGAGATTACATGTTGGAGCTTACGGGATTGGAAGTAAAGAAGAAGTCTACAAGGGGGAGTACCTCTCAAACTTCACTTTATATTCAATATTAAGCATTGTCATAGTTAATTGAATGACTGAATGGTGGAATGCTAAATTTCTGGATATTGGTTCATGTCAATTGATTACTTTGCATTTACTGAGCTGCTGGTGAATATTCATGTTGGATGTATTAATTTTGTGCTCATGAGGTTGTTGTGAATCATTGTTGGTGTGTGAATGCATTTTTCTATGTGTGTGTCCGTGGTTTGCTGTAGGTGGAATGATGAAAATGATATGTATGGTGTGTGCATTGTTTGTCATGAAAAGGCACATATTGATTAATATGTTTTTGAGCATGTGGATTGTGGCTTGTGTGTTAATGTGGATAAATTGTGAGTGTGAGGTACATTTTGATTGACATAGATCTTAAAGAATGGTGTGATAGGAGCATTAAGTGCACAATGAATTTTTGGTGTTGAATGGTGCTGAAATTGAGTGAGGAATTGGGTGATTTTGATGTCAATATAGGGGGTGGTTAATTTTGTTCAGATCTGAAAAAGTCTGCAGAATTATGCAGCATAATCTGATATTCATCGTGTATTGGTTGCATAACAAAGCAACAACAAACTCATTCCTTCTTGTTTTGCTTGTTAATGTGTTCGTTGTGTGTTTGTCGTGCGACGAAGGTGCGACGAAGGGAATTCCTCTCTGCCACTCTCTCTCCTCAAATCACATTTCTATGCCTATAAAAAAAACCAAAAAAAAAAAACAAAAACGAAATAAAATAAAACAAAAATATCAACTACATCTCCTTCCTTCACTCCTCATCGACCACCACATCTCCAACTACTCACCCCTTTGTCATCGGCCACCCTCCCCTCCACCGCTCCTCCCGCCGACACAACCACCCAACTCCGCCATCAGCTCCGATCTCCTCCTCTACGTTCTCCGACTCCACCCACATCAACAAACTCTCACTCTCTTTCTCTTTCAAAATCTCACCACCTCACACCGCCGTCATCCCTTCCCTCCGCCCTTCGATCTCGCTCGCCGTTGTTCTCCTCCGCCGCTGTCCCACTTCGCGGCCAACCACTCCGCCCACCAAACACCACGGTTCCGAACTCTTACCCTCTCCTTCGTTTTCTCCGATCTTCTCTTCACACAGCCTCTATCATCTTTCAACCTCATCTCTTCCTCACCGTCTGCTTTCTCCTTGCCTCTGAAGTCTGATTTACAAATTTCAACCCAACATTTTGCATTTTCCATCTCTCTCTTCGAAAATAGGTACCCCTCCTCTTGATTTTGAATTCTTTTTGTTTATGTGTTTAGTACTTAGTTTAGTTTAGTTTAGTGTAGTTAGTTAAAATAATTTAGGAATTTTTGGGATTTTTGAGAGTTTGATAGAGAATCACATTGTGAGAATGGACTTACCTTGTATGCTTGCTTGGGGCTGGACAGGGCAATCTGAATTGTTTGGACTAATTGAAATTTGGACAAAAACTTGATTGGGTAAATGGGAATGAGCAAAATGGGAATGAGCAGAATAGGAGTGAGCAGAGTGTATGTGCAAAATCAGAGTGTTATGTGAGGGAAATGCTTAGTTCCTGGCTTTATGGTTTTGGGTAAACTGTGGCATAGCACTGTTTGTGAGGCTTAACTGATTTTGAGACTTTAACTGAGCTTAGCCAGGTCTGATTGGAGTGTAGAAAGCCTTAGCTTGATGCTTTGAACTTGAATTTCGATTTTTGAGAGAGAGAATGATCTTTAAGGTTGTGTAGCTTAGGTTTGGAACTGAATATTTTGTGAGCATTGTTTCTTTGAGTGATCTCTGCCATTGGACTGTTGATTGCTAATATTATTATATTTCTTATTGTCTAAGAACTTGAGTGAGTGAATTCTGTTCATTATAAACAAAAAAATGATCCATCCTTTTGAAATAAATTTTATGCTCAAGTTCTTGCATTATGAGAATTGTTTTGATATTATTTTTCAATTGAATCTTCACTAATAAGTTGAAAATGACAGTCAAGTTTAAAGAAAGCATTGAATTAGAGGAAATGAAACATGGCCTGTTAGTAGTTCAAGTTTGGGGGAGTTATGCATTACGGGTGTCTTTAGTTAGGACCTGGTTAGAAACTCCAAATTTTCCTTTTCAGGGTCTGGATTTAGGACTTTTATAGGATATTTTGCTGGTTGTTTTGGTGCTAAGTGTTCTTGCCTTGTCTTGTTGGTGTGTGCGCGCCTTCATGCAGCTCAAACTGGTTGGGGTCATTGATGACCCTTATTTTGTTGTATGTGCATCTTTCTATGACATAAATGTTTATGCAGTCTTTTTGAATGTTTCATCTCATATGTGATTTTTGCTTGGCCCGTCTCCTTTCTTTATTTGACAGTGAGGGCACTGTATGGTTCAAGTTTGGGGGATGTGGTTATCTGAAACTTTTGAGCATGCTTGAACTTTTTGAGAAGTTGTGAATAAATTGTTACTTGTGAATAATAAGTGCACAAGGAATTTTTTTGACTTTGTTGTGAAGATGAATGTGTGATATTTTGCCCCAAATTAAAGTTGTTGCATTTTTTAAGAAAATTTGACCATGAGCTATCTTGAAAAGATGTATGAAAGTCCAATGATAGGAATAAGTTGTTTGACTAAAGGGTATATAGCAAGTGAACTTATATGCTTTGCTTGAGTGGATTGTGGTGTTAGGGCAAATCTTTCCTTAACTCTCTTGAACACCTTAAGCACTAATGGAGTTAGAGTAATTGGATGACGGATTTTGTGAAGGAAAAATGTGATAAACTGATGTATGTGTTTTCTCTCACTTGATAATTTCAAAATTCTTTTTAGAAAATTCACATTTTTGACAGGTTGCACATAAGTTTGAAAAATGATTGAGGCCATCATTAAATGCGATTGAGCCTTTCAAGCCATCCTTGACAATTTTTTATCCCATTTGCACCCTCTTTGAGCCTTTTAATGAAAAACCATGATAATTTTCTTTTGCAACCCACATTGGACCTAACCCTTACAGCCTGAAAAACCATGAACTACCTGAATCTTGAGATAATTGACATTTCATTAGTAGTGAGGATTGGTATGGTTGATAAAAGTGTGTGCAAATGTAAAAACATGTGTGGGAAGGGAAATAGTGGCTTTGAAAAGGAAAAGTGTGTACTCCTAAGTCGAAAAAAAAGAAAAGAAAGTGAATTGAAAAAAAAAGGAATGAAAAAGAAGAAAAGAAAGAAGTATAGAAAAAAAAAAGAAAAGAAAAGAAAATTGCAATAAGACTAGGAGTACAACTAATCAAAACTGAGATGAGTTTGGGGGAAATTATATGTTTCTTGAAAGAGAATTTGTGAAAGAGTGACTATGATGAAATGTTTTCATTTATCTCAAGATATTTGAACTCCTTTATCCCATTCTTTCAATTAACCAAACACTTAAACCCCTGGCCTCATTACAAGCTTTAAAAGCCCTCTTGATTTTAAACTTATGTGCTACAAGTTGAAAGTGGGGAGAGAAGAAAAGAGTGGAGAAATTTGAAGAGTGAGAGTCTATACATATATTGGAGTTTTACAAAGGACCGGAGAAAAATCTTGAAAATTTTCTTTAACTCCATCACATACACACTAGTTCAAAGATTATGGAGAGCTTGTTCTTAACACCATGAGTCATTCATCTCTGCATATAATTCATGTATTCTATATATCAATTAGGAAGAACAACATATGAGGACAAGTAATTCAATTGAATTAGGGATAACATGTGGTCAAAGTATAAAAAGTTCTAAATTGCTTGAGGACAAGCAAGGACTTAAGTTTGGGGGAGTGATAAACTCCATAATTTCACATATTTCATCTCAATTTTCTTTGAATGTACATGATTTTTGGTGACAACTGATTGAGAATGATACAAATACATATAGGAAAAAGTACAAATTGAAAAATATGCATTTGTGTGAAATTTGGAGTAATATGTGTTTGTAAATTATTTTTGAAGTTCATCAACCCTCTTTCTCTTTTATAGGAAGAGGTGGACAAGTGCAAAAGGCTAAGGAAAACATGGAGTTTCCAAGAAAAACATAGGACAAGCTTAAGAGTGAAGCAAGGGACAAAAGAGGAAAAAGAAAAATTCTTCCTGACATTCGTTGAGCTTTCGTCGCACAACTAAGACACGACGAATGATGCTTCCTCTCTGCCTCCAATCTGTTCGTTGTGTGTTCGTCGCGCAACGAACGCACAACGAATGGAAAGTAAAACTCTGCGTTTTCAGACGCGAAAAAAATGAAACTTCTTGGATATAAAAGTGAGAGATCGACAGAAAACACTCATTCTTGACCTCTTGGGCATATTGGGAGCTAGGGTTATGCTTTTGGAAGAGTGGGTGTAAATGGATTGATCTTTTGAAGAGATTTGAAGCTTCAATTCCTTGGTTTCTCTCCTTCATCTCATTTCCCTCTCTCTTGTTCTATGATTGTGCTAGTATATGTCTATATTCTTTTGGATCTCATGAACATGTGGAGCTAAAGCTTTGATTCTAGGATTATTTGGAACCCTTGTATGGATTAACTCTTAATTCCTCTTCTTGCTTTGTGATTAATGTTATATATGTGTTTATTTTACTCTTCTCTTAATGCTTCTAAGTGCTTGATCACCATTTAGATGTTGTGTTCACTTGATTGATGCTTGAGAGGGCTAAGTTGAGTGTAGAACTTGGGTAAAATAGTGTGAGAACTTGAAGTTTGCATGACAAATGGATGGTTTTGTTGATAAGATAGACATATACTTATTGACCTCACATAGCCACATTAGGGTTGAAGCTTAGAAATTGGGTTTTATTAGTTGTGACAAGAGATTGCATGATTAATAGAATTAAACACTTGTTCTTGACTCGACGGAGCGTTTACAAGTATTCTAGAACTCTAGGTTAGCAAATATATAGTCATTGAAAGCAATTGTGAGAGGAGACTCTTTAAGTTTATGAAATACAAGGGGGAAAAATAATCTTAGGACCCATTTTATCCTTGAAGTTAAGAATCACTTGTTTATAGTTTTTTTTTTCTTATTTGTTTAAATTAGTTACCCCTCACTCATGATATTTGTATCACTCAAATTAAGCGAGAGTGCGATAATCATTACTTGACCGGGTTTTGGAACCAAATCCTCGTGGGAACGATACTTTTCTTATCACTTTATTACTTGACGCGACCCGTGCACTTGCGGTGCGAACACTTATTATTCACAAGCAAAAATTATTTGAATTCTCGAAAAGTTTCAAAATGAGCAAAGGAACATCTCCCTCCCCCAAACTTAAATCAAACAGTGTCCTCACAGTGTCCCCGGCAACGGCGCCAAAAACTTGTTCGCACCGCAAGTGTATGGGTCGCGCCAAGTAATAAAGTGTAAGTAAAGATCGTTCCCACAAGGATTTGGTTCCAAAACCCGGTCAAGTAGAGATTATGGCACTCTCGCTTAATTTGAGTGATACAAATATCAAGAGTGAAGTGTAACTATGTAAAAAATAAGAAAAACTATAAACAAGTGATTCTCCAACTTCAAGGATAAATTGGGACTTAAGATTATTTATCCCCCTTGTATTTTCTAACCTTAAAATGGTCTCCCCTCACAATTGCTTTTAATAGCTATATAATTGCTAACCTAGGGTTCTAGAATACTTGTAAACGCTCCGTCGAGTCAAGAACAAGTGTTTAATTTCATTAATCATGCAATCTCTTGTCACAATTAATAAAACCCAATTTCTAAATTTCAACCCTAATGTGGCTATGTGAGGCTAATAAGTATATGTCTATCTTATTAACAAAACCATTCATTTGTCATGCAAACTTCAAGTTCTCACACTACTCCACTCAAGTTCTACACTTAACCTAGCTCTCTCAAGTCATAAGTCAAATGAACAAATCAACTAAATGGTGATCAAGCATTTAGAAGCATTAGGGCTAGAGTGAAATAAACACATATATAACATTAATCACAAAAGGAGTGGAAAAATCAAGAGTTAATCCATACAAGGGTTCAAAATAATCCTAAAGCAAAGTGCTTAGCTACTCATGTTCAACAATACCAAAGGAAAATATACAATAATAGTCATAAACATTGAACAAAAGTAAGGGAAGGAGAATGGAGAAGAAGAACCAAGATGTGAAGCCCAAATCTCTTCAAAACTTCAAACCCCAACTCAATCTCCACCAAGATCCATGCCCTAGCACACCACAAAGCTCCCCAATATGCCCAAGAAGTGAAGAATGACGAGCTCCCTCTGTTTTGCCTCTTTTAAACCCTAAATTTCGAGTGAGAATGGTGTAAAACGCAAAGTTTCATTTTTTCGCAGGTTCGCTGTTCGTTCGCTGATGGCTAACGTTCAGCTAACCCCATTTTCACAGGTTCGCTATGCGTTCGCGAAATGCGAACCTCCAGCGAAGAATTTGGCAGAGAGGGTGCATTTTTGGATCGATTCGCTGTCCGTTTGCTGAGAGCTAATGTCCAGCGAACCCATGTTTTCCTTTTCTCTTCTTCTCTTCTTCATTGCTTCCATTCTTTTGGTGTTCATATGCCTGTCCATTTGTTCCTACTCACATTAACTAGAAAGGGGTGGTGAGTTCCTCAACACATTATAAAAAATTAAGCAATTTCAACTCATAATCTCGCACACAAGTATTTCATATCATTTTCTTTACCCTATGAGTATTGCTATATTTCTATCTATTTAATTACCAAAAACATGTGATAAATGAGAAAATTCAGATGAAATATGTGTGCAATTATGAAGCTCATCAATCTCACTAATTAAGCTCAATTGCACATGCTTAAACATATAAATTTTGGTCCAATCAATGTGGCTATGTGAGGTCAATAAGTATATGTCTATCTTATCAACAAAACCATCCATTTGTCATGCAAACTTCAAGTTCTCACACTATTTTACCCAAGTTCTACACTCAACCTAGCCCTCTCAAGCATCAATCAAGTGAACACAACATCTAAATGGTGATCAAGCACTTAGAAGCATTAAGTGAAGAGTAAAATAAACACATATATAACATTAATCACAAAGTAAGAAGAGGAATTAAGAGTTAATCCATACAAGGGTTCCAAATAATCCTAGAATCAAAGCTTTAGCTCCACATGTTCATGAGATCCAAAAGAATATATACATATATAAGCACAATCATAGAACAAGAGAGAGGGAAAGGAAAATGGAGAAGAAAAACCAAGATTTGAAGCCAAAATCTCTTCTAGACTTCAATCCATTGACACCCACTACTCCAAATGCCAAGCCCTAGCTCCCAATATGCCCAAGAGGTCAAGAATGAGTGTTTTCTGTCGAGCTCCCACTTTTATACCTCAAAAATTTCGTGTTTTGCGAGTCTGAAACGCGGAGTTTTAATTTTCGTTCGTTACGCGTTCGTTGCGCTACGAACGCTCAGCGAACCGTCATTGGAGGCTGAATGGAAACATCATTCGTCGTGCCTTAGTTGTGCCACGAAAGCTCAACGAATGTCATTGAGAAAATTTCTTCTTCCTCTTTTGTCCCTTGCTCCACTCTTTGTCTTGTCCTATGTTTTTCTTGGTAACTTCATGTTTTCCTTAGGCTTTTCACTTGTCCACCTCTTCCTACAAAAGAGAAAGAGGGTTGATGAGATTCAAAAATCACTTTCACACACATATAACTCCAAATTTCACCAAAATATCTATCTTTTAATTTTTACTCTTTTCTATGTGTATTCATATCTTTCTTAATCATTTACCACTAAAAATCATGTACATTCAAGGGAAATTGAGATGAAATATGTGAAATTATGGAGTTTATCAAGTAACAAACAGAAATGAAGGGTGCCAATTTTTCCCATGAAATATAAGAGTCCAAAATTTAAATAGTTTTGATTCAAAATATAAGAGTTTATTTCACATTCTCTCCTTATTAATGTGTCCTTTTCAGACTTTATTACCAACTCTTTTTCATATTTATTAATGTTTCTATATTTCTCTATTTTAAAAGTATCATAATAAATAGGGCTTAAGTGCAAAATTGTCCATGCAATTGTCACGGTAGTGCGAAAATTCCCATGTAAAATTTTTTGGAGCAAAATTGTCCATCAGATTTCAATGATAGGCAAAAGTGCCAATCACCATTGATTTAAGGTAACAACCGTTTATTTTGCCATAAAATGTCATGTGTCTGGCCATGTATCATCTGACATAGTCAAATAAATACATAATTTGCCACATGTTTTGGAGAATATCACAACAAAATAAAAAAAATAATCCAAGTATGGAAAATGAAAACAAAAGAAAACAATGCCCACAACCATTGCTTTCCTTCAAATCAAGACTAAAAAAAGCAAACGTTAAAGTGTGGATCTAGGTCTGCATTCAAGACATACCTACAATCACCACTCCATTCAAGACATACCTACAATCACCACTCTTCATTGAAGTTTCATATTGCGATGACTCGTTAAAATAAAAAAGAAGTCTCATTGAAATAACACACCAAACCCTATTGAATCTATGTCTATTTCTCTTTTCTTCCATTCTCCCATCTTCGATTCGAGATTGCGCACACAGAAATTTGAGAAGAGCAACATGAAGAAGGGGACATGAAGAAACTCAATGTCCCAATCTTCTACAGCAACGACGCGAGGCACAACGAAGAGAAGAAGTGTTGCTTTACTGTGGCCACTTCTCATAGCCTTGCAGAATGAAACAAAGTTATACTGTTTCTTTTTTATTTCTCATACATGGATTGTTTTATTTAATTTTAAAAATGTAACAAGCTTATGTATTTATTTGCCCATGTCAGATGTCACATGACCGACCACATGACACTTGATAACATAATAAATGGTTGTTACCTTAAATTAATGGTGATGGACACTTTTGCCACACTTTTAAAATTTTTATGTATAGTTTTGCTCCGAAAAATTTTATATGGGTATTTTTGCACTTTCTGACAATTACATGGCATTTTTGCACTTAAGCCCTGATAAATATGAGCAATATTAAAAAAAATCATTAACTTCATACATCCAATTAACTTTCACATGTTTTTTAAGAAGCGTTTTTTGGCGACTGGGCTTCTATATTATGGATTAGAGAGAGTACATGAATTATGTTTATGTATAATGATATAAGTATAAACCAAAAATGCTTTTTCAACTTTCTCATTTTAATTTTAATATAATTTTGTCTCCGTAATTTAAAAATGTACAGCTATGTTCACGACTTTACAGACTTTGATGTTCATGTTACTATACTATTGATTGATAAGCTAAAAAGAATATAGACTCTTTTTAGTTTACCTTTAAAGTCAAAAATACACATGTGCTTTTGTTTATGTGACTTTTAAACCCAATTTAAAATAGAGTTACTTTTTTTCAAAGAAAATACCCTTGATGTTGTGGGAAATTATTATTATTAGGTTAGTTTGAATTAGTCAATTATAATTTATTTTCCCACAGATGTTAGATAAACTTTTGATAGAATGTGTACTTTTCACCTTAAGCCTCTAGATGATCAGTTTCACAATTCTAGTACCAATTAAAAAAATCAGCTAAAATGATACATGAAACCATATGCCACAAAAGTGGATGGGAGCTCTTCAAAGCTGGTTAGTGTTGTCCTGCTGGCTTCGACTTTCTTTAATTTTTTTTACACTTTTGTTTTAAGTACAAATTTATTTTGGGTTAAAATATTGAATCTGTACTAATTAATATTTTCACTCGTATAGAATTCAAAAAAAAAATATTTTCACTCGTTTAATTTTAGTTGCATTTTTTTGTAAGCATTTTAATAGTGCTTTGGATCCATAATCATGCATGATGCGTCATCCACAGGGAAACATAGCTGCATCCCAATGAACCGAAAGAATTAAATCGGTCATTAATCATTTTATATTGCATATGTTCATACTGAACATGTAGTGAGTACTACAAAATTATATTTTCTGTGCATATATAAGAGCAATATGTGTGTGTGTGTGTGTAATGAGTTGACAAAAAATATATATGCACATATAATAGATATATAGAAGTATTGCACTAAATTTGTTGCAAATTCCCCACTTCTACACATGAACTTGATTTAAGGTTAGCCGCTAGATCTTCATCCTCTTCCAGGTTTGACTAATACCTTTCACACAGAAATCACATTATAATCAAGCAATAATGTATTGATTAATTAGTATTATATGAAGGTAAATTTTATAAATGGATCAGAATGAATATGGTGATGCACAAAATATTTTTCATCAAACACACGCTCAAGTGACTAAAAATAGATAAATACAATTATGAGTCTAGTTGCACTTTAATGTATATATTTTTCTGTTACATTCCAGTGGCAAAAAAATAAATGTGCACATGCACAGTTGGAGAGGTCTTAATTATTAAAATAATGTTGAAGTATATTGAACTAATAGAATGAAATCATCTGAATTTGGCTCTATAGTTCTTTGACCAAAACTACTAAGAGACAGATATAATTATACTGTCAACGGAATGCTAAACCCCACCGTTCATATATATATATGATGTATGTATGGATTGCAATTGACAGTTTGCACATTTTCTTCATCCAAGGCGATTTTAAGGAGCAAGGTCTCCCATTCAACCGACACTTACCGAAGCCTCCTTTTTTTTGCATTGGGTCAAAAAATTTACATATACAGTTATACTTATACATACGAATATTATTTTTTCAAATTTTTCAACAAGCTAAGCTAGGGATGAAAAATAGGGTGTACAGTTTTAAAAATCTAATAATAATTTTCAAGTTTATTTAAAACATACATGTAACTCTTGCAAATATCTTAGTTTATTATATAACTTTGTTTTGGTGCGATGCGCATTTCTCATGAATTGATTTTGTTTAATTGCATTCATTAGTAGTTTTTATAGACTAAACTTATAGTAACAATCAATTAATAATGATGTTTCTGATAAGACCATAACAAACAGCTAGATATAGCTTAAAAGTCATTCCTTAACTTGTGTTAATGATCTTATTCAACCATATCATCAGTTTCTGCAATACAATAATATATTAAAATCCCATTAATTAATTGTATTAAATAATTAAAAACAGTTTTCTATATATTTCTGTGCCATCTCTTGGTTGTGATGAGCTTGCAAGTGAAGCTAGCTAAGCATATATTGCACTGAAGACCACACATCTCTATCTCTCTTAAGAATCCACTACGTCCGTGCCCTTGAAGCTAAGGAACTGGGTAATACCTAGATATCTAATAATTGGTACGTAACTCAAACTAATTTGTTTGATTTCTTTTGTCCTGGTGGAATATGTTCACTTACGTTTCATCAACCACCATGAGATTGTGTTCTTTAAACCAACTTTTTGATCATCCTCTTGTTTATACTGTTTCTCCTTATGATGCCCCTTTTGTTCCCGTCTCTTTCTCTCTGGAGGTTACCTTTGTCTCTCTCAATTTTTTTTTTTTTGTCTTTTTGTTTCTGGCACTATTTTCATGTTTCTTCTGAATTTTGAGATTTAGTTTTAGCTCTTGTTTTGAATACGAAAGCTATAAAATAAAATAAAGCAAAAATTTAATAGGCGCGCTATCATGTAAAGTTTCGACTTACGTACTCATGGACTATACTTCTAGCTTTTGTTTTCTCTTTTGATTTCTTTCCAATTCTTTTGTTCTTTTCGTTTTCTATGATTGATTCTGAAAATATATGATTATTGTTCTGATATCCACAATCTGATCTCCGAAAAGCCAATTTTATATTGATTCTCGAGAATGAATTATCATTAAGTTGATCCTAAAAGTAAGATTTTGAGATTGAGTAGTGAGCAATTACCTAGGAAGTTGTCCTTAGTTCAAGGTTTTATCAACTAACTCCCATATTTGGTGTGGGTCCAAGAAATATTTTCGACTGTTTTACACGTTTATAGATTCAAATCCTCTATAGCCTCATTTCCAATGATTATATATCTACTAGTCAATTGTGCTATATGTACAATGTTAAATATTTTCTGCAGATCTTTGAATTATATCAGTTCCGGGTGTATTTATGTATTTTCCCTGTCGATTTAGTTTAATTTGGAGTTCATTTATAATATATTCATACTCGCTCTCAATAAAATTTCTTCTATTCCTTTGTTTCCCCTCTTATTTTTTATTCCTACTATTTGAGCACTTCTAATTCTAATATTTTCCAATGTATGGAAAAGTTTAAATACTTTAACACACACTTCCCGCTTTAATTCTTTCAAAAAGGTCTTGAGATTGCCAAATTAAACTATTTCTGATATAAATATTGCATGCACAAAAATTTCAGCCCCTAACAGTGTGCTAGTTTCATTGCATTGAGCCACTCGTATGAATATGCATGCACTGTAGTACTATATATATTATTATAATCTATTAAACAAAATTCTACTGCTCTCACCATCTGTAATATGAAATCTCTTAATCCAACAAGTTTACTAGACTGATTTATAGAGGGAGGTAGATAAAATGGAAAACCTAAAAGTCAATGGAGAGAGAGAAACTGAACCTTACACGCATTTCCATCCTTTTCACATTATCACTCCCCCAAATACCATGAATTAACATGATCCAAAGATATATACTGCTTGCAAAGTTCTATTCACAAGCTGTAAAAAGTATGCAATCATATCTCATGCTTTTGTGTATGTGTATATATGTATGAGTTTATGTTCTAGTGTTTTACTCAAACAATTATGTTATTGTGTTTACCAGGTGATTTATTAAGAGAAAGAGAACACAAACAGAATTGGAGGATATGCCAGGAAGTGGACAAGTGACGGTTCCTCCAGGTTTCAGGTTTCACCCAACAGATGAAGAACTTCTTTACTATTACTTGAGGAAGAAGGTCTCTTACGAAGCCATTGACCTTGATGTCATCAGAGAAGTTGATCTTAACAAGCTTGAGCCCTGGGACCTTAAAGGTACGTAACAAAACTTGCATCTGCCAAGAAACATATCTTGTTTGGTAGATTGGGGTTAGATAACTAATTTATTTCTGCCTAGTGGTTATTATAAATTTATTTGAAAATAAAATTTTTTATGTCATGAATAGATTACCTTTAATTTTCAATTTTACTCTATTTAATCCTTGTTTGAATGAGATATATGGATAAGAGAGAGTTGAAAATGTTTTGAAATGTAGAGAGAGAGAGAGGGAGAGGGAGAGATTTTCAATAAGGGCAAACTTCTTAAAATCTATTAAATTCATAGGTATGACTTAACAATCATTCCTTGGTATGTGAGAATTAGTTAAAATGGATTTTCAATGCCAAAGACTATGATAGTATATTTTGAAAAAATAATTATTTTAATTAGTTATTTGAAAAAATAAAAGTTGGTAACCATGTTTAATTATGAGCACTGAAATCACCTCTTCATAAAATTAAATATATCACTTTACATGTGCATTAACATATGGATAGTTTAGATTAAAAATTCAGAAAATTGAGTTAATTCAAGTGAAGTACATGAAATGTAATGATAATATTGGGTATTAATGTTGTAAAATGGATGTGATCCGGAATTCCACTGCAGACAAGTGTAGAATTGGGTCAGGGCCACAAAACGAGTGGTATTTCTTCAGCCACAAGGACAAGAAGTACCCAACAGGAACAAGAACGAATAGGGCAACCACAGCTGGGTTTTGGAAGGCCACAGGAAGAGATAAGGCCATTTATCTCACAAATTCAAAGAGGATTGGCTTGAGGAAAACCCTTGTCTTCTACACTGGACGTGCTCCTCATGGTCAAAAAACTGATTGGATCATGCATGAGTATCGTCTTGATGAAGATGACCTCCAAGTTCAGGTAATTAAATATTTATGTATTTCTTCAATCAACTATTTTGAATCATCAACTTCAACATATATAGACATTAATAAATCAAATGATAGTAAGCGTTTGAACAGTGATTCATTTAGTCATTATCATCTGTTTATTCTCAAACTTGACCAAGGTCTAATTTAGTGGAATCTCCTTCAATTGCAAGGAAAAAAAAAGAATAAGCATTGGAAATAAATGACATAATTTCGTTGGAAAAGAAAAAATGTCATCACTAAATAAGAAATTCCGTCGCCAATTATTAGCATCGGCCTATTTTATGATGAATATTGTTGCTATATTCTGTCATTAGCTCGCTGTAATTTTTGTTTTTGGTGGTGTTAGGTTAAAGCACCTTGTTATGTTTAGTGAGTTGACTCATTCCTCATATCAAATGTCCTATTTTATATGTACTTAGGGGCAAGGTTGTCTTTATATATATATATATATATATATATATATATATATATATATATATATATATCAATTGTGACCATATATTATCTCTACATGCACACAAAATTTGAATTACTTGTTGGAGTGATGATAGTTTATATGAAAACTCAAAATCTATGTTGTTGAACTTTTGGCAGGAAGAGGGGTGGGTAGTGTGTAGAGTTTTCACAAAGAAGAGCCTGAATAGAGGCTACCAGGCATCAGAAAAGGAAGATGAAGAAGAGTACTTAGCATCAGAAATGAGAACAAAAAGTGGATTAAACCACAAGCAAGTACTATTAGACCCAAAACAACACTACCATCATCACATGCAAGCACTATATGATCATCATCATCATAATTATAGCCTTGATGGACCATCATTACATCAACACCTACCTCAGTTGTTCAGCCCTGAATCCGCCACTATGGATCAAGTGGTAGAGTGTTCTCAAAACTTGTTGAGGCTCACAAATAGTGGTGCTAGTAATAATGGCTGTGGACTCAATCTTAATCTGAGTCATTATAATGACGATCACTGGTCATTCTTGGACAAACTTCTTGCTTCACATAATCACCATAATGTTGGCGTGGCTGCTTCTTCAACCCAGAAAATCCCATCTTCTGTTCATTACCTTGCTGCAGGTTGTGACGCTCGTGACATTGTCAGGATCTCTAAGTAGAAATTAAATGTGACTTCAAAACTATCATTTTCATGGATTATATATAAATATAGATATATGAGAAGGAACTTGTATGTTGTGCATGGCTCTCCATTATATAAGATACTTAATGAGATTAGTCTCATATATATCTTTGTGTCTCCAGTGATATAAAAACATACAGATATAGCCAATTTCATTTGGCATCGCAGATGTACTTATAATACAAAGAAAGTGGCCCTATGTAAAGGGTTAGAGGGAAAATTTACCAATGAATAATTTCCATAGGAACCTCTAGTACAAAAAATTTGTCTTGATGCTTAATTACACATGAACAATTAAAATGAGTGCAATTAATTTGGCAATATCGTCTAACTTTTTGACCTTGACCATTAAAAGTCAACATTCTTAAGACCCAATATTTTAACCGTTAACATCCAACATTTGATGGCGTTGACAAAAGAGGATCTAGTTTAATCGTTCATGTGTAATTAAGCACCAAGAAGCAATTTTTTGTCTCGAACGTTCATATGTTAATATAATTGTCTATTGGTAAATGTGCACATTTTCTCCTTTACAAAAGATGGACATTTATGTGTACTGTGTGTGCATTATATTTGGTGCTCATCTTTGCTCCACCAATGATGAGATTGTTATTGTTGTATATGTTGGAAATTATTGTTTTGGCTAGCACAGGTTTTAAGTTTAAGGCAGCATTGTGTGAGTTAATAGTGTTTTCTATATACCAATATATGCTTCCTCAATTCCATTGATGACTGCGCTAATCAGCCACTAATATTGGAACTTTTTGTGTGTGAAATTCCTTTTCGCATTGTGGATACTTTTATATATTCATGGGTTTTCCCCACGTTGATTGCCACCAATGCGTTCCAGAATTTCCTCAACTATATATGTGTGTGTGTACATGTATACTTATATGTGTTCTCATATATAGATGAGAAATATAAAAAGGTTGTAAAAATTCTTGAGACTTAATTCGTTTTTCTAATATCTAATTGGAAGAAGAGGTTAAGACACTGATAATGCTCAACCTACTCTCAATTTTTGAGGCAATAGGAGTCAGATTCAGTTGAAGGAAAATTCAAAAGACGGTATAATTTATTAAAGCGTTCATTTTATCCTAAATATAACGTTATCAGTCCATTTTGTTTCTTAAATTTATAAGTTTTCTCCTCAAATGATTCTTTCATATGAAAGGATAATTGTGCACTGGTCTCAAGTAAGAAATTTAATTTCATATAGGTCCCAAGGAGTTGTAGATAATCACCTTTTTTTTTGATAATGTGTAAATAATCACCTTCCAATGTGATAAAATAATATTTTGAATGATCACAATTTATATATAACTAACTTAAATCGTTTTTAATATATGTACATTTAATCAGTTATATAACAACTACATTAAAACATGAATATATATTTGGGGCTAACTCATTTTGACTCATAATGTCACTTGCTTAGCATGTAAGAAATTAATTGATCAAAGAGTATTTTGGATATGGGCCTAAATTATTTTATCAAATACTCCGTAATATTTTTGATATGGGCCTCGCATAAGGGTCTTTTAGTAGAAGCCCAATCAGTCACACAAATTTATCTCCATCATATATATCACCGTATCAAATTATTTATAGGAGTTTGGTCTAGTTAAATTGTTAAAGTTAAAGGGGACTGATCACTCGTAATTTAGTGAAACAAGGTTTAAATTACTAGCGGAAGATCTATCGTTCAACAATGCCAACAGGATGATACATGAACTTTAAAAACAATCATCATATCAAATTGTAAATAGGAGTTATGCCGTGGCGTGAATGAAAGAATTTCTTCCCTCTCGTTTTGAGTTTTTGTTTAGAGAAAGAAAATAGATACTATCTTTCAAGAAAAGTGAGTTTCATATACAACATTTTGTCACATTTTTTCTAAATGCATAGTACTATATAATTGCGAAAAGAATGTAACACACACACACATACATATACACACATATATATGATAAAAACCACTTTACATGTACTTTCTCTCCACTTTTACTATTACTTGATATTTCTTTTTATTAATTAGATGTTTTAATTTTGCTTTAGTTTTAGAGGACACAGTAGTGACTTAGGGTTTAGAAGTCAATGTCGGTGTAATCCACCTCAGGTCTCCCCTTCAAGAATTTAAGAATTAAGGGAACAGTATAAGCTACCATCAGGTTGTAATGTACATGTAAGCCTAGTACAAATGGATGACCCTATTAACTAAATGGAAAAAATGTTTCAAGTGTGAAAAGTCATATTTTATTTATTTTGGTAGAAATGGTATGAAAAGTATGATTTTGTTCCAGAAAGAATTATTTGAATGCAAAACATGTTTCAAGTGTTTGTAGAATTAGACAATCATTGCTTCAGTTAGATTTTAGAAAGTTCTTTTGTTAATCGAAATGCCCCTAAAAGAATCTCTTTATAGTAGGCTTGGGTTAGATGGATTAATTAATACCATAATCCCTCTTGTTGGTCCTTCTAATCCCAGGTTGATTAAGCAAATAACCAAACTTGGCTTACCAATTTCATGGGGCTCCTATTCCATACAATCGAACAACATCTCAGTTAATGAAGAACAATATCAAGCAATAACAAATAGAGGTTGGGTCAAGAATATTTCTACCACTCTCAATAAAGAGATAAATAATAGACATTACAGCCAAATGCAAAAGCAAGTCGAAAAATCAAGCATAGATATAAGGAAAGGAGAGTAGGAGTACAAGAATCTCCCATTTAATTTGAATCTCCAAACTCAAATTTTCATCTCTAAAACCAAGGATTGAGGGGTTTAGTACTGCTGCTCATAGTGGAAAAAGCATCAACAAGAAGCATGGAAGAAGATGACTGACAAATCCTTGGATTTGCATGGTTTTATTTATTAAATTTGAGGCAATTAAGATAATAAAGATGCAATTTATATCCAATTGTGTTTAATTAATATCTAAGATTTTTATGTTTGATAATCCCATTTCTAATTATATTTAACATTTATTTTGGTTATATTTGAGAAAGCATTAATAGAAAATTAAAAGGATTTGATCTTGAAAATAATATAAATGGGGTTTGAGTGTTAGATTGGTTCTTCATATATTTGTATGTGTTTTGACATGTATTTGAAGACTTCACTTTCACCTTTGACAAGCCCAAGACAATAGCCCAAAGTTTGTACTTGAAGAGGAATGGGCCAGCAACATTTTGGAATTAAGGAAAAAGACCAAGAGCAACAATGGTCATACATTGGTCTTCATTTGATTAGAGAAAAAGAAGCCCAATTTGTGCTGGGCGTGGAGTGAAAAAAAGAAAGAAAAGGAAGCAGCTGAAAAGAAAGAAAAAGGAGGCCACGTGAAGGAGGGGGCGGACTGACGCAGAAATGAAGAAAGAAAGGAAGTGAGAAACAGGACACAGAGGGGGGCGGCGGCAGCACAAACGCCCCTTCTTCTATCTTCATCTTCTCTCTTTTTCTTCTATTTATACCATGATTCCTCTCAATTTTCTCCTTGTTGGAGCATCTCTCATGAGAGGTAACTAAACATTCTTTGCTCTTGGGAATGATTGGGGTTATAGCTTGAGCTCTCATGCTTAATAGGGGAGTCTTTTATTTTCCCTTTCTCTTGTATTTATGATTTTACTAGGTTTAGAATTGTCATTTATACTTAGATTTGGAATATTATGTTTATTTGTGTTTTGACTTGTAATGAGGGATTTGGACTCAACAATATGTATGGTCATACATATGTTCTTTATAATTCATTAGATATATCTATTTACTC
>JAKELP010000049.1:5000-12500 GCA_029929735.1 Mimosa pudica | reverse complement strand
AGGGTTTAGGGTTTAGGGTTTAGGGTTTAGGGTTTAGGGTTTAGGGTTTAGGGTTTAGGGTTTAGGGTTTAGGGTTTAGGGTTTAGGGTTTAGGGTTTAGGGTTTAGGGTTTAGGGTTTAGGGTTTAGGGTTTAGGGTTTAGGGTTTAGGGTTTAGGGTTTAGGGTTTAGGGTTTAGGGTTTAGGGTTTAGGGTTTAGGGTTTAGGGTTTAGGGTTTAGGGTTTAGGGTTTAGGGTTTAGGGTTTAGGGTTTAGGGTTTAGGGTTTAGGGTTTAGGGTTTAGGGTTTAGGGTTTAGGGTTTAGGGTTTAGGGTTTAGGGTTTAGGGTTTAGGGTTTAGGGTTTAGGGTTTAGGGTTTAGGGTTTAGGGTTTAGGGTTTAGGGTTTAGGGTTTAGGGTTTAGGGTTTAGGGTTTAGGGTTTAGGGTTTAGGGTTTAGGGTTTAGGGTTTAGGGTTTAGGGTTTAGGGTTTAGGGTTTAGGGTTTAGGGTTTAGGGTTTAGGGTTTAGGGTTTAGGGTTTAGGGTTTAGGGTTTAGGGTTTAGGGTTTAGGGTTTAGGGTTTAGGGTTTAGGGTTTAGGGTTTAGGGTTTAGGGTTTAGGGTTTAGGGTTTAGGGTTTAGGGTTTAGGGTTTAGGGTTTAGGGTTTAGGGTTTAGGGTTTAGGGTTTAGGGTTTAGGGTTTAGGGTTTAGGGTTTAGGGTTTAGGGTTTAGGGTTTAGGGTTTAGGGTTTAGGGTTTAGGGTTTAGGGTTTAGGGTTTAGGGTTTAGGGTTTAGGGTTTAGGGTTTAGGGTTTAGGGTTTAGGGTTTAGGGTTTAGGGTTTAGGGTTTAGGGTTTAGGGTTTAGGGTTTAGGGTTTAGGGTTTAGGGTTTAGGGTTTAGGGTTTAGGGTTTAGGGTTTAGGGTTTAGGGTTTAGGGTTTAGGGTTTAGGGTTTAGGGTTTAGGGTTTAGGGTTTAGGGTTTAGGGTTTAGGGTTTAGGGTTTAGGGTTTAGGGTTTAGGGTTTAGGGTTTAGGGTTTAGGGTTTAGGGTTTAGGGTTTAGGGTTTAGGGTTTAGGGTTTAGGGTTTAGGGTTTAGGGTTTAGGGTTTAGGGTTTAGGGTTTAGGGTTTAGGGTTTAGGGTTTAGGGTTTAGGGTTTAGGGTTTAGGGTTTAGGGTTTAGGGTTTAGGGTTTAGGGTTTAGGGTTTAGGGTTTAGGGTTTAGGGTTTAGGGTTTAGGGTTTAGGGTTTAGGGTTTAGGGTTTAGGGTTTAGGGTTTAGGGTTTAGGGTTTAGGGTTTAGGGTTTAGGGTTTAGGGTTTAGGGTTTAGGGTTTAGGGTTTAGGGTTTAGGGTTTAGGGTTTAGGGTTTAGGGTTTAGGGTTTAGGGTTTAGGGTTTAGGGTTTAGGGTTTAGGGTTTAGGGTTTAGGGTTTAGGGTTTAGGGTTTAGGGTTTAGGGTTTAGGGTTTAGGGTTTAGGGTTTAGGGTTTAGGGTTTAGGGTTTAGGGTTTAGGGTTTAGGGTTTAGGGTTTAGGGTTTAGGGTTTAGGGTTTAGGGTTTAGGGTTTAGGGTTTAGGGTTTAGGGTTTAGGGTTTAGGGTTTAGGGTTTAGGGTTTAGGGTTTAGGGTTTAGGGTTTAGGGTTTAGGGTTTAGGGTTTAGGGTTTAGGGTTTAGGGTTTAGGGTTTAGGGTTTAGGGTTTAGGGTTTAGGGTTTAGGGTTTAGGGTTTAGGGTTTAGGGTTTAGGGTTTAGGGTTTAGGGTTTAGGGTTTAGGGTTTAGGGTTTAGGGTTTAGGGTTTAGGGTTTAGGGTTTAGGGTTTAGGGTTTAGGGTTTAGGGTTTAGGGTTTAGGGTTTAGGGTTTAGGGTTTAGGGTTTAGGGTTTAGGGTTTAGGGTTTAGGGTTTAGGGTTTAGGGTTTAGGGTTTAGGGTTTAGGGTTTAGGGTTTAGGGTTTAGGGTTTAGGGTTTAGGGTTTAGGGTTTAGGGTTTAGGGTTTAGGGTTTAGGGTTTAGGGTTTAGGGTTTAGGGTTTAGGGTTTAGGGTTTAGGGTTTAGGGTTTAGGGTTTAGGGTTTAGGGTTTAGGGTTTAGGGTTTAGGGTTTAGGGTTTAGGGTTTAGGGTTTAGGGTTTAGGGTTTAGGGTTTAGGGTTTAGGGTTTAGGGTTTAGGGTTTAGGGTTTAGGGTTTAGGGTTTAGGGTTTAGGGTTTAGGGTTTAGGGTTTAGGGTTTAGGGTTTAGGGTTTAGGGTTTAGGGTTTAGGGTTTAGGGTTTAGGGTTTAGGGTTTAGGGTTTAGGGTTTAGGGTTTAGGGTTTAGGGTTTAGGGTTTAGGGTTTAGGGTTTAGGGTTTAGGGTTTAGGGTTTAGGGTTTAGGGTTTAGGGTTTAGGGTTTAGGGTTTAGGGTTTAGGGTTTAGGGTTTAGGGTTTAGGGTTTAGGGTTTAGGGTTTAGGGTTTAGGGTTTAGGGTTTAGGGTTTAGGGTTTAGGGTTTAGGGTTTAGGGTTTAGGGTTTAGGGTTTAGGGTTTAGGGTTTAGGGTTTAGGGTTTAGGGTTTAGGGTTTAGGGTTTAGGGTTTAGGGTTTAGGGTTTAGGGTTTAGGGTTTAGGGTTTAGGGTTTAGGGTTTAGGGTTTAGGGTTTAGGGTTTAGGGTTTAGGGTTTAGGGTTTAGGGTTTAGGGTTTAGGGTTTAGGGTTTAGGGTTTAGGGTTTAGGGTTTAGGGTTTAGGGTTTAGGGTTTAGGGTTTAGGGTTTAGGGTTTAGGGTTTAGGGTTTAGGGTTTAGGGTTTAGGGTTTAGGGTTTAGGGTTTAGGGTTTAGGGTTTAGGGTTTAGGGTTTAGGGTTTAGGGTTTAGGGTTTAGGGTTTAGGGTTTAGGGTTTAGGGTTTAGGGTTTAGGGTTTAGGGTTTAGGGTTTAGGGTTTAGGGTTTAGGGTTTAGGGTTTAGGGTTTAGGGTTTAGGGTTTAGGGTTTAGGGTTTAGGGTTTAGGGTTTAGGGTTTAGGGTTTAGGGTTTAGGGTTTAGGGTTTAGGGTTTAGGGTTTAGGGTTTAGGGTTTAGGGTTTAGGGTTTAGGGTTTAGGGTTTAGGGTTTAGGGTTTAGGGTTTAGGGTTTAGGGTTTAGGGTTTAGGGTTTAGGGTTTAGGGTTTAGGGTTTAGGGTTTAGGGTTTAGGGTTTAGGGTTTAGGGTTTAGGGTTTAGGGTTTAGGGTTTAGGGTTTAGGGTTTAGGGTTTAGGGTTTAGGGTTTAGGGTTTAGGGTTTAGGGTTTAGGGTTTAGGGTTTAGGGTTTAGGGTTTAGGGTTTAGGGTTTAGGGTTTAGGGTTTAGGGTTTAGGGTTTAGGGTTTAGGGTTTAGGGTTTAGGGTTTAGGGTTTAGGGTTTAGGGTTTAGGGTTTAGGGTTTAGGGTTTAGGGTTTAGGGTTTAGGGTTTAGGGTTTAGGGTTTAGGGTTTAGGGTTTAGGGTTTAGGGTTTAGGGTTTAGGGTTTAGGGTTTAGGGTTTAGGGTTTAGGGTTTAGGGTTTAGGGTTTAGGGTTTAGGGTTTAGGGTTTAGGGTTTAGGGTTTAGGGTTTAGGGTTTAGGGTTTAGGGTTTAGGGTTTAGGGTTTAGGGTTTAGGGTTTAGGGTTTAGGGTTTAGGGTTTAGGGTTTAGGGTTTAGGGTTTAGGGTTTAGGGTTTAGGGTTTAGGGTTTAGGGTTTAGGGTTTAGGGTTTAGGGTTTAGGGTTTAGGGTTTAGGGTTTAGGGTTTAGGGTTTAGGGTTTAGGGTTTAGGGTTTAGGGTTTAGGGTTTAGGGTTTAGGGTTTAGGGTTTAGGGTTTAGGGTTTAGGGTTTAGGGTTTAGGGTTTAGGGTTTAGGGTTTAGGGTTTAGGGTTTAGGGTTTAGGGTTTAGGGTTTAGGGTTTAGGGTTTAGGGTTTAGGGTTTAGGGTTTAGGGTTTAGGGTTTAGGGTTTAGGGTTTAGGGTTTAGGGTTTAGGGTTTAGGGTTTAGGGTTTAGGGTTTAGGGTTTAGGGTTTAGGGTTTAGGGTTTAGGGTTTAGGGTTTAGGGTTTAGGGTTTAGGGTTTAGGGTTTAGGGTTTAGGGTTTAGGGTTTAGGGTTTAGGGTTTAGGGTTTAGGGTTTAGGGTTTAGGGTTTAGGGTTTAGGGTTTAGGGTTTAGGGTTTAGGGTTTAGGGTTTAGGGTTTAGGGTTTAGGGTTTAGGGTTTAGGGTTTAGGGTTTAGGGTTTAGGGTTTAGGGTTTAGGGTTTAGGGTTTAGGGTTTAGGGTTTAGGGTTTAGGGTTTAGGGTTTAGGGTTTAGGGTTTAGGGTTTAGGGTTTAGGGTTTAGGGTTTAGGGTTTAGGGTTTAGGGTTTAGGGTTTAGGGTTTAGGGTTTAGGGTTTAGGGTTTAGGGTTTAGGGTTTAGGGTTTAGGGTTTAGGGTTTAGGGTTTAGGGTTTAGGGTTTAGGGTTTAGGGTTTAGGGTTTAGGGTTTAGGGTTTAGGGTTTAGGGTTTAGGGTTTAGGGTTTAGGGTTTAGGGTTTAGGGTTTAGGGTTTAGGGTTTAGGGTTTAGGGTTTAGGGTTTAGGGTTTAGGGTTTAGGGTTTAGGGTTTAGGGTTTAGGGTTTAGGGTTTAGGGTTTAGGGTTTAGGGTTTAGGGTTTAGGGTTTAGGGTTTAGGGTTTAGGGTTTAGGGTTTAGGGTTTAGGGTTTAGGGTTTAGGGTTTAGGGTTTAGGGTTTAGGGTTTAGGGTTTAGGGTTTAGGGTTTAGGGTTTAGGGTTTAGGGTTTAGGGTTTAGGGTTTAGGGTTTAGGGTTTAGGGTTTAGGGTTTAGGGTTTAGGGTTTAGGGTTTAGGGTTTAGGGTTTAGGGTTTAGGGTTTAGGGTTTAGGGTTTAGGGTTTAGGGTTTAGGGTTTAGGGTTTAGGGTTTAGGGTTTAGGGTTTAGGGTTTAGGGTTTAGGGTTTAGGGTTTAGGGTTTAGGGTTTAGGGTTTAGGGTTTAGGGTTTAGGGTTTAGGGTTTAGGGTTTAGGGTTTAGGGTTTAGGGTTTAGGGTTTAGGGTTTAGGGTTTAGGGTTTAGGGTTTAGGGTTTAGGGTTTAGGGTTTAGGGTTTAGGGTTTAGGGTTTAGGGTTTAGGGTTTAGGGTTTAGGGTTTAGGGTTTAGGGTTTAGGGTTTAGGGTTTAGGGTTTAGGGTTTAGGGTTTAGGGTTTAGGGTTTAGGGTTTAGGGTTTAGGGTTTAGGGTTTAGGGTTTAGGGTTTAGGGTTTAGGGTTTAGGGTTTAGGGTTTAGGGTTTAGGGTTTAGGGTTTAGGGTTTAGGGTTTAGGGTTTAGGGTTTAGGGTTTAGGGTTTAGGGTTTAGGGTTTAGGGTTTAGGGTTTAGGGTTTAGGGTTTAGGGTTTAGGGTTTAGGGTTTAGGGTTTAGGGTTTAGGGTTTAGGGTTTAGGGTTTAGGGTTTAGGGTTTAGGGTTTAGGGTTTAGGGTTTAGGGTTTAGGGTTTAGGGTTTAGGGTTTAGGGTTTAGGGTTTAGGGTTTAGGGTTTAGGGTTTAGGGTTTAGGGTTTAGGGTTTAGGGTTTAGGGTTTAGGGTTTAGGGTTTAGGGTTTAGGGTTTAGGGTTTAGGGTTTAGGGTTTAGGGTTTAGGGTTTAGGGTTTAGGGTTTAGGGTTTAGGGTTTAGGGTTTAGGGTTTAGGGTTTAGGGTTTAGGGTTTAGGGTTTAGGGTTTAGGGTTTAGGGTTTAGGGTTTAGGGTTTAGGGTTTAGGGTTTAGGGTTTAGGGTTTAGGGTTTAGGGTTTAGGGTTTAGGGTTTAGGGTTTAGGGTTTAGGGTTTAGGGTTTAGGGTTTAGGGTTTAGGGTTTAGGGTTTAGGGTTTAGGGTTTAGGGTTTAGGGTTTAGGGTTTAGGGTTTAGGGTTTAGGGTTTAGGGTTTAGGGTTTAGGGTTTAGGGTTTAGGGTTTAGGGTTTAGGGTTTAGGGTTTAGGGTTTAGGGTTTAGGGTTTAGGGTTTAGGGTTTAGGGTTTAGGGTTTAGGGTTTAGGGTTTAGGGTTTAGGGTTTAGGGTTTAGGGTTTAGGGTTTAGGGTTTAGGGTTTAGGGTTTAGGGTTTAGGGTTTAGGGTTTAGGGTTTAGGGTTTAGGGTTTAGGGTTTAGGGTTTAGGGTTTAGGGTTTAGGGTTTAGGGTTTAGGGTTTAGGGTTTAGGGTTTAGGGTTTAGGGTTTAGGGTTTAGGGTTTAGGGTTTAGGGTTTAGGGTTTAGGGTTTAGGGTTTAGGGTTTAGGGTTTAGGGTTTAGGGTTTAGGGTTTAGGGTTTAGGGTTTAGGGTTTAGGGTTTAGGGTTTAGGGTTTAGGGTTTAGGGTTTAGGGTTTAGGGTTTAGGGTTTAGGGTTTAGGGTTTAGGGTTTAGGGTTTAGGGTTTAGGGTTTAGGGTTTAGGGTTTAGGGTTTAGGGTTTAGGGTTTAGGGTTTAGGGTTTAGGGTTTAGGGTTTAGGGTTTAGGGTTTAGGGTTTAGGGTTTAGGGTTTAGGGTTTAGGGTTTAGGGTTTAGGGTTTAGGGTTTAGGGTTTAGGGTTTAGGGTTTAGGGTTTAGGGTTTAGGGTTTAGGGTTTAGGGTTTAGGGTTTAGGGTTTAGGGTTTAGGGTTTAGGGTTTAGGGTTTAGGGTTTAGGGTTTAGGGTTTAGGGTTTAGGGTTTAGGGTTTAGGGTTTAGGGTTTAGGGTTTAGGGTTTAGGGTTTAGGGTTTAGGGTTTAGGGTTTAGGGTTTAGGGTTTAGGGTTTAGGGTTTAGGGTTTAGGGTTTAGGGTTTAGGGTTTAGGGTTTAGGGTTTAGGGTTTAGGGTTTAGGGTTTAGGGTTTAGGGTTTAGGGTTTAGGGTTTAGGGTTTAGGGTTTAGGGTTTAGGGTTTAGGGTTTAGGGTTTAGGGTTTAGGGTTTAGGGTTTAGGGTTTAGGGTTTAGGGTTTAGGGTTTAGGGTTTAGGGTTTAGGGTTTAGGGTTTAGGGTTTAGGGTTTAGGGTTAGGGTTTAGGGTTTAGGGTTTAGGGTTTAGGGTTTAGGGTTTAGGGTTTAGGGTTTAGGGTTTAGGGTTTAGGGTTTAGGGTTTAGGGTTTAGGGTTTAGGGTTTAGGGTTTAGGGTTTAGGGTTTAGGGTTTAGGGTTTAGGGTTTAGGGTTTAGGGTTTAGGGTTTAGGGTTTAGGGTTTAGGGTTTAGGGTTTAGGGTTTAGGGTTTAGGGTTTAGGGTTTAGGGTTTAGGGTTTAGGGTTTAGGGTTTAGGGTTTAGGGTTTAGGGTTTAGGGTTTAGGGTTTAGGGTTTAGGGTTTAGGGTTTAGGGTTTAGGGTTTAGGGTTTAGGGTTTAGGGTTTAGGGTTTAGGGTTTAGGGTTTAGGGTTTAGGGTTTAGGGTTTAGGGTTTAGGGTTTAGGGTTTAGGGTTTAGGGTTTAGGGTTTAGGGTTTAGGGTTTAGGGTTTAGGGTTTAGGGTTTAGGGTTTAGGGTTTAGGGTTTAGGGTTTAGGGTTTAGGGTTTAGGGTTTAGGGTTTAGGGTTTAGGGTTTAGGGTTTAGGGTTTAGGGTTTAGGGTTTAGGGTTTAGGG
>JAKELP010000048.1:6677526-6763617 GCA_029929735.1 Mimosa pudica | reverse complement strand
TAGATTGAAATGGTCAAAATCCGAAACTTGTGTCCTTTTAGTGCTAAAACGTGCAATTGGGCTTAAAACGAGTATGTTCATGCATTTGGCAAACTTTGTTGGTTTGTTGACCAAAGTACACACTCTAGAGAATAATGTCACTAAAACGCAAAAACTAGATTGAAATGGTCAAAATCCAAACTTGTGCTCCTTTAGTGCTAAAACGTGCAATTGAGCTTAAAACGAGTTATGTTATGCATTTGGCAAATTTGGTGTTTGTTGACCAAAAGTACCACACTCTAGAGAATAATGTCACTAAAAACGCAAAAAACTAGATTGAAATGGTCAAAATCCAAACTTGTGCTCCTTTTAGTGCTAAAACGTGCAATTGGGCTTAAAACGAGTTATGTTCATGCATTTGGCAAACTTTTGGTGTTTGTGTTGACCAAAATTACCACACTCTAGAGAATAATGTCACTAAAACGCAAAAACTAGATTGAAATGGTCAAAATCCAAAGTTGTGCTCCTTTTAGTGCTAAAACGTGCAATTGAGCTTAAAACGAGTTATGGTGATGCATTTGGCAAACTTTTGGTGTTTGTTCACCAAAAGTACCACACTCTAGAGAATAATGTCACTAAAACGCAAAAAACTGATTGAAATGGTCAAAATCCAAACTTGTGCTCCTTTTAGTGCTAAAACGTGCAATTGGCTTAAACGAGTTATGTTCATGCATTTGCAAACTTTTGGTGTTGTTGACCAAAAGTACCACACTCTAGAGAACATGTCACTAAAACGTAGATTGAAATGGTCAAAATCCAAACTTGTGCTCCTTTTAGTGCTAAAACGTGCAAATAGGCTTAAAACGAGTTATGTTGATGCATTGGCAAACTTTTGGTGTTTGTTGACCAAAAGTACCACACTCTAGAGAATAATGTCACTAAAAACGCAAAAACTAGATTGAAATGGTCAAAATCCAAACTTGTGCTCCTTTTAGTGCTAAACGTGCAATTGGGCTTAAACGAGTTATGTGATGCATTTGGCAAACTTTTGGTGTTTGTTTGACCAAAAGTACCACACTTTAGAGAATAATGTCACTAAAACGCAAATACTAGATTGAAATGGTCAAAATCCAAACTTGTGCTCCTTTAGTGCTAAAACGTGCAATTGGGCTTAAAACGAGTTATGTGATGCACTTGGCAAACTTTGGTGTTTGTTCACCAAAAGTACCACACTCTAGAGAATAATGTCACTAAAACGCAAAAACTAGATTGAAATGGTCAAAATCCAAACTTGTGCTCCTTTTAGTGCTAAACACGTGCAATTGGCTTAAAACGAGTTATGTTCATGCATTTGGCAAACTTTTGGTGTTTGTTGACCAAATGTACCACACTCTAGACAATATGTCACTAAACGCAAAAAAAAAACTAGATTAATGGTCAAATCCAAACTTGTGCTCCTTTTAGTGCTAAAACGTGCAATTGAGCTAAAACGAGTTATGTTCATGCATTTGGCAAACTTTTGGTGTTTGTTGACCAAAAGTAACACACTCTAGAGAATAATGTCACTAAAACGCAAAAACTAGATTGAAATGGTCAAAATCCAAACTTGTGCTCCTTTTAGTGCTAAAACGTGCAATTGGGCTTAAAACGATTATGTTCATGCATTTGGCAAACTTTTGGTGTTTGTTGACAAAAGTACCACACTCTAGAGAATAATGTCACTAAAACGCAAAAACTAGATTGAAATGGTCAAAATCCAAACTTGTGCTCCTTTTAGTGCTAAACGTGCAATTGGGCTTAAAACGAGTTATGGTGATGCATTTGGCAAACTTTTGGTGTTTGTTCACCAAAGTACCACACTCTAGAGAATAATGTCAGTAAACGCAAAAACTAGATTGAAATGGTCAAAATCCAAACTTGTGCTCCTTTAGTGCTAAAACGTGCAATTGGGCTTAAAACGAGTTATGTTCATGCATTTGGCAAACTTTGGTGTTTGTTGACCAAAATTACCACACTCTAGAGAATAATGTCACTAAAACGCAAAAACTAGATTGAAATGGTCAAAATCCAAAATTGTGCTCCTTTTAGTGCTAAAACGTGCAATTGGGCTAAAACGAGTTATGGTGATGCATTTGGCAAACTTTTGGTGTTTGTTCACCAAAAGTACCACACTCTAGAGAATAATGTCACTAAAAACGCAAAAACTAGATTGAAATGGTCAAAATCCAAACTTGTGCTCCTTTTAGTGCTAAAACGTGCAATTAGGCTTAAAACGAGTTATGTTCTTGCATTTGGCAAACTTTTGGTGTTGTTGACCAAATGTACCACACTCTAGAGAATAATGTCACTAAAACGCAAAAACTAGATTGAAATGGTCAAAATCCAAACTTGTGCTCCTTTTAGTGCTAAAACGTGCAATTGGGCTTAAAACGAGTTATGTTCATGCATTTGGCAAATTTTAGTGTTTGTTGACCAATGTACCACACTCTAGAGAATAATGTCACTAAAACGCAAAAACTAGATTGAAATGGTCAAAATCAAACTTGTGCTCCTTTTAGTGCTAAAACGTGCAATTAGGCTTAAAACGAGTTATGTTCATGCATTTGGCAAACTTTTGGTGTTTGTTGACCAAATGTACCACAATCTAGAGAATAATGTCACTAAAACGCAAAAACTAGATTGAAATGGTCAAAATCCAAACTTGTGCTCCTTTTAGTGCTAAAACGTGCAATGGGCTTAAAACGAGTTATGTTCATGCATTTGGCAAACTTTTGGTGTTTGTTGACCAAAAGTACCACACTCTAGAGAATAATGTCACTAAAACGCAAAAACTAGATTGAAATGGTCAAAATCCAAACTTGTGCTCCTTTTAGTGCTAAAACGTGCAATTGGGCTTAAAACGAGTTATGTTCATGCATTTGGCAAACTTTTGGTGTTTGTTGACCAAAAGTACCACACTCTAGAGAATAATGTCACTAAAACGCAAAAACTAGATTGAAATGGTCAAAATCCAAACTTGTGCTCCTTTAGTGCTAAAACGTGCAATTGGGCTTAAAACGAGTTATGGTGATGCATTTGGCAAACTTTTGGTGTTTGTTGACCAAAAGTACCACACTCTAGAGAATAATGTCACTAAAACGCAAAAACTAGATTGAAATGGTCAAAATCCAAACTTGGGCCTTTTAGTGCTAAAACGTGCAATTGGGCTTAAAACGAGTTATGTTCATGCATTGGCAAACTTTGGTGTTTGTTGACCAAATGTACCACACTCTAGAGAATAATGTCACTAAAACGCAAAAACTAGATTGAAATGGTCAAAATCCAAACTTGTGCTCCTTTTAGTGCTAAAACGTGCAATTGGGCTTAAAAAAGTTATGTTCATGCATTTGGCAAACTTTTGGTGTTTGTTGACAAAAGTACCACACTCTAGAGAATAATGTCACTAAAACGCAAAAACTAGATTGAAATGGTCAAAATCCAAACTTGTGCTCCTTTTAGTGCTAAAACGTGCAATTGGGCTTAAAACGAGTTATGTTCATGCATTTGGCAAACTTTTGGTGTTTGTTGACCAAAAGTACCACACTCTAGAGAATAATGTCACTAAAACGCAAAAACTAGATTGAAATGGTCAAAATCCAAACTTGTGCTCCTTTAGTGCTAAAACGTGCAATGGGCTTAAAACGAGTTATGTTCATGCATTTGGCAAACTTTTGGTGTTTGTTGACCAAAAGTACCACACTCTAGAGAATAATGTCACTAAAACGCAAAAACTAGATTGAAATGGTCAAAATCCAAACTTGTGCTCCTTTTAGTGCTAAAACGTGCAATTGGCTTAAAACGAGTTATGTTCATGCATTTGGCAAACTTTTGGTGTTTGTTGACCAAAAGTACCACACTCTAGAGAATAATGTCACTAAAACGCAAAAACTAGATTGAAATGGTCAAAATCCAAACTTGTGCTCCTTTTAGTGCTAAAACGTGCAATTGGGCTTAAAAACGAGTTATGGTGATGCATTTGGCAAACTTTTGGTGTTTGTTGACCAAAAGTACCACACTCTAGAGAATAATGTCACTAAAACGCAAAAACTAGATTGAAATGGTCAAAATCCAAACTTGTGCTCCTTTTAGTGCTAAAACGTGCAATTGGCTTAAAACGAGTTATGGTGATGCATTTGGCAAACTTTTGGTGTTTGTTGACCAAAAGTACCACACTCTAGAGAATAATGTCACTAAAACGCAAAAACTAGATTGAAATGGTCAAAATCCAAACTTGTGCTCCTTTTAGTGCTAAAACGTGCAATTGGGCTTTAAACGAGTTATGGTGATGCATTTGGCAAACTTTTGGTGTTTGTTGACCAAAAGTACCACACTCTAGAGAATAATGTCACTAAAACGCAAAAACTAGATTGAAATGGTCAAAATCCAAACTTGTGCTCCTTTTAGTGCTAAAACGTGCAATTGGGCTTAAAACGAGTTATGTTCATGCATTTGGCAAACTTTGGTGTTTGTTGACCAAAAGTACCACACTCTAGAGAATAATGTCACTAAAAGTAGATTGAAATGGTCAAAATCCAAACTTGTGCTCCTTTTAGTGCTAAAACGTGCAATTAGGCTTAAAACGAGTTATGTTCATGCATTTGGCAAACTTTTGGTGTTTGTTGACCAAAGTACCACACTCTAGAGAATAATGTCACTAAAACGCAAAAACTAGATTGAAATGGTCAAAATCCAAACTTGTGCTCCTTTTAGTGCTAAAACGTGCAATTGGGCTTAAAACGAGTTATGGTCATGCATTTGGCAAACTTTTGGTGTTTGTTGACCAAAAGTACCACACTCTAGAGAATAATGTCACTAAAACGCAAAAACTAGATTGAAATGGTCAAAATCCAAACTTGTGCTCCTTTTAGTGCTAAAACGTGCAATTGGGCTTAAAACGAGTTATGTTCATGCATTTGGCAAACTTTTGGTGTTTGTTGACCAAAAGTACCACACTCTAGAGAATAATGTCACTAAAACGCAAAAACTAGATTGAAATGGTCAAATCCAAACTTGTGCTCCTTTTAGTGCTAAAACGTGCAATTGGGCTTTTAAAACGAGTTATGGTGATGCATTTGGCAAACTTTTGGTGTTTGTTGACAAAAGTACCACACTCTAGAGAATAATGTCACTAAAACGCAAAAAAACTAGATTGAAATGGTCAAAATCCAAACTTGGCTCCTTTTAGTGCTAAAACGTGCAATTGGGCTTAAAACGAGTTATGTTCATGCATTTGGCAAACTTTTGGTGTTTGTTGACCAAAAGTACCACACTCTAGAGAATAATGTCACTAAAACGCAAAAACTAGATTGAAATGGTCAAAATCCAAACTTGTGCTCCTTTTAGTGCTAAAACGTGCAATTGGGCTTAAAACGAGTTATGGTGATGCATTTGGCAAACTTTTGGTGTTTGTTGACCAAAAGTACCACACTCTAGAGAATAATGTCACTAAAACGCAAAAACTAGATTGAAATGGTCAAAATCCAAACTTGTGCTCCTTTAGTGCTAAAACGTGCAATTGGGCTTAAAACGAGTTATGTTCATGCATTTGGCAAACTTTTGGTGTTTGTTGACCAAAGTACCACACTCTAGAGAATAATGTCACTAAACGCAAAAACTAGATTGAAATGGTCAAAATCCAAACTTGTGCTCCTTTTAGTGCTAAAACGTGCAATTGGGCTTAAAACGAGTTATGGTGATGCATTTGGCAAACTTTTGGTGTTTGTTGACAAAAGTACCACACTCTAGAGAATAATGTCACTAAAACGCAAAAACTAGATTGAAATGGTCAAAATCCAAACTTGTGCTCCTTTAGTGCTAAAACGTGCAATTGGGCTTAAAACGAGTTATGTGATGCATTTGGCAAACTTTTGGTGTTTGTTGACCAAAAGTACCACACTCTAGAGAATAATGTCACTAAAACGCAAAAACTAGATTGAAATGGTCAAAATCCAAACTTGTGCTCCTTTTAGTGCTAAAACGTGCAATTGGGCTTAAAACGAGTTATGTTCATGCATTTGGCAAACTTTTGGTGTTTGTTGACCAAAAGTACCACACTCTAGAGAATAATGTCACTAAACGCAAAAACTAGATTGAAATGGTCAAAATCCAAACTTGTGCTCCTTTTAGTGCTAAAACGTGCAATTGGGCTTAAAACGAGTTATGTCATGCATTTGGCAAACTTTTGGTGTTTGTTGACCAAAAGTACCACACTCTAGAGAATAATGTCACTAAAACGCAAAAACTAGATTGAAATGGTCAAAATCCAAACTTGTGCTCCTTTAGTGCTAAAACGTGCAATTGGGCTTAAAACGAGTTATGTTCATGCATTTGGCAAACTTTTGGTGTTTGTTGACCAAAAGTACCACACTCTAGAGAATAATGTCACTAAAACGCAAAAACTAGATTGAAATGGTCAAAATCCAAACTTGTGCTCCTTTTAGTGCTAAAACGTGCAATTGGGCTTAAAACGAGTTATGGTGATGCATTTGGCAAACTTTTGGTGTTTGTTGACCAAAAGTACCACACTCTAGAGAATAATGTCACTAAAACGCAAAAACTAGATTGAAATGGTCAAAATCCAAACTTGTGCTCCTTTTAGTGCTAAAACGTGCAATTGGGCTTAAAACGAGTTATGTTCATGCATTTGGCAAACTTTTGGTGTTTGTTGACCAAAAGTACCACACTCTAGAGAATAATGTCACTAAAACGCAAAAACTAGATTGAAATGGTCAAAATCCAAACTTGTGCTCCTTTTAGTGCTAAAACGTGCAATTGGCCTTAAAACGAGTTATGGTGATGCATTTGGCAAACTTTTGGTGTTTGTTCACCAAAAGTACCACACTCTAGAGAATAATGTCACTAAAACGCAAAAACTAGATTGAAATGGTCAAATCCAAACTTGTGCTCCTTTTAGTGCTAAAACGTGCAATTAGCTTAAAACGAGTTATGTTCATGCATTTGGCAAACTTTTGGTGTTTGTTGACCAAAAGTACCACACTCTAGAGAATAATGTCACTAAAACGCAAAAACTAGATTGAAATGGTCAAAATCCAAACTTGTGCTCCTTTTAGTGCTAAAACGTGCAATGGGCTTAAAACGAGTTATTCATGCATTTGGCAAACTTTTGGTGTTTGTTGACCAAAAGTACCACACTCTAGAGAATAATGTCACTAAAACGCAAAAACTAGATTGAAATGGTCAAAATCCAAACTTGTGCTCCTTTTAGTGCTAAAACGTGCAATTGGCTTAAAACGAGTTATGTTCATGCATTTGGCAAACTTTTGGTGTTTGTTGACCAAAAGTACCACACTCTAGAGAATAATGTCACTAAAACGCAAAAACTAGATTGAAATGGTCAAAATCCAAACTTGTGCTCCTTTTAGTGCTAAAACGTGCAATTGGGCTTAAAACGAGTTATGTTCATGCATTTGGCAAACTTTTGGTGTTTGTTGACCAAAAGTACCACACTCTAGAGAATAATGTCACTAAAACGCAAAAACTAGATTGAAATGGTCAAAATCCAAACTTGTGCTCCTTTTAGTGCTAAAACGTGCAATTGGGCTTAAAACGAGTTATGTGATGCATTTGGCAAACTTTTGGTGTTTGTTGACCAAAAGTACCACACTCTAGAGAATAATGTCACTAAAACGCAAAAACTAGATTGAAATGGTCAAAATCCAAACTTGTGCTCCTTTTAGTGCTAAAACGTGCAATTGGCTTAAAACGAGTTATGTTCATGCATTTGGCAAACTTTTGGTTGTTTGTGACCAAAAGTACCACACTCTAGAGAATAATGTCACTAAAACGCAAAAACTAGATTGAAATGGTCAAAATCCAAACTTGTGCTCCTTTTAGTGCTAAAACGTGCAATTGGGCTTAAAACGAGTTATGGTGATGCATTTGGCAAACTTTGGTGTTTGTTGACCAAAAGTACCACACTCTAGAGAATAATGTCACTAAAACGCAAAAACTAGATTGAAATGGTCAAAATCCAAACTTGTGCTCCTTTTAGTGCTAAAACGTGCAATTGGGCTTAAAACGAGTTATGTTCATGCATTTGGCAAACTTTTGGTGTTTGTTGACCAAAAGTACCACACTCTAGAGAATAATGTCACTAAAACGCAAAAACTAGATTGAAATGGTCAAAATCCAAACTTGTGCTCCTTTTAGTGCTAAAACGTGCAATTGGGCTTAAAACGAGTTATGTGATGCATTTGGCAAACTTTTGGTGTTTGTTGACCAAAAGTACCACACTCTAGAGAATAATGTCACTAAAACGCAAAAACTAGATTGAAATGGTCAAAATCCAAACTTGTGCTCCTTTTAGTGCTAAAACGTGCAATTGGGCTTAAAACGAGTTATGTTCTGCATTTGGCAAACTTTTGGTGTTTGTTGACCAAAAGTACCACACTCTAGAGAATAATGTCACTAAAACGCAAAAACTAGATTGAAATGGTCAAAATCCAAACTTGTGCTCCTTTTAGTGCTAAAACGTGCAATTGGGCTTAAAACGAGTTATGTTCATGCATTTGGCAAACTTTTGGTGTTTGTTGACCAAAAGTACCACACTCTAGAGAATAATGTCACTAAAACGCAAAAACTAGATTGAAATGGTCAAAATCCAAACTTGTGCTCCTTTTAGTGCTAAAACGTGCAATGGGCTTAAAACGAGTTATGTTCATGCATTTGGCAAACTTTTGGTGTTTGTTGACCAAAAGTACCACACTCTAGAGAATAATGTCACTAAAACGCAAAAACTAGATTGAAATGGTCAAAATCCAAACTTGTGCTCCTTTTAGTGCTAAAACGTGCAATTGGGCTTAAAACGAGTTATGTTCATGCATTTGGCAAACTTTGGTGTTTGTTGACCAAAAGTACCACACTCTAGAGAATAATGTCACTAAAACGCAAAAACTAGATTGAAATGGTCAAAATCCAAACTTGTGCTCCTTTTAGTGCTAAAACGTGCAATTGGGCTTAAAACGAGTTATGTTCATGCATTTGGCAAACTTTTGGTGTTTGTTGACCAAAAGTACCACACTCTAGAGAATAATGTCACTAAAACGCAAAAACTAGATTGAAATGGTCAAAATCCAAACTTGTGCTCCTTTTAGTGCTAAAACGTGCAATTGGGCTTAAAACGAGTTATGGTGATGCATTTGGCAAACTTTTGGTGTTTGTTGACCAAAAGTACCACACTCTAGAGAATAATGTCACTAAAACGCAAAAACTAGATTGAAATGGTCAAAATCCAAACTTGTGCTCCTTTTAGTGCTAAAACGTGCAATTGGGCTTAAAACGAGTTATGGTGATGCATTTGGCAAACTTTTGGTGTTTGTTGACCAAAAGTACCACACTCTAGAGAATAATGTCACTAAAACGCAAAAACTAGATTGAAATGGTCAAAATCCAAACTTGTGCTCCTTTTAGTGCTAAAACGTGCAATTGGGCTTAAAACGAGTTATGGTGATATTTGGAAAACTTTGGTGTTTGTTGACCAAAAGTACCACACTCTAGAGAATAATGTCACTAAAACACAAAACTAGATTGAAATGGTCAAATCCAAACTTGTGCTCCTTTTAGTGCTAAAACGTGCAATTGGGCTTTAAACGAGTTATGGTGATGCATTTGGCAAACTTTTGGTGTTTGTTGACCAAAAGTACCACACTCTAGAGAATAATGTCACTAAAACAAAAACTAGATTGAAATGGTCAAAATCCAAACTTGTGCTCCTTTTAGTGCTAAAACGTGCAATTGGGCTTAAAACGAGTTATGTTCATGCATTTGGCAAACTTTTGGTGTTTGTTGACCAAAAGTACCACACTCTAGAGAATAATGTCACTAAAACGCAAAAACTAGATTGAAATGGTCAAAATCCAAACTTGTGCTCCTTTTAGTGCTAAAACGTGCAATTGGCTTAAAACGAGTTATGTCATGCATTTGGCAAACTTTTGTGTTTGTTGACCAAATGTACCACACTCTAGAGAATAATGTCACTAAAACGCAAAAACTAGATTGAAATGGTCAAAATCCAAACTTGTGCTCCTTTTAGTGCTAAAACGTGCAATTGGGCTTAAAACGAGTTATGGTGATGCATTTGGCAAACTTTTGGTGTTTGTTGACCAAAAGTACCACACTCTAGAGAATAATGTCACTAAAACGCAAAAACTAGATTGAAATGGTCAAAATCCAAACTTGTGCTCCTTTTAGTGCTAAAACGTGCAATTGGGCTTAAAACGAGTTATGTTCATGCATTTGGCAAACTTTTGGTGTTTGTTGACCAAATGGTACCACACTCTAGAGAATAATGTCACTAAAACGCAAAAACTAGATTGAAATGGTCAAAATCCAAACTTGTGCTCCTTTTAGTGCTAAAACGTGCAATTGGGCTTAAAACGAGTTATGTTCATGCATTTGGCAAACTTTTGGTGTTTGTTGACCAAAGTACCACACTCTAGAGAATAATGTCACTAAAACGCAAAAACTAGATTGAAATGGTCAAAATCCAAACTTGTGCTCCTTTTAGTGCTAAAACGTGCAATTGGGCTTAAAACGAGTTATGTTCATGCATTTGGCAAACTTTTGGTGTTTGTTGACCAAAAGTACCACACTCTAGAGAATAATGTCACTAAAACGCAAAAACTAGATTGAAATGGTCAAAATCCAAACTTGTGCTCCTTTTAGTGCTAAAACGTGCAATTGGGCTTAAAACGAGTTATGTTCATGCATTTGGCAAACTTTTGGTGTTTGTTGACCAAAAGTACCACACTCTAGAGAATAATGTCACTAAAACGCAAAAACTAGATTGAAATGGTCAAAATCCAAACTTGTGCTCCTTTTAGTGCTAAAACGTGCAATTGGGCTTAAAACGAGTTATGGTGATGCATTTGGCAAACTTTTGGTGTTTGTTCACAAAAGTACCACACTCTAGAGAATAATGTCACTAAAACGCAAAAACTAGATTGAAATGGTCAAAATCCAAACTTGTGCTCCTTTTAGTGCTAAAACGTGCAATTGGGCTTAAACGAGTTATGTGATGCATTTGGCAAACTTTTGGTGTTTGTTGACCAAAAGTACCACACTCTAGAGAATAATGTCACTAAAACGCAAAAACTAGATTGAAATGGTCAAAATCCAAACTTGTGCTCTTTTAGTGCTAAAACGTGCAATTGGCTTAAAACGAGTTATGGTGATATTTGGCAAACTTTTGGTGTTTGTTGACCAAAAGTACCACACTCTAGAGAATAATGTCACTAAAACGCAAAAACTAGATTGAAATGGTCAAAATCCAAACTTGTGCTCCTTTTAGTGCTAAAACGTGCAATTGGGCTTAAAACGAGTTATGGTGATGCATTTGGCAAACTTTTGGTGTTTGTTGACCAAAAGTACCACACTCTAGAGAATAATGTCACTAAAACGCAAAAACTAGATTGAAATGGTCAAAATCCAAACTTGTGCTCCTTTTAGTGCTAAAACGTGCAATTGGCTTAAAACGAGTTATGTTCATGCATTTGGCAAACTTTTGGTGTTTGTTGACAAAAGTACCACACTCTAGAGAATAATGTCACTAAAACGCAAAAACTAGATTGAAATGGTCAAAATCCAAACTTGTGCTCCTTTTAGTGCTAAAACGTGCAATTGGGCTTAAAACGAGTTATGTTCATGCATTTGGCAAACTTTTGTTGTTTGTTGACCAAATGTACCACACTCTAGAGAATAATGTCACTAAAACGCAAAACTAGATTGAAATGGTCAAAATCCAAACTTGTGCTCCTTTTAGTGCTAAAACGTGCAATTGGGCTTAAAACGAGTTATGGTGATGCATTTGGCAAACTTTTGGTGTTTGTTGACCAAAAGTACCACACTCTAGAGAATAATGTCACTAAAACGCAAAAACTAGATTGAAATGGTCAAAATCCAAACTTGTGCTCCTTTTAGTGCTAAAACGTGCAATTGGGCTTAAAACGAGTTATGTTCATGCATTTGGCAAACTTTTGGTGTTTGTTGACCAAAAGTACCACACTCTAGAGAATAATGTCACTAAAACGCAAAAACTAGATTGAAATGGTCAAAATCCAAACTTGTGCTCCTTTTAGTGCTAAAACGTGCAATTGGGCTTAAAACGAGTTATGTTCATGCATTTGGCAAACTTTTGGTGTTTGTTGACCAAAAGTACCACACTCTAGAGAATAATGTCACTAAAACGCAAAAACTAGATTGAAATGGTCAAAATCCAAACTTGTGCTCCTTTTAGTGCTAAAACGTGCAATTGGGCTTAAAACGAGTTATGTCATGCATTGGCAAACTTTTGGTGTTTGTTGACCAAAAGTACCACACTCTAGAGAATAATGTCACTAAACGCAAAAACTAGATTGAAATGGTCAAAATCCAAACTTGTGCTCCTTTTAGTGCTAAAACGTGCAATTGGGCTTAAAACGAGTTATGTTCATGCATTTGGCAAACTTTTGTGTTTGTTGACCAAAAGTACCACACTCTAGAGAATAATGTCACTAAAACGCAAAAACTAGATTGAAATGGTCAAAATCCAAACTTGTGCTCCTTTTAGTGCTAAAACGTGCAATTGGGCTTAAAACGAGTTATGGTGATGCATTTGGCAAACTTTTGGTGTTTGTTGACCAAAGTACCACACTCTAGAGAATAATGTCACTAAAACGCAAAAACTAGATTGAAATGGTCAAAATCCAAACTTGTGCTCCTTTTAGTGCTAAAACGTGCAATTGGGCTTAAAACGAGTTATGGTGATGCATTTGGCAAACTTTTGGTGTTTGTTGACCAAAAGTACCACACTCTAGAGAATAATGTCACTAAAACGCAAAAACTAGATTGAAATGGTCAAAATCCAAACTTGTGCTCTTTTAGTGCTAAAACGTGCAATTGGGCTTAAAACGAGTTATGGTGATGCATTTGGCAAACTTTTGGTGTTTGTTGACCAAAAGTACCACACTCTAGAGAATAATGTCACTAAAACGCAAAAACTAGATTGAAATGGTCAAAATCCAAACTTGTGGCCTTTTAGTGCTAAAACGTGCAATTGGGCTTAAAACGAGTTATGGTGATGCATTTGGAAAACTTTTGGTGTTTGTTGACCAAAAGTACCACACTCTAGAGAATAATGTCACTAAAAACAAAAACTAGATTGAAATGGTCAAAATCCAAACTTGTGCTCCTTTTAGTGCTAAAACGTGCAATTGGGCTTAAAACGAGTTATGTTCATGCATTTGGCAAACTTTTGGTGTTTGTTGACCAAAAGTACCACACTCTAGAGAATAATGTCACTAAAACGCAAAAACTAGATTGAAATGGTCAAAATCCAAACTTGTGCTCCTTTTAGTGCTAAAACGTGCAATTGGCTTAAAACGAGTTATGTTCATGCATTTGGCAAACTTTTGGTGTTTGTTGACCAAAAGTACCACACTCTAGAGAATAATGTCACTAAAACGCAAAAACTAGATTGAAATGGTCAAAATCCAAACTTGTGCTCCTTTTAGTGCTAAAACGTGCAATTGGGCTTAAAACGAGTTATGGTGATGCATTTGGCAAACTTTTGGTGTGTTTGTTGACCAAAAGTACCACACTCTAGAGAATAATGTCACTAAAACGCAAAAACTAGATTGAAATGGTCAAAATCCAAACTTGTGCTCCTTTTAGTGCTAAAACGTGCAATTGGGCTTAAAACGAGTTATGTTCATGCATTTGGCAAACTTTTGGTGTTTGTTGACCAAAAGTACCACACTCTAGAGAATAATGTCACTAAACGCAAAAACTAGATTGAAATGGTCAAAATCCAAACTTGTGCTCCTTTTAGTGCTAAAACGTGCAATTGGCTTAAAACGAGTTATGTTCATGCATTTGGCAAACTTTTGGTGTTTGTTGACCAAAAGTACCACACTCTAGAGAATAATGTCACTAAAACGCAAAAACTAGATTGAAATGGTCAAAATCCAAACTTGTGCTCCTTTTAGTGCTAAAACGTGCAATTGGGCTTAAAACGAGTTATGTTCATGCATTTGGCAAACTTTTGGTGTTTGTTGACCAAAAGTACCACACTCTAGAGAATAATGTCACTAAAACGCAAAAACTAGATTGAAATGGTCAAAATCCAAACTTGTGCTCCTTTTAGTGCTAAAACGTGCAATTGGGCTTAAAACGAGTTATGTTCATGCATTGGCAAACTTTTGGTGTTTGTTCACCAAAAGTACCACACTCTAGAGAATAATGTCACTAAAACGCAAAAACTAGATTGAAATGGTCAAAATCCAAACTTGTGCTCCTTTTAGTGCTAAAACGTGCAATTGGGCTTAAACGAGTTATGGTGATGCATTTGGCAAACTTTTGGTGTTTGTTGACCAAAAGTACCACACTCTAGAGAATAATGTCACTAAAACGCAAAAACTAGATTGAAATGGTCAAAATCCAAACTTGTGCTCCTTTTAGTGCTAAAACGTGCAATTGGGCTTAAAACGAGTTATGGTGATATTTGGCAAACTTTTGGTGTTTGTTGACCAAAAGTACCACACTCTAGAGAATAATGTCACTAAAACGCAAAAACTAGATTGAAATGGTCAAAATCCAAACTTGGCTCCTTTTAGTGCTAAAACGTGCAATTGGGCTTAAAACGAGTTATGGTTGATGCATTTGGAAAACTTTTGGTGTTTGTTGACCAAAAGTACCACACTCTAGAGAATAATGTCACTAAAACGCAAAAACTAGATTGAAATGGTCAAAATCCAAACTTGTGCTCCTTTTAGTGCTAAAACGTGCAATTGGGCTTAAAACGAGTTATGTTCATGCATTTGGCAAACTTTTGGTGTTTGTTGACCAAATGTACCACACTCTAGAGAATAATGTCACTAAAACGCAAAAACTAGATTGAAATGGTCAAAATCCAAACTTGTGCTCCTTTTAGTGCTAAAACGTGCAATTGGGCTTAAAACGAGTTATGTGATGCATTTGGCAAACTTTTTGGTGTTGTTGACCAAAAGTACCACACTCTAGAGAATAATGTCACTAAAACGCAAAAACTAGATTGAAATGGTCAAAATCCAAACTTGTGCTCCTTTTAGTGCTAAAACGTGCAATTGGGCTTAAAACGAGTTATGGTGATATTTGGCAAACTTTGGTGTTTGTTGACCAAAAGTACCACACTCTAGAGAATAATGTCACTAAAACGCAAAACTAGATTGAAATGGTCAAAATCCAAACTTGGGCTCCTTTTAGTGCTAAAACGTGCAATTGGGCTTAAAACGAGTTATGGTGATGCATTTGGCAAACTTTTGGTGTTTGTTGACCAAAAGTACCACACTCTAGAGAATAATGTCACTAAAACGCAAAAACTAGATTGAAATGGTCAAAATCCAAACTTGTGCTCCTTTTAGTGCTAAAACGTGCAATTGGGCTTAAAACGAGTTATGTCATGCATTTGGCAAACTTTTGGTGTTTGTTGACCAAAAGTACCACACTCTAGAGAATAATGTCACTAAAACGCAAAAACTAGATTGAAATGGTCAAAATCCAAACTTGTGCTCCTTTTAGTGCTAAAACGTGCAATTGGCTTAAAACGAGTTATAGTGATGCATTTGGCAAACTTTTGGTGTTTGTTGACCAAAAGTACCACACTCTAGAGAATAATGTCACTAAAACGCAAAAACTAGATTGAAATGGTCAAAATCCAAACTTGTGCTCCTTTTAGTGCTAAAACGTGCAATTGGGCTTAAAACGAGTTATGTTCATGCATTTGGCAAACTTTTGGTGTTTGTTGACCAAATGTACCACACTCTAGAGAATAATGTCACTAAAACGCAAAAACTAGATTGAAATGGTCAAAATCCAAACTTGTGCTCCTTTTAGTGCTAAAACGTGCAATTGGCTTAAAACGAGTTATGTTCATGCATTTGGCAAACTTTTGGTGTTTGTTGACCAAAGTACCACACTCTAGAGAATAATGTCACTAAAACGCAAAAACTAGATTGAAATGGTCAAAATCCAAACTTGTGCTCCTTTTAGTGCTAAAACGTGCAATTGGGCTTAAAACGAGTTATGTTCATGCATTTGGCAAATTGGTGTTTGTTGACCAAAAGTACCACACTCTAGAGAATAATGTCACTAAAACGCAAAAACTAGATTGAAATGGTCAAAATCCAAACTTGTGCTCCTTTTAGTGCTAAAACGTGCAATTGGGCTTAAAACGAGTTATGTTGATGCATTTGGCAAACTTTTGGTGTTTGTTGACCAAAAGTACCACACTCTAGAGAATAATGTCACTAAAACGCAAAAACTAGATTGAAATGGTCAAAATCCAAACTTGTGCTCCTTTTAGTGCTAAAACGTGCAATTGGGCTTAAAACGAGTTATGGTGATGCATTTGGCAAACTTTTGGTGTTTGTTGACCAAAAGTACCACACTCTAGAGAATAATGTCACTAAAACGCAAAAACTAGATTGAAATGGTCAAAATCCAAACTTGTGCTCCTTTTAGTGCTAAAACGTGCAATTGGGCTTAAAACGAGTTATGGTGATGCATTTGGCAAACTTTTGGTGTTGTTGACCAAAAGTACCACACTCTAGAGAATAATGTCACTAAAACGCAAAAACTAGATTGAAATGGTCAAAATCCAAACTTGTGCTCCTTTTAGTGCTAAAACGTGCAATTGGGCTTAAAACGAGTTATGGTGATATTTGGCAAACTTTTGGTGTTTGTTGACCAAAAGTACCACACTCTAGAGAATAATGTCACTAAAACGCAAAAACTAGATTGAAATGGTCAAAATCCAAACTTGTGCTCCTTTTAGTGCTAAAACGTGCAATTGGGCTTAAAACGAGTTATGGTGATGCATTTGGAAAACTTTTGGTGTTTGTTGACCAAAGTACCACACTCTAGAGAATAATGTCACTAAAACGCAAAAACTAGATTGAAATGGTCAAAATCCAAACTTGTGCTCCTTTTAGTGCTAAAACGTGCAATTGGGCTTAAAACGAGTTATGTTCATGCATTTGGCAAACTTTTGGTGTTTGTTGACCAAAGTACCACACTCTAGAGAATAATGTCACTAAAACGCAAAAACTAGATTGAAATGGTCAAATCCAAACTTGTGCTCCTTTTAGTGCTAAAACGTGCAATTGGCTTAAAACGAGTTATGTTGATGCATTTGGCAAACTTTTGGTGTTTGTTGACCAAAAGTACCACACTCTAGAGAATAATGTCACTAAAACGCAAAAACTAGATTGAAATGGTCAAAATCCAAACTTGTGCTCTTTTAGTGCTAAAACGTGCAATTGGGCTTAAAACGAGTTATGGTGATGCATTTGGCAAACTTTTGGTGTTTGTTGACCAAAAGTACCACACTCTAGAGAATAATGTCACTAAAACACAAAACTAGATTGAAATGGTCAAAATCCAAACTTGTGCTCCTTTTAGTGCTAAAACGTGCAATTGGGCTTAAAACGAGTTATGGTGATGCATTTGGCAAACTTTTGGTGTTTGTTGACCAAAAGTACCACACTCTAGAGAATAATGTCACTAAAACGCAAAAACTAGATTGAAATGGTCAAAATCCAAACTTGTGCTCCTTTTAGTGCTAAAACGTGCAATTGGGCTTAAAACGAGTTATGTTCATGCATTTGGCAAACTTTTGGTGTTTGTTGACCAAAAGTACCACACTCTAGAGAATAATGTCACTAAAACGCAAAAACTAGATTGAAATGGTCAAAATCCAAACTTGTGCTCCTTTTAGTGCTAAAACGTGCAATTGGCTTAAAACGAGTTATGTGATGCATTTGGCAAACTTTTGGTGTTTGTTGACCAAAAGTACCACACTCTAGAGAATAATGTCACTAAACGCAAAAACTAGATTGAAATGGTCAAAATCCAAACTTGTGCTCCTTTTAGTGCTAAAACGTGCAATTGGGCTTAAAACGAGTTATGTTCATGCATTTGGCAAACTTTTGGTGTTTGTTGACCAAAAGTACCACACTCTAGAGAATAATGTCACTAAAACGCAAAAACTAGATTGAAATGGTCAAAATCCAAACTTGTGCTCCTTTTAGTGCTAAAACGTGCAATTGGGCTTAAAACGAGTTATGTTCATGCATTTGGCAAACTTTTGGTGTTTGTTGACCAAATGTACCACACTCTAGAGAATAATGTCACTAAAACGCAAAAACTAGATTGAAATGGTCAAAATCCAAACTTGTGCTCCTTTTAGTGCTAAAACGTGCAATTGGGCTTAAAACGAGTTATGTTCATGCATTTGGCAAACTTTTGGTGTTTGTTGACCAAAAGTACCACACTCTAGAGAATAATGTCACTAAAACGCAAAAACTAGATTGAAATGGTCAAAATCCAAACTTGTGCTCCTTTTAGTGCTAAAACGTGCAATTGGGCTTAAAACGAGTTATGTTCATGCATTTGGCAAACTTTTGGTGTTTGTTGACCAAAATACCACACTCTAGAGAATAATGTCACTAAAACGCAAAAACTAGATTGAAATGGTCAAAATCCAAACTTGTGCTCCTTTTAGTGCTAAAACGTGCAATTGGGCTTAAAACGAGTTATGGTGATGCATTTGGCAAACTTTTGGTGTTTGTTGACCAAAAGTACCACACTCTAGAGAATAATGTCACTAAAACGCAAAAACTAGATTGAAATGGTCAAAATCCAAACTTGTGCTCCTTTTAGTGCTAAAACGTGCAATTGGGCTTAAAACGAGTTATGTGATGCATTTGGCAAACTTTTGGTGTTTGTTGACCAAAAGTACCACACTCTAGAGAATAATGTCACTAAAACGCAAAAACTAGATTGAAATGGTCAAAATCCAAACTTGTGCTCTTTTAGTGCTAAAACGTGCAATTGGGCTTAAAACGAGTTATGGTGATGCATTTGAAAACTTTTGGTTTTGTTGACCAAAAGTACCACACTCTAGAGAATAATGTCACTAAAACAAAAAACTAGATTGAAATGGTCAAAATCCAAACTTGTGCTCCTTTTAGTGCTAAAACGTGCAATTGGGCTTAAAACGAGTTATGGTGATGCATTTGGCAAACTTTTGGTGTTTGTTGACCAAAAGTACCACACTCTAGAGAATAATGTCACTAAAACGCAAAAAACTAGATTGAAATGGTCAAAATCAAACTTGTGCTCCTTTTAGTGCTAAAACGTGCAATTGGGCTTAAAACGAGTTATGTGATGCATTTGGCAAACTTTTGGTGTTTGTTGACCAAATGTACCACACTCTAGAGAATAATGTCACTAAAACGCAAAAACTAGATTGAAATGGTCAAAATCCAAACTTGTGCTCCTTTTAGTGCTAAAACGTGCAATTGGGCTTAAAACGAGTTATGTTCATGCATTTGGCAAACTTTTGGTGTTTGTTGACCAAAGTACCACACTCTAGAGAATAATGTCACTAAAACGCAAAAACTAGATTGAAATGGTCAAAATCCAAACTTGTGCTCCTTTTAGTGCTAAAACGTGCAATTGGGCTTAAAACGAGTTATGTCATGCATTTGGCAAACTTTGGTGTTTGTTGACCAAAAGTACCACACTCTAGAGAATAATGTCACTAAAACGCAAAAACTAGATTGAAATGGTCAAAATCCAAAGTGTGCTCCTTTTAGTGCTAAAACGTGCAATTGGGCTTAAAACGAGTTATGGTGATGCATTTGGCAAACTTTTGGTGTTTGTTGACCAAAAGTACCACACTCTAGAGAATAATGTCACTAAAACGCAAAAACTAGATTGAAATGGTCAAAATCCAAACTTGTGCTCCTTTTAGTGCTAAAACGTGCAATTGGGCTTAAAACGAGTTATGGTGATGCATTTGGCAAACTTTTGGTGTTTGTTGACCAAAGTACCACACTCTAGAGAATAATGTCACTAAAACGCAAAAACTAGATTGAAATGGTCAAAATCCAAACTTGTGCTCCTTTTAGTGCTAAAACGTGCAATTGGCTTAAAACGAGTTATGGTGATGCATTTGGCAAACTTTTGGTGTTTGTTGACCAAAGTACCACACTCTAGAGAATAATGTCACTAAAAACAAAAACTAGATTGAAATGGTCAAAATCCAAACTTGTGCTCCTTTTAGTTCTAAAACGTGCAATTGGGCTTAAAACGAGTTATGTGATGCATTTGGAAAACTTTTGGTGTTTGTTGACCAAAAGTACCACACTCTAGAGAATAATGTCACTAAAACGCAAAAACTAGATTGAAATGGTCAAAATCCAAACTTGTGCTCCTTTTAGTGCTAAAACGTGCAATTGGGCTTAAAACGAGTTATGTTCATGCATTTGGCAAACTTTTGGTGTTTGTTGACCAAAGTACCACACTCTAGAGAATAATGTCACTAAAACGCAAAAACTAGATTGAAATGGTCAAAATCCAAACTTGTGCTCCTTTTAGTGCTAAAACGTGCAATTGGGCTTAAAACGAGTTATGTTCATGCATTTGGCAAACTTTTGGTGTTTGTTGACCAAATGTACCACACTCTAGAGAATAATGTCACTAAAACGCAAAAACTAGATTGAAATGGTCAAAATCCAAACTTGTGCTCCTTTTAGTGCTAAAACGTGCAATTGGGCTTAAAACGAGTTATGGTGATGTGATGCATTGGCAAACTTTTGGTGTTTGTTGACCAAAAGTACCACACTCTAGAGAATAATGTCACTAAAACGCAAAAACTAGATTGAAATGGTCAAAATCCAAACTTGTGCTCCTTTTAGTGCTAAAACGTGCAATTGGGCTTAAAACGAGTTATGGTGATGCATTTGGCAAACTTTTGGTGTTTGTTCACCAAAAGTACCACACTCTAGAGAATAATGTCACTAAAACGCAAAAACTAGATTGAAATGTCAAAATCCAAACTTGGCTCCTTTTAGTGCTAAAACGTGCAATTGGGCTTAAAACGAGTTATGGTGATGCTTTGGCAAACTTTTGGTGTTTGTTGACCAAAAGTACCACACTCTAGAGAATAATGTCACTAAAACACGCAAAAACTAGATTGAAATGGTCAAAATCCAAACTTGTGCTCCTTTTAGTGCTAAAACGTGCAATTAGGCTTAAAACGAGTTATGTTCTTGCATTTGGAAAAAACTTTTGGTGTTTGTTGACCGAAAGTACCACACTCTAGAGAATAATGTCACTTGTAAAACCTAGAATTTCAACACTATATTAAAATATTTATTGAAATATAACACTTGAGTAACCCTTTTCAGAAAACATGTGCTCAAAAATCTGAATGGATTAAAACTTTTCTTCAAAAATGGTATTTAACCAAGCATTTATCAAAAAGGAACTTTAAATATGTTAAATGGATATATAACAAGTGGTTATAAAGCAATTAAAAGGAAAAACATATACCATTTGCTAAGTTACCTATCACTATAATAGCTCATAATATATCTAAAACAGGTGAGTTATAACATAGGTTAATAGGATAACAAAAGAAAATAGCTATGTTTACTACTTAAGGTAAAGATAGGATGTTTCTTTACCTATTACAAAATACTATCAATGTATCTTCAAAATATACTACTAAGTTACCCTAATTCTACCCTACTCAAAAATTAGGGAAACTTTCAAAAATATAAGCTTCCAAAATACAACTTCAAGCATAACAGTCAGACAAGCGTTCCCGTCATTTCTCCACCAATACCTTTCCAAAATATGTTCGTCCAACTACCTGAAACCAAAGAGTACATTGCAGTTTACTTCTATACAGGCAGTAATAATTTTTAATATAAAAGTATAATCATGATAATATCTTCCTCTTTCCAATCTCTTATTGGAACCTGCCTCTTTCCAATCTCTTATTGGAACCTGCCTCACTATATCAACCATTTTTAACGATATGTTCGTTAATTAATGGAGGTATTCTTTACCTGCAGGGTTTCTGTAAAAATTTGGCATAGGGGGTGCGACCCTCCTAAAGCCTAGAGTACTCTACTTTCTTATTTATCTATCTGAGATAAATATCCTTCCTCCTCTTGGATAAACATTATCATGTTTTAAAAAAATAAATACTACAATATACATGCGGATATAACAACAACTTTATTTATAATATGAAGTAAACTGCTACCTGTACTTCGATCACTACTTATCCCTCCTCTCTTGCTCAAGACTTTGCTTCCCAGTACGAGCGCCACTGGATCCTCCTATGAGTACATCATGTAAGAGTGAGATTGAGTAATTACATTATGTGGTAACCTATTGCTTCCTCTTAGTCCTAATAATACTACCCTATGACTCTTCATAATTATAATGTTAAATAAGAATTCTATTGTTTCACTAGCCTAGTATCAATCACAAGTATTCACATGATTAAATAATAATACAAAACAATAGATGAACAGCCCCTTAAGTTATAATTTTGATCTATGAAGAAAAGAAGACATAAATTATTTAAATTCTAATATACAACTTGCATACCATAATCACAATCATAATACTATTAATCACTCATACAAATCACCAAAAATATAGTGAGACCTTAGATTCAAAAGCTGGGCCTTTAAAATTAGATTTGTAACATTTCTTCAATTCATTTCTGTCCAGCCCATTTAAGAAATCAAAAATCAACCAAAAATTTAACTTGTAACCAAATCTTACATACATGTGCCTAAAGAAACTTGATCAATTTATTTAGTTATTTTAATCATGTGCCAAATCTGACCAGAAATAGCACAAGACAATAAAGAAGAATTTAAAATCAGCAATATAAGTCCTAACAACATTTGATACAAACACTTAAATAAATCCAGCTTTGATAGTGAAGTAATGTAGAAAAATCTTAGCTACAATGTAACAATTAATTTCAGCCATAACATCATTTAAACATTCCTACAAAACCATCAATTCAAGAAGACTTAACAGCCAAATAATGATATACATGAAAGAACTCCAATTCCTTATGAAATTAACTTAATGCTTTCAAACATATCATATTTTTGATCAAGGAAAACGGAAATTTCCAATTTAAGTTCAGCAGTGCTAGAAATAGAAACAAGAATCCCCAATTCAACATGGCAACATCAAATATATATCACAACATAAACCAAGTGTAAAAACCATTAAACTTATGTATAAATTGCACCTATTCCATTTTTTCTCAAGTCCAATCAGCCATAGCATTTAGAAATAAAGAGAAAAATGTAAACATGCATTCATACATTTCCCATCCATTTATCTCTACTAAGCATTTTAACAAACACTTTGCCTACATGATATATACACCTTAGTTATAAAATTTCTCATCATCAAAACTATAACCCATACACCATTTCAACAGCACCAAAGATAAAATCACACATGCATGACAATTTAACTTCATTCCATATCAAAGAAAGTAATAAGAAATCAAATCAAAGAAGCCACAATACTTATTTACCCAAACAACCCCAAAATCGACTAAATCCTCTATATATGGTTGACATATCAATTGATTACAACATGCATGTACAAAAACTAACTCAAATAGTCCTATTAATTCTTAAATTTTCGTTCACCTCAACTCCCCAAACCAAAAATATTCATTCGGTCACTGAAAATGAAGAGAAAATGAAATTTTCAATCTTTACAAATTAAGGAAACTCACACTACAAATTGAAACCCAAAGAAATCATTAGTTTACTAACAAAACTACCAATTTAAATCCCTATTCTCCACTGTTCATCTCCCCCAAATCCTCACCAAATCACAGAAAAATTATATAGGGAAGTAAGGAAATTCGCACCTGAAGCTAAATCAATTCTTGCATGTAAGATTGGACCTTGATCTAATGAGGTTTTGCTTGGAAATGATGCTGAGAAGGGCAGAAAAAAAAAAGGAACCGAGAGAGAGATGGAGAAGTGAAATAAGATGAGTTTAAGTGAGGTATGTGTGTATGTATGTGTGGGTTTTATTTAAAATAGAAGAGGGTATTTTTGTCTTCTACTCTCCCTTTTTCTTTTAATTACATAACATTTTCTACCCCTAAATAAATATATAGAATGTTCATTTAACCTTTTGCAAAGTCCTATTTATTTTCCTAACTTCACTCAACCAGATTAATTTATTTCTACCCATTCCCATAATTTCTTTTATAAGAGTTTTTATCTTATACTAAATTCCTTATTCTTATTTACCTACTTATATTGGACATTAAAAATTTGGGGTGTTACATCACTAAAACGCAAAAACTAGATTGAAATGGTCAAAATCCAAACTTGTGCTCCTTTTAGTGCTAAAACGTGCAATTGGGCTTAAAACGAGTTATGGTGATGCATTTGGAAAACTTTTGGTGTTTGTTGACCAAAAGTACCACACTCTAGAGAATAATGTCACTAAAACACAAAACCTAGATTGAAATGGTCAAAATCCAAACTTGTGCTCCTTTTAGTGCTAAAACGTGCAATTGGGCTTAAAACGAGTTATGGTGATGCATTTGGAAAACTTTTGGTGTTTGTTGACCAAAAGTACCACACTCTAGAGAATAATGTCACTAAAACGCAAAAACTAGATTGAAATGGTCAAAATCCAAACTTGTGCTCCTTTTAGTGCTAAAACGTGCAATTGGGCTTAAAACGAGTTATGTTCATGCATTTGGAAAACTTTTGGTGTTTGTTGACCAAATGTACCACACTCTAGAGAATAATGTCACTAAAACGCAAAAACTAGATTGAAATGGTCAAATTCCAAACTTGTGCTCCTTTTAGTGCTAAAACGTGCAATTGGGCTTAAAACGAGTTATGTTCATGCATTTGGCAAACTTTTGGTGTTTGTTGACCAAAAGTACCACACTCTAGAGAATAATGTCACTAAAACGCAAAAACTAGATTGAAATGGTCAAAATCCAAACTTGTGCTCCTTTTAGTGCTAAAACGTGCAATTGGGCTTAAAACGAGTTATGTTCATGCATTTGGCAAACTTTTGGTGTTTGTTGACCAAATGTACCACACTCTAGAGAATAATGTCACTAAAACGCAAAAACTAGATTGAAATGGTCAAAATCCAAACTTGTGCTCCTTTTAGTGCTAAAACGTGCAATTGGGCTTAAAACGAGTTATGGTGATGCATTTGGAAAACTTTTGGTGTTTGTTGACCAAAAGTACCACACTCTAGAGAATAATGTCACTAAAACGCAAAAACTAGATTGAAATGGTCAAAATCCAAACTTGTGCTCCTTTTAGTGCTAAAACGTGCAATTGGGCTTAAAACGAGTTATGGTGATGCATTTGGAAAACTTTTGGTGTTTGTTGACCAAAAGTACCACACTCTAGAGAATAATGTCACTAAAACACAAAAACTAGATTGAAATGGTCAAAATCCAAACTTGGGCTCCTTTTAGTGCTAAAACGTGCAATTGGGCTTAAAACGAGTTATGGTGATGCATTTGGAAAACTTTTGGTGTTTGTTGACCAAAAGTACCACACTCTAGAGAATAATGTCACTAAAACGCAAAAACTAGATTGAAATGGTCAAAATCCAAACTTGTGCTCCTTTTAGTGCTAAAACGTGCAATTGGGCTTAAAACGAGTTATGTTCATGCATTTGGCAAACTTTTGGTGTTTGTTGACCAAATGTACCACACTCTAGAGAATAATGTCACTAAAACGCAAAAACTAGATTGAAATGGTCAAAATCCAAACTTGTGCTCCTTTTAGTGCTAAAACGTGCAATTGGGCTTAAAACGAGTTATGTTCATGCATTTGGCAAACTTTTGGTGTTTGTTGACCAAAAGTACCACACTCTAGAGAATAATGTCACTAAAACGCAAAAACTAGATTGAAATGGTCAAAATCCAAACTTGTGCTCCTTTTAGTGCTAAAACGTGCAATTGGGCTTAAAACGAGTTATGTTCATGCATTTGGCAAACTTTTGGTGTTTGTTGACCAAATGTACCACACTCTAGAGAATAATGTCACTAAAACGCAAAAACTAGATTGAAATGGTCAAAATCCAAACTTGTGCTCCTTTTAGTGCTAAAACGTGCAATTGGGCTTAAAACGAGTTATGGTGATGCATTTGGAAAACTTTTGGTGTTTGTTGACCAAAAGTACCACACTCTAGAGAATAATGTCACTAAAACGCAAAAACTAGATTGAAATGGTCAAAATCCAAACTTGTGCTCCTTTTAGTGCTAAAACGTGCAATTGGGCTTAAAACGAGTTATGGTGATGCATTTGGAAAACTTTTGGTGTTTGTTGACCAAAAGTACCACACTCTAGAGAATAATGTCACTAAAACGCAAAAACTAGATTGAAATGGTCAAAATCCAAACTTGTGCTCCTTTTAGTGCTAAAACGTGCAATTGGGCTTAAAACGAGTTATGGTGATGCATTTGGAAAACTTTTGGTGTTTGTTGACCAAAAGTACCACACTCTAGAGAATAATGTCACTAAAACGCAAAAACTAGATTGAAATGGTCAAAATCCAAACTTGTGCTCCTTTTAGTGCTAAAACGTGCAATTGGGCTTAAAACGAGTTATGTTCATGCATTTGGAAAACTTTTGGTGTTTGTTGACCAAATGTACCACACTCTAGAGAATAATGTCACTAAAACGCAAAAACTAGATTGAAATGGTCAAAATCCAAACTTGTGCTCCTTTTAGTGCTAAAACGTGCAATTGGGCTTAAAACGAGTTATGTTCATGCATTTGGCAAACTTTTGGTGTTTGTTGACCAAAAGTACCACACTCTAGAGAATAATGTCACTAAAACGCAAAAACTAGATTGAAATGGTCAAAATCCAAACTTGTGCTCCTTTTAGTGCTAAAACGTGCAATTGGGCTTAAAACGAGTTATGTTCATGCATTTGGCAAACTTTTGGTGTTTGTTGACCAAATGTACCACACTCTAGAGAATAATGTCACTAAAACGCAAAAACTAGATTGAAATGGTCAAAATCCAAACTTGTGCTCCTTTTAGTGCTAAAACGTGCAATTGGGCTTAAAACGAGTTATGTTCATGCATTTGGCAAACTTTTGGTGTTTGTTGACCAAATGTACCACACTCTAGAGAATAATGTCACTAAAACGCAAAAACTAGATTGAAATGGTCAAAATCCAAACTTGTGCTCCTTTTAGTGCTAAAACGTGCAATTGGGCTTAAAACGAGTTATGTTCATGCATTTGGCAAACTTTTGGTGTTTGTTGACCCAATGTACCACACTCTAGAGAATAATGTCACTAAAACGCAAAAACTAGATTGAAATGGTCAAAATCCAAACTTGTGCTCCTTTTAGTGCTAAAACGTGCAATTGGGCTTAAAACGAGTTATGTTTATGCATTTGGCAAACTTTTGGTGTTTGTTGACCAAATGTACCACACTCTAGAGAATAATGTCACTAAAACGCAAAAACTAGATTGAAATGGTCAAAATCCAAACTTGTGCTCCTTTTAGTGCTAAAACGTGCAATTGGGCTTAAAACGAGTTATGTGATGCATTTGGCAAACTTTTGGTGTTTGTTGACCAAAAGTACCACACTCTAGAGAATAATGTCACTAAAACGCAAAAACTAGATTGAAATGGTCAAAATCCAAACTTGTGCTCCTTTTAGTGCTAAAACGTGCAATTGGGCTTAAAACGAGTTATGTGATGCATTTGGCAAACTTTTGGTGTTTGTTGACCAAAAGTACCACACTCTAGAGAATAATGTCACTAAAACGCAAAAACTAGATTGAAATGGTCAAAATCCAAACTTGGGCTCCTTTTAGTGCTAAAACGTGCAATTGGGCTTAAAACGAGTTATGGTGATGCATTTGGAAAACTTTTGGTGTTTGTTGACCAAAGTACCACACTCTAGAGAATAATGTCACTAAAACGCAAAAACTAGATTGAAATGGTCAAAATCCAAACTTGTGCTCCTTTTAGTGCTAAAACGTGCAATTGGGCTTAAAACGAGTTATGTTCATGCATTTGGCAAACTTTTGGTGTTTGTTGACCAAAAGTACCACACTCTAGAGAATAATGTCACTAAAACGCAAAAACTAGATTGAAATGGTCAAAATCCAAACTTGTGCTCCTTTTAGTGCTAAAACGTGCAATTGGGCTTAAAACGAGTTATGTTCATGCATTTGGCAAACTTTTGGTGTTTGTTGACCAAAGTACCACACTCTAGAGAATAATGTCACTAAAACGCAAAAACTAGATTGAAATGGTCAAAATCCAAACTTGTGCTCCTTTTAGTGCTAAAACGTGCAATTGGGCTTAAAACGAGTTATGTTCATGCATTTGGCAAACTTTTGGTGTTTGTTGACCAAATGTACCACACTCTAGAGAATAATGTCACTAAAACGCAAAAACTAGATTGAAATGGTCAAAATCCAAACTTGTGCTCCTTTTAGTGCTAAAACGTGCAATTGGGCTTAAAACGAGTTATGTTCATGCATTTGGCAAACTTTTGGTGTTTGTTGACCAAAAGTACCACACTCTAGAGAATAATGTCACTAAAACGCAAAAACTAGATTGAAATGGTCAAAATCCAAACTTGTGCTCCTTTTAGTGCTAAAACGTGCAATTGGGCTTAAAACGAGTTATGTTCATGCATTTGGCAAACTTTTGGTGTTTGTTGACCAAAAGTACCACACTCTAGAGAATAATGTCACTAAAACGCAAAAACTAGATTGAAATGGTCAAAATCCAAACTTGTGCTCCTTTTAGTGCTAAAACGTGCAATTGGGCTTAAAACGAGTTATGGTGATGCATTTGGCAAACTTTTGGTGTTTGTTGACCAAAAGTACCACACTCTAGAGAATAATGTCACTAAAACGCAAAAACTAGATTGAAATGGTCAAAATCCAAACTTGTGCTCCTTTTAGTGCTAAAACGTGCAATTGGGCTTAAAACGAGTTATGGTGATGCATTTGGCAAACTTTTGGTGTTTGTTGACCAAAAGTACCACACTCTAGAGAATAATGTCACTAAAACGCAAAAACTAGATTGAAATGGTCAAAATCCAAACTTGTGCTCCTTTTAGTGCTAAAACGTGCAATTGGGCTTAAAACGAGTTATGGTGATGCATTTGGAAAACTTTTGGTGTTTGTTGACCAAAAGTACCACACTCTAGAGAATAATGTCACTAAAACGCAAAAACTAGATTGAAATGGTCAAAATCCAAACTTGGGCTCCTTTTCGATCTAAAACGTGCAATTGGGCTTAAAACGAGTTATGATGATGCATTTGGAAAACTTTTGCTGTTTGTTGACCAAAAGTACCACACTCTAGAGAATAATGTCACTAAAACACAAAAACTAGATTGAAATGGTCAAAATCAAAACTTGTGCTCCTTTTAGTGCTAAAACGTGCAATTAGGCTTAAAACGAGTTATGTTCATGGATTTGGCAAACTTTTGGTGTTTGTTGACCCAATGTACCACACTCTAGAGAATAATGTCACCAAAACGCAAAAACTAGATTGAAATGGTCAAAATCCAAACTTGTGCTCCTTTTAGTGCTAACACGTGCAATTAGGCTTAAAACGAGTTATGTTCATGGATTTGGCAAACTTTTGGTGTTTGTTGACCAAATGTACCACACTCTAGAGAATAATGTCACTAAAACGCAAATACTAGATTGAAATGGTCAAAATTCAAACTTGTGCTCCTTTTAGTGCTAAAACGTGCAATTGGGCTTAAAACGAGTTATAGTGATGCACTTGGCAAACTTTTGGTGTTTGTTCACCAAACGTACCACACTCTAGAGAATAATGTAACTAAAACGCAAAAACTAGATTGAAATGGTCAAAATCCAAACTTGTGCTCCTTTTAGTGCTAAAACGTGCAGTTGGGCTTAAAACGAGTCATGTTCATGCATTTGGCAAACTTTTAGTGTTTGTTGACCAAATGGACCACACTCTAGAGAACAATGTCACTAAAACGCAAAAACTAGATTGAAATGGTCAAAATCCAAACTTGTGCTCCTTTTAGTGCTAAAAGGTGCAATTAGGCTTAAAACGAGTTATGTTCATGCATTTGGCAAACTTTTGGTGTTTGTTGACCAAATGTACCACAATCTAGACAATAATGTCACTAAAACGCAAAAACTAGATTGAAATGGTCAAATTCCAAACTTGTGCTCCTTTTAGTGCTAAAACGTGCAATTGAGCTTAAAACGAGTTATGTTCATGCATTTGGCAAACGTTTGGTGTTTGTTGACCAAAAGTACCACACTCTAGAGAATAATGTCACTAAAATGCAAAAACTAGATTGAAACGGTCAAAATCCAAACTTGTGCTCCTTTTAGTGCTAAAACGTGCAATTGGGCTTAAAACGAGTTATGTTCATGCATTTGGCAAACTTTTGGTGTTTGTTGACCAAAATTACCACACTCTAGAGAATAATGTCACTAAAACGCAAAAACTAGATTGAAATGGTCAAAATCCAAAGTTGTGCTCCTTGTAGTGCTAAAACGTGCAATTGGGCTTAAAACGAGTTATGGTGATGCATTTGGCAAACTTTTGGTGTTTGTTCACCAAAAGTACCACACTTTAGAGAATAATGTCACTAAAACGCAAAAACTAGATTGAAATGGTCAAAATCCAAACTTGGGCTCCTTTTAGTGCTAAAACGTGCAATTGGGCTTAAAACGAGTTATGGTGATGCATTTGGAAAACTTTTGGTGTTTGTTGACCAAAAGTACCACACTCTAGAGAATAATGTCACTAAAACGCAAAAACTAAATTGAAATGGTCAAAATCCAAACTTGTGCTCGTTTTAGTGCTAAAACGTGCAATTGGGCTTAAAACGAGTTATGGTGATATATTTGGAAAACTTTTGGTGTTTGTTGACCAAAAGTACCACACTCTAGAGAATAATGTCACTAAAACACAAAACCTAGATTAAAATGGTCAAAATCCAAACTTGGGCTCCTTTTCGTTCTAAAACGTGCAATTGGGCTTAAAACGAGTTATGGTGATGCATTTGGAAAACTTTTGCTGTTTGTTGACCAAAAGTACCACACTCTAGAGAATAATGTCACTAAAACACAAAAACTAGATTGAAATGGTCAAAATCAAAACTTGTGCTCCTTTTAGTGCTAAAACGTGCAATTAGGCTTAAAACGAGTTATGTTCATGGATTTGGCAAACTTTTGGTGTTTGTTGACCCAATGTACCACACTCTAGAGAACAATGTCACCAAAACGCAAAAACTAGATTGAAATGGTCAAAATCCAAACTTGTGCTCCTTTTAGTGCTAACACGTGCAATTAGGCTTAAAACGAGTTATGTTCATGCATTTGGCAAACTTTTGGTGTTTGTTGACCAAATGTACCACACTCTAGAGAATAATGTCACTAAAACGCAAATACTAGATTGAAATGGTCAAAATCCAAACTTGTGCTCCTTTTAGTGCTAAAACGTGCAATTGGGCTTAAAACGAGTTATCGTGATGCACTTGGCAAACTTTTGGTGTTTGTTCACCAAAAGTACCACACTCTAGAGAATAATGTCACTAAAACGCAAAAACTAGATTGAAATGGTCAAAATCCAAACTTGGGCTCCTTTTTAGTGCTAAAACGTGCAATTGGGCTTAAAACGAGTTATGGTGATGCACTTGGCAAACTTTTGGTGTTTGTTCACCAAAAGTACCAAACTCTAGAGAATAATGTCACTAAAACGCAAAAACAAGATTGAAATTGTCAAAATCCAAACTTGGGCTCCTTTTCGTTCTAAAACATGCAGTTGGGCTTAAAACGAGTTATGGTGATGCTTTTGGAAAACTTTTGGTGTTTGTTGACCAAATGTACCAAACTCTAGAGAATAATGTCACTAAAACACAAAAACTAGATTGAAATGGTCAAAATCCAAACTTGTGCTCCTTTTAGTGCTAAAACGTGCAATTAGGCTTAAAACGAGTTATGTTCTTGCATTTGGAAAAAACTTTTGGTGTTTGTTGACCGAATGTACCACACTCTAGAGAATAATGTCACTAAAACGCAAAAACTAGATTGAAATGGTCAAAATCCAAACTTGTGCTCCTTTTAGTGCTAAAACGTGCAGTTGGGCTTAAAACGAGTTATGTTCATGCATTTGGCAAACTTTTAGTGTTTGTTGACCAAATGGACCACACTCTAGAGAACAATGTCACTAAAACGCAAAAACTAGATTGAAATGGTCAAAATCCAAACTTGTGCTCCTTTTAGTGCTAAAAGGTGCAATTAGGCTTAAAACGAGTTATGTTCATGCATTTGGCAAACTTTTGGTGTTTGTTGACCAAATGTACCACAATCTAGACAATAATGTCACTAAAACACAAAAACTAGATTGAAATGGTCAAATTCCAAACTTGTGCTCCTTTTAGTGCTAAAACGTGCAATTGAGCTTAAAACGAGTTATGTTCATGCATTTGGCAAACGTTTGGTGTTTGTTGACCAAAAGTACCACACTCTAGAGAATAATGTCACTAAAATGCAAAAACTAGATTGAAACGGTCAAAATCCAAACTTGTGCTCCTTTTAGTGCTAAAACGTGCAATTGGGCTTAAAACGAGTTATGTTCATGCATTTGGCAAACTTTTGGTGTTTGTTGACCAAAATTACCACACTCTAGAGAATAATGTCACTAAAACGCAAAAACTAGATTGAAATGGTCAAAATCCAAAGTTGTGCTCCTTGTAGTGCTAAAACGTGCAATTGGGCTTAAAACGAGTTATGGTGATGCATTTGGCAAACTTTTGGTGTTTGTTCACCAAAAGTACCACACTTTAGAGAATAATGTCACTAAAACGCAAAAACTAGATTGAAATGGTCAAAATCCAAACTTGGGCTCCTTTTAGTGCTAAAACGTGCAATTGGGCTTAAAACGAGTTATGGTGATGCATTTGGAAAACTTTTGGTGTTTGTTGACCAAACGTACCACACTCTAGAGAATAATGTCACTAAAACACAAAAACTAGATTAAAATGGTCAAAATCAAAACTTGTGCTCCTTTTAGTGCTAAAACGTGCAATTAGGCTTAAAACGAGTTATGTTCATGGATTTGGCAAACTTTTGGTGTTTGTTGACCCAATGTACCACACTCTAGAGAACAATGTCACCAAAACGCAAAAACTAGATTGAAATGGTCAAAATCCAAACTTGTGCTCCTTTTATTGCTAACACGTGCAATTAGGCTTAAAACGAGTTATGTTCATGCATTTGGCAAACTTTTGGTGTTTGTTGACCAAATGTACCACACTCTAGAGAATAACGTCACTAAAACGCAAATACTAGATTGAAATGGTCAAAATCCAAACTTGTGCTCCTTTTAGTGCTAAAACGTGCAATTGGGCTTAAAACGAGTTATCGTGATGCACTTGGCAAACTTTTGGTGTTTGTTCACCAAAAGTACCACACTCTAGAGAATAATGTCACTAAAACGCAAAAACTAGATTGAAATGGTCAAAATCCAAACTTGGGCTCCTTTTTGTGCTAAAACGTGCAATTGGGCTTAAAACGAGTTATGGTGATGCACTTGGCAAACTTTTGGTGTTTGTTCACCAAAAGTACCAAACTCTAGAGAATAATGTCACTAAAACGCAAAAACAAGATTGAAATTGTCAAAATCCAAACTTGGGCTCCTTTTCGTTCTAAAACGTGCAGTTGGGCTTAAAACGAGTTATGGTGATGCTTTTGGAAAACTTTTGGTGTTTGTTGACCAAATGTACCAAACTCTAGAGAATAATGTCACTAAAACACAAAAACTAGATTGAAATGGTCAAAATCCAAACTTGTGCTCCTTTTAGTGCTAAAACGTGCAATTAGGCTTAAAACGAGTTATGTTCTTGCATTTGGAAAAAACTTTTGGTGTTTGTTGACCGAATGTACCACACTCTAGAGAATAATGTCACTAAAACGCAAAAACTAGATTGAAATGGTCAAAATCCAAACTTGTGCTCTTTTTAGTGCTAAAACGTGCAGTTGGGCTTAAAACGAGTTATGTTCATGCATTTGGCAAACTTTTAGTGTTTGTTGACCAAATGGACCACACTCTAGAGAACAATGTCACTAAAACGCAAAAACTAGATTGAAATGGTCAAAATCCAAACTTGTGCTCCTTTTAGTGCTAAAAGGTGCAATTAGGCTTAAAACGAGTTATGTTCATGCATTTGGCAAACTTTTGGTGTTTGTTGACCAAATGTACCACAATCTAGACAATAATGTCACTAAAACACAAAAACTAGATTGAAATGGTCAAATTCCAAACTTGTGCTCCTTTTAGTGCTAAAACGTGCAATTGAGCTTAAAACGAGTTATGTTCATGCATTTGGCAAACGTTTGGTGTTTGTTGACCAAAAGTACCACACTCTAGAGAATAATGTCACTAAAATGCAAAAACTAGATTGAAACGGTCAAAATCCAAACTTGTGCTCCTTTTAGTGCTAAAACGTGCAATTGGGCTTAAAACGAGTTATGTTCATGCATTTGGCAAACTTTTGGTGTTTGTTGACCAAAATTACCACACTCTAGAGAATAATGTCACTAAAACGCAAAAACTAGATTGAAATGGTCAAAATCCAAAGTTGTGCTCCTTGTAGTGCTAAAACGTGCAATTGGGCTTAAAACGAGTTATGGTGATGCATTTGGCAAACTTTTGGTGTTTGTTCACCAAAAGTACCACACTTTAGAGAATAATGTCACTAAAACGCAAAAACTAGATTGAAATGGTCAAAATCCAAACTTGGGCTCCTTTTAGTGCTAAAACGTGCAATTGGGCTTAAAACGAGTTATGGTGATGCATTTGGAAAACTTTTGGTGTTTGTTGACCAAAAGTACCACACTCTAGAGAATAATGTCACTAAAACGCAAAAACTAGATTGAAATGGTCAAAATCCAAACTTGTGCTCGTTTTAGTGCTAAAACGTGCAATTGGGCTTAAAACGAGTTATGGTGATATATTTGGAAAACTTTTGGTGTTTGTTGACCAAAAGTACCACACTCTAGAGAATAATGTCACTAAAACACAAAACCTAGATTGAAATGGTCAAAATCCAAACTTGGGCTCCTTTTCGTTCTAATACGTGCAATTGGGCTTAAAACGAGTTATGGTGATGCATTTGGAAAACTTTTGCTGTTTGTTGACCAAAAGTACCACACTCTAGAGAATAATGTCACTAAAACACAAAAACTAGATTGAAATGGTCAAAATCAAAACTTGTGCTCCTTTTAGTGCTAAAACGTGCAATTAGGCTTAAAACGAGTTATGTTCATGGATTTGGCAAACTTTTGGTGTTTGTTGACCCAATGTACCACACTCTAGAGAACAATGTCACCAAAACGCAAAAACTAGATTGAAATGGTCAAAATCCAAACTTGTCCTCCTTTTAGTGCTAACACGTGCAATTAGGCTTAAAACGAGTTATGTTCATGCATTTGGCAAACTTTTGGTGTTTGTTGACCAAATGTACCACACTCTAGAGAATAATGTCACTAAAACGCAAATACTAGATTGAAATGGTCAAAATCCAAACTTGTGCTCCTTTTAGTGCTAAAACGTGCAATTGGGCTTAAAACGAGTTATCGTGATGCACTTGGCAAACTTTTGGTGTTTGTTCACCAAAAGTACCACACTCTAGAGAATAATGTCACTAAAACGCAAAAACTAGATTGAAATGGTCAAAATCCAAACTTGGGCTCCTTTTTGTGCTAAAACGTGCAATTGGGCTTAAAACGAGTTATGGTGATGCACTTGGCAAACTTTTGGTGTTTGTTCACCAAAAGTACCAAACTCTAGAGAATAATGTCACTAAAACGCAAAAACAAGATTGAAATTGTCAAAATCCAAACTTGGGCTCCTTTTCGTTCTAAAACGTGCAATTGGGCCTAAAACGAGTTATGGTGATGCTTTTGGAAAACTTTTGGTGTTTGTTGACCAAATGTACCAAACTCTAGAGAATAATGTCACTAAAACACAAAAACTAGATTGAAATGGTCAAAATCCAAACTTGTGCTCCTTTTAGTGCTAAAACGTGCAATTAGGCTTAAAACGAGTTATGTTCTTGCATTTGGAAAAAACTTTTGGTGCTTGTTGACCGAATGTACCACACTCTAGAGAATAATGTCACTAAAACGCAAAAACTAGATTGAAATGTTCAAAATCCAAACTTGTGCTCCTTTTAGTGCTAAAACATGCAATTAGGCTTAAAACGAGATATGTTCATGCATTTGGCAAACTTTTGGTGTTTGTTGACCAAAAGTACCACACTCTAGAGAATAATGTCAATAAAACGCAAAAACTAGATTGAAATGGTCAAAATCCAAACTTGTGCTCCTTTTAGTGCTAAAAGGTGCAATTAGGCTTAAAACGAGTTATGTTCATGCATTTGGAAAACTTTTGGTGTTTGTTGACCAAATGTACCACAATCTAGACAATAATGTCACTAAAACGCAAAAACTAGATTGAAATGGTCAAATTCCAAACTTGTGCTCCTTTTAGTGCTAAAACGTGCAATTGGGCTTAAAACGAGTTATGTTCATGCAGTTGGCAAACGTTTGGTGTGTGTTGACCAAAAGTACCACACTCTAGAGAATAATGTCACTAAAACGCAAAAACTAGATTGAAATGGTCAAAATCCAAACTTGTGCTCCTTTTAGTGCTAAAACGTGCAATTGGGCTCAAAACGAGTTATGTTCATGCATTTGGCAAACTTTTGGTGTTTGTTGACCAAAAGTACCACACTCTAGAGAATAATGTCACTAAAACGCAAAAACTAGATTGAAATGGTCAAAATCCAAAGTTGTGCTCCTTGTAGTGCTAAAACGTGCAATTGGGCTTAAAACGAGTTATGGTGATGCATTTGGCAAACTTTTGGTGTTTGTTCACCAAAAGTACCACACTCTAGAGAATAATGTCACTAAAACGCAAAAACAAGATTGAAATGGTCAAAATCCAAACTTGTGCTCCTTTTAGTGCTAAAACGTGCAATTGGGCTTAAAACGAGTTATAGTGATGCACTCTTGGTAGGTGGTATAGCCGTTTGAATATGGCCGTTTTTCCCATGTTACCGTTTGCCCAATTAATGCTTCATCAATGCATAGCAGGGTTGACTTGCTTTATCTCTGAAAAGTAGTCCTGACAACTCTGCTCTGACAAAAGCATTCTGACACTGCACTTCTGAACATTCTGACATTCTGATTGCTTGCGGAAGCAGGTTCACATCCGGAAGCAACTCTACTTAGTCTGCTGCACTTTGAATGTTAGTCTAACAATATAAGCACATAGTCATATGCAGTGGGTGTTCACTTAGTCTAAGATGGCTTCCTTGGATCCGGAAGCATTTCCACATCCGGAAGCACTACTTCTGGATTCAAGGGTTATATTCACTTTTACTCACTCTCGCTCAGTGTCCATCAATCCAACAGCCAGCGCTAGTTACTAAGCAATCGGAAGTAATTCTACTAGACGTGGCTTATGTTCACTGACGCTTAGTGTTACTTACTCCAACAGCCAGCGCTAGTCTAACTATAATCGGAAGCAAATCTACTTCCGGTTGAATCCTAGCTTAGTTTTAAGGTTTTGTATATCTAGTGCTTCTGGACTAAGTTATTTCCTTAGTTAAATTACTTGTTGTCACTGGGGGATGAGACATTCATCCGCGAGCGCCAGTCCTAGTTTATCCGGAAGCAAATCCACATCCGGTTGCACTCTTACTTGGGATTCTATATTAACCTAATATTCTCTAAGTGTTTGCCTAGTTCTTTCATATTTTAGTCTTCATCAAAACTTAAGATTCTAACATTCTCCCCCTTTTTGATGATGACAAACTAAATCTATCGCTTAAGTTCATGTGAAAGAATTAAAAGAAGGATAATTAAATAAGGCACAAATAACTTAGACATTTATCATTAATAAACAAGAGATTACAAGTTAGTGTTACACAAGCAGATAAAATATACAAGTAATCTATACTAAGCAAGAATGAAATTATGCATGAGAAAATATGAAAAGAAAATTTTCTAAGTTATCATGTGTGTTACCTAGATTTCGTATAATCTAAATAACTTTAATAAAATAAAAATACTATGATTCTAATAACAATTGATTAACGTGATATATGAATAAAATATGAACTATCTATTTCGAGGTATAAACCTGACCTAGAATAATCAAGCTTGAGGGCTGGATTCGATAATATAAACAGTAAATGAGAATTAAATAAGATAATCCCGAATTATGAATTAGAATTAACAGGAATAATAATTAAACGTAATGATATTGGACCATGAACTGGAAATAATAAGGGTAAAGCGAAGGTTTGGTAAAATCTGATAAATAATGAGAGATAACTGAGATATGATGCAAAAAGGATTGGAATAATAAAACATAAAGCGTAAACGAATATTATTAGATAGAACCTGGCGAGCTTTATTGAGTAGGATAATCAGAATACAAGATGAATAGCTGGTTACAAGAGATCTCTCAATACAAGAAAGTAAAAAGTGATTGTGTTCTTGCTCTCAGATATTCCGTACCCTAAACCCTAGCTTGGCCTATCTTATATAGCCTATGCAGCTCCACTTATCTCTCCCTGACGTTATGCCAGGTGTCCACCTCGAAGAGCCGTTGAGCTGCCAGGTCTCTAGCATGGCCGAGTCTTCAGCCCGAGATCTCCGCCTATGATCTCGGGCAGTCGCACTGACTGGGCGCACTTCTAACAGTCTAAGCTTCCACCTTGCCAATTAGCCGTTTATGTGCCTCTTCATCTTCTCCCAATTCATTAGCAGGGCCGGGTCGTTAGCCCGAGACCTTCGCCTGGAATTTCGGACAGTTATGTTGACTTGACTCAGCTTCACCATATCAGGTTTCCACCTCCCGAATTTTGTGCTCCACTAACACCCATTTCGAAATTCAAGTTTCTGTACGTTACTGTTAGTCGTCACGGTGTCCTTCCGTCATCTCATATCGGGCCGAGCCCATATTAATCTTTAGCGAGCCTAGGGGAATACATTTACTCCCCCAGCTCCACGTGTCAAGCTTTGTGAGGCTCGGGGAGGTGCATTCCTTTGTGTCTCAGGTTTGGGCGAGCGGCTATTGGACGGTTTTTGATGGTTTGGGACATTTCGGGCAGGTGTTGCACGTTCTCCAGGGGCTAAGTCAATGATCTGCGGTCTTCAGGGATCAGAGAAGATGTTGCTCGTTATTCTCCGGGAGGTAGTCAGGTAATGAGCTTCCAGGAGTTTGAGAAAATCGATTGGAAGAGATGATCGATTAGCTTTAATAGTTCCTGTCGTTAACATTGGTCGCATTTGTTTGATGCTCAAACATTCATGGTAAGCATATATCAAGCCGCAAAGTATGAGTTCTGAGATTTTGATGCTTTAACTGAGGGCTTTGACTAGAATGTTTTGAAGAAAACTTTGATGATCTGAATGAGGATGTAGTGGTTGAGCTACCTCGATAGATTATGATATCATTTTGAGGTCTTTATCAGAGAATTGATCAGGAGAGCAGGAAGTTTCTGAACGGTGGACGTATGCTTAGAGAAGTTTTGTACTCCCCCATTGCTGCAAAGGTGGTTTCTTATTAGATGTTCTTTGGGCATAAGATCTGCGAATAATATGCTTATGGAACATAGGATTTGTGAACAGGATATTCTTAGGATCTAGGACAAGATGTTCCTCTAAGAGAGGATCTGTGAAGAAAATATTATTGAGACATAAGATATTCGAATATGATCTTGAGTCGCAGGATTTGTAGACATGGTATATTTGAAATACCAAATTTGTGAATAAGGTATGAATAGGGTATTTCTGAGACTTCTTGTGAAATATGATTAGTTGGTATATAGACCAAATTTTGTTGATATTTGTAATCTTCTCAATGACTTTCTTGGTCATGAAAATATGATTATATGTGTTAGAAGTTACCGGAAACAATATCTGGAAATTCTGGCTTTGTAATTGAATTCTGGATCTGGTTATCATCTGGGATTTCCTTTGAAATCTTTTGAGCAATTTTGCTTTTAATTCTGCGAAATAAAAGTAAGTAATGAAGTAACTAACATAAAGGGGGTTAACAAATGAATAACAAAAATGCTATTCTTTCTCTCTCTCTCTCTCTCTCTTTTTTTGAATGAATCATCATTCTTATTCCCCCTAAAAAAGGTTAGTCACCAAACATAATATGTAATTAGAATTTGAAATTTATTGGAATTGGAATTAGAATTAGAATTTGTAAAGGTTTCTACCTTTTTTGAATTTGCAATCTGGAGTCAACCTGGACTTGAATGTCATCCATTATGACCTTTGTGTTTCCTGGATTTTTGTAAAGTCACAAATAAGAATTTGAATTTTCTGGATTTATTTTGAAACTTAGAAATTAGATTTAGATTAATTAGTACCTGAGAAACTGTGACTTATCTCCCTTATTCTGGAGGACCTTCTGAGAAAGGGAGCTGAGATCTGGAAATTCTCGAGAATCACTCTGGACTGAGGTGCTGATCTCGTCGTCACGAGGGCACACACTGAGATGCTGAGTGAGGTTTCACGGTCCAGGTGAACCTCAATTTTGAAGTTTTAGAAATCTGGGAAACTGGATGGAGAGGTTGTTTCCTCTTATTGCCTTGATAAGGATTTGTCTTATCAAGGACTAGGGCACTTGGCCCTTTCCTACTCTTTATGGGTAGTATCTTTTGAGATGTTTAGCATTCCAGCTTCTTGGTAGGACATTCCCTTGGGAGTCCTGAAGCTGATAAGAACCTGGGTCCGCTATTTCTTTTACCTGGTGAGGCCCTTCATAATTAGGGCTGAGTTTTCCTTCTGATGATTCAGGAGTGTTTGGGAACACTCTTCTGAGAACTAATTCACTTATCTGGTATTTGGATAAATTGTATAGCAAGATAAGCTAAATAGCAGGATATATTAGATAGCAGGGTAAATTATATATCATGATAAATCAAATAAGAGGATAAATTAGATAACTAGATAAATTAGATAGCAGGATTAGTGGTGTAATACCTTAACAAGATTAATTATGTCTCGTTTGAAATAATTCGATTACAATACAATTTGTAGATTTAAGATGTAAAATAATACAAGTAAATTGGCCTGTGATCAGGATGAATCTGATGTAGAAGATTCTTGATCAGGGTGATCCTGAGATTCAGGATCTTTGTCTTCTTCTTCAGGATCAAAGCAGGCATATCTGGCTGCATGGTCTTCTTCCCAACGCATCTGGTCTTCAGCTTTGCGCATAACCCCAGCGTAGGTATCACATGGGTTTTTTGTCAGTTCTTTGTAGAGGTCTAAATCTACAAAGATTCCTTTACGGAAAGCGTTGATTGAGGTCTCCTCATCAGGTTTGTCTATGATGAGCCTCTCTGTATTGAAACGGGTAACCCAGCTGCGAGTGGTTTCCCCCCGATACATGTGCATCCGGTATAAATCAGCTGAGGTTTTCTGCATCCTACGACTGCTAGAAAACTGTTGAGTGAATTGTTCTTGCAACTGGGCAAAGGATGATATGGATCTGACAGGTAGTTTGATGAACCATTTCAGGGCTGAACCTGTTAAGCTCATGCCAAATCCTTTGCACATGCAAGCCTCTCTGGCTGAGTCTGATATAGGAGCTACTAGCATCCTTTGTTTGAAGTGAGCCATATGCTCATCTGGGTCACCAGTTCCGTCATATTGATTCATTGAGGGATAGGTGAATCTCTTTGGTAATTGAGTTTCTGTGATCCACCTCGCAAAAGGTGAATCAGCATAACTCGTCTGGGCATATTTAGGAATTTGTTTTGGTGCTCCTGGGACCTGTTGAATTATATTTTTCAATTCCTCAATCTCACGTTCCATCCTAGCGATTTCAGAATTTTTCTGGGCATGAGCACCATCTGAACCTCGAGACTTAGATCCTGAGTTCGAGATGCTACCACTGCTGAAGCTCTGACTCTCTCTAGGGTTTGGTCTAGACTTCTCATGTCGTATATGAGAGCGTTTATGATGATCACGAGGAATTTTAGTTTTGTGCTTCTGGTATCCTCCTTTCTTGTGACCCATAGTTTCTTACTTTCTTTGTTGATGTTGGAACCCTGTTTGATGAGGAATTTTTGTTCGTGGACTCTGGAATAGGCGAGTTTTACAGCTGCCTTTATTGTTACGATTTGAGTTTTGAGCTGTGTGGGCGACATAATTGCGTATGTCTTTGTTCAGGGACTCGATCAAGCGAGTGAGATAAGCTTGTTTTTCGTACAACATACGCACGTTTTGCGCTGGGTCATCTCCGTGATCGAAGTTTTGCTGGTCATGATTTTCCTCACGACCTTCTTCGTGATCATCTTGATGATGATGATCTTGGTGATCCTCTTGATGATCATCTTGGTGATCCTCTTGCGAGTTCTCCCCCTCACTCCCCTGATGTTCAGGTGGTGTCTCAGGTTCAGGGATTTGCTCCTGGTGATCTTCAGGAATTGTTTGCTCGTGATTGTCACCATTTGGAAGAGGGGGTTGGAATGGATCTCCATATGGGGTTTGAGAATCATCCTCTTCCATTGGAACAACAAGGTTTCGAAGATCAGACATGTTGAATTTCAGGTAAGAGAGTGACTTACAGTCGTACTCCCCACGGTCGGCGCCAAAATGTGTTACCTAGATTTCGTATAATCTAAATAACTTTAATAAAATAAAAATACTATGATTCTAATAACAATTGATTAACGTGATATATGAATAAAATATGGACTATCTATTTCGAGGTATAAACCTGACCTAGAATAATCAAGCTTGAGGGCTGGATTCGATAATATAAACAGTAAATGAGAATTAAATAAGATAATCCCGAATTATGAATTAGAATTAACAGGAATAATAATTAAACGTAATGATATTGGACCATGAACTGGAAATAATAAGGGTAAAGCGAAGGTTTGGTAAAATCTGATAAATAATGAGAGATAACTGAGATATGATGCAATAAGGATTGGAATAATAAAACATAAAGCGTAAACGAATATTATTAGATAGAACCTGGCGAGCTTTATTGAGTAGGATAATCAGAATACAAGATGAATAGCTGGTTACAAGAGATCTCTCAATACAAGAAAGTAAAAAGTGATTGTGTTCTTGCTCTCATATATTCCGTACCCTAAACCCTAGCTTGGCCTATCTTATATAGCCTATGCAGCTCCACTTATCTCTCCCTGACGTTATGCCAGGTGTCCACCTCGAAGAGCCGTTGAGCTGCCAGGTCTCTAGCATGGCCGAGTCTTCAGCCCGAGATCTCCGCCTATGATCTCGGGCAGTCGCACTGACTGGGCGCACTTCTAACAGTCTAAGCTTCCACCTTGCCAATTAGCCGTTTATGTGCCTCTTCATCTTCTCCCAATTCATTAGCAGGGCCGGGTCGTTAGCCCGAGACCTTCGCCTGGAATTTCGGACAGTTATGTTGACTTGACTCAGCTTCACCATATCAGGTTTCCACCTCCCGAATTTTGTGCTCCACTAACACCCATTTCGAAATTCAAGTTTCTGTACGTTACTGTTAGTCGTCACGGTGTCCTTCCGTCATCTCATATCGGGCCGAGCCCATATTAATCTTTAGCGAGCCTAGGGGAATACATCATGTATGGGGTTGGTTGAGGTTTATAATTGATGTCTCATTTTCCTCTCCCTCTCCAACTGCCTTTGTTCGCACTCCTCTTGCAGTTTGGCTAACTGGGCATCCTTCTCACTCTGGTCAATCTGAGCAATTATTCTTTGAAGCTCTGCCTCTTCCTTCTCCCTTCTAAGTCTCTCAGATTCAATAGATTCCTCAAAGGCTCTCTTCAAGTTTTCAACTTCCTCATAGCCTGGGAACCCTGTTGCATCTGAGAAAGGAGTGACCTCGCCATTTGGATAGTGGACAGCACTGATCTTTACATTCCATACTGGGAAGTTGGGGTCCTCCTCAACTTCCTGGGCTTTCCTTTTCCCTTTGCCTTTGCCCTTTCCTTTCCCCTTGCCTATTGTTTGGGTAGGCTTGGCTGCTGCTCTCTCAGCGTCCAGGCAAGCCATCTGACCAAAAGAGATCTTATCCGTGTACCCATACTTCTCAAATTCTTCAGGAGTCATATCTTCTATCTCTAGCTTAACTTCCTTTAGAATTGGAATGGCTTGTACTGAAGGAATCTCTTGCTCACTCTCAGCAGATGCAGTAGAAGCAGTACTCTTGTTAGCACCCTTTCTGGCAACTGCCTTCTTCCTTGACTCACTATATTTAACTGCTGAAGGAGGTGGAGCAGAGGTTGGCTCAGAGGGAGGAGTAGCAGATGTAGGCCCAGCACGAGGAGGAGGAGCAGAGGTTGTTCCAAAGGTAGAAGGGATTGGCTTGGCTATCACAATTGGAGGATGGTTGATTTTCTCCAGCCCATATTTCATCATTATCTCCTCAATTATGTTGCGGCTAGGCTCAGAAGGAGGAGGCTCAGAAGATGAAGAGTCTGGCTGTGGTATGTCTTTACTTTGCTCATATACAACCATATCCAATTTGGACGTTTGCTCATCCGACCTCTGCTGTTGCATAAACCGGATGGCTTCCCTTCTGATCAGACTCTCAGCACCACCCAGTCTCTGAGATTCCATGGTTCGGCGGAGGGCAGCAGTGATGTCTTCATCTAGCCAGAGGGATGGCTGAGTCAGAACATCCCTTGTCTCCATGCTATGGCGGAGTGTCATAGCAGCATCTCTCCCCCTTTTGTCATCATCAACAAGGGCGAGGGCCAGAGAGGATGGACTGGGTGAAGAGGAGGGTGGAGGTTCAGGGCCAAATCTTCGAGGTGGTGAGGGTGTGGATGAAGAGGATGTGGGTGAGGTTTGTTCTGGTGATTTAGGAGGGTTGGGTAGGAGGGCTGCGTTTCTTTCCCAGAAGGAGGGGTGTGTGAAGAGGCCATCAAATGGGTAGGTGGAGTAGTAGACATCGGGTTGTCTAACTTTCCACCGAATAGGGGATTGGTCTCGGAGGTAGTAGGTGTGAAGTGGATGATCAGGAGAGGTGAAACCTAAGGTTTGGGCGATGGTGGGTTGAGAGGTGGTAGGGTTAGGTTGGGAAGGCCCGGCGGAAGTGGGGGGTGGTGAACGATTAGGGGTGTTATGTGGAGATGGGGAGTTATTGGAGTTAAGGGGTGATTGGCGAGGGGACTGTTAGGGTGAGTCTTGTGGTTGGTGGTCGTGGTTGGGTGATGTCTGGGGTTGTTGGTTGTTGTTTGGTGATGTGTGGGGTTGTTGGTCATTCTGAGGAGGAGGTGGTTGTGGCTGTTGAGTGTTGGGTGGAGGAGGAGGAGGTAGTAGTGGTTGATTAGGTGGAGGAGGTGGAGGTGGGTTTGGAGGAGGGGGGTGGTAAGTTACCTTGGGGTTGAGGGATCTGAAGGTGTTGGAGAATGAGGTCTAGCTTGGCGTCTAGCCGTCCTAATTGAGCCTCGACCTGACCCACGCGATCCTCGAGCCTCTGGATTCGCTCACCTTGCTGCTGGAAGCCAGTGTCACACTCATCACGGAGAGGAGCCACCAAGGAGTCAGTCAGCCTAAAGAGAATTTCCTCCTTTACTTCCTGGGCAAAGGCTTTGACAGTAGCTGGCACCTTTGCAACTCTGCTTGAACCAGGAAGAGAGTCAACCTCTTGATCCCCTGCACCTGACATAGAGGGGGCTGAGGCATGAGAGGCACTGCCTGCCTGAGACCCTGAGCGAGTGGGCTTGGCCTGCTTAATATACTTGATGCCCATCTTGCTGATATTAGTGGCACCCACAGAAGCACACTTGACATTCTCTTCCTCCACATCAGATGTAGCCTTGATCAGATTCTTCTCAAGGAGGAAGGCAAGGATGGTGGGGTAGGGAAGAAAACCAGCCTTATTATTCATCATCCATCTATGCAGTTCAAGACTGATCAACTGCCCGGGGTTGATTGGCTGCTGGGAGAGAAGTCTAGGGAACCACGGGTTGTCCAGCAGAGTGAACTCGTTGAAGTTACCCCCCTTGTGTGTCATCATGCGGGAGTAAACATAGTACAAGAGTCTGTTGGAGTCAGACATCTTGGACACCTTCTTCCCTTGGGTGTCATAAATCTTCCCGAGTTCCTCCTTGCTGTATTTGAGTGACTCAGGGTACAGCCACTCATTCATTCCCTCTTCTGTGATCCCCATTAGGTCATTTATGTCCCTCCAGGTGAAACTGAAGGTTCTCCCCCTGACAGTGGCAGTGAAGGTGAGTCTGCGGATCTGCTCTTTCTCATCCACTTTCTTATGCTTCACCTTCCCAGTGAGAGACTCGCAGAAGACCCTCAAGGCATTAATGTTGTACTCCTGGTTGATCCCCAGCCAGGGCATGTACTTCTCCAGGTATGGCCGTAAGTGGGGAAACCCTAGTTCGTCAATCTTGGCCAGATCTAGGAACAACCCATTGTTGAAGTAGGGTTTGAGAGTTTCAAACTTGGAGGAAACAGCCTCCAAAGGCCCATCTCTATAAACTAGAGGATCATCCTCCTCAACCCTCTGTCTTTTGGAAGAAGGCTCCTCGCTAAATTGAACCTTCTTCTTCCCTCTTCTCTTGGCCTGTTCTTGTTGTTGTTGCTCAGTCTGCCCAGCCTGTTCTTGGACTCGCCCAGAATGTCCAGGCTGTTCCTGGACTTGCTCATCCTGCCCTTGTGTCTACCCAGAATGTTCTTGGCGTTCATGGTGTTATTCATGGTGTTCATGGGATTTCCCAAATTTCCCAGAGTGCGAATGCCCAGATTTCCCAGTTTTGGACTTTGATTTCTTAGATGAAGTGGCTTTCTTTGTGTTTGGGTTGGATTCATGTGAGCCGGCCATTTTTGTGTGGGTTTAGTGTTTATGGAAGATGAAATGCGAAGAAGAAGATGAAGAAGATGAAGAGAGTATGAATGTATGCAGAGAGTTTGTTGGTAAGAAATTTGTGCAAGTAAAAAGTGAAAGTGAAAAGTGACTTCCTATTTATATGCAAAGTTACAGAGGGTAAAATGGGCAACTCTTCAGATGAAAGCATACGTTCATACATTGGGTAACGTAAACATTTAATTGGAACGGCGCACCTTTTGACATGTGTCGCTTCGTCTTATCAGAGAAGGCACAACTTCTCATGGAGGAAGATGAAACGTTTTCTGAAGTGACGTGTCCCTTGATCCAGGCACTGGCGCTCTTGCTTGTTTTAGTTTAACACTCAGTGCCAGCACATGATCATCCGGAAGTGGTTTTGCTTCCGGTTGCACTTGCTTAAGATTTAACATTGGGGACCTGCAAAAACAAGGATTGGCACTCCGATGCCTAAGTTAGTAAAGTTGCAGGTTTTAATAAAGCTCAAGATTATTTAAGGAATTAAACTTCATTTGGGTTTACCATTCCCAAATCACCTCTTATGAATGTAAATTGATCAACCCCCAGAGGCTTGGTGAAAATGTCAGCAAGCTGATGCTGAGTGGGGACAAACTTCACTTTGACATCTTTCTTCTGAACATGATCTCTGATGAAGTGATGTCTGACATCAATGTGCTTTGTCCTTGTGTGCTGAACCGGATTCTTGGCAAGGCTGATGGTGCTTGTGTTGTCACAGAGGATGGGTGCCTCTGGGAACTCCAAGCCAAGGTCTCTTAGTTGGTTCTTCAGCCACAGCACTTGGGCACAGCAGCTTGCGGCAGCAATATATTCAGCCTCTGTGGATGACAAAGACATGCAGGTTTGCTTCTTACTAGCTTATGAGACCAGACAGCCACCAAGGAAGGCGCATTGTCCACTGGTGCTCTTCCTATCAGTTTTATAACCTGCATGGTCAGAGTCAGAGTAAGCCCACAAGAATTCTTGGTTACCTCTGGGATACCAAAGACCAAGCTCTTGTGTTCCCTCAAGGTATCTTAGAATGCGTTTAACACATGTTAAGTATGACTCCTTGGGGTTGGCTTGAAACCTAGCACACATGCCTACACTAAATTGAATGTCAGGCCTGCTTGCCGTTAAGTATAGTAGGGAACCTATCATTCCCCTGTACATGGGCAGGCTGACAGATTTACCCTTTGCGTTAGCATCGAGTGCGGCAGTGGTACTCATGGGAGTGTCATACTACTTGCACTCATCCATCCCAAACTTCTTGAGTAGCTCTCTGCAGTACTTAGCTTGGGAGATGAAGATTCCATTCTTCTTTTGCTTAATTTGCAGGCCTAGGAAGAACGTTAGTTCTCCCATCATTGACATTTCAAACTCACCCTGCATAGTCTTAGAGAATTCTTCACAAAGTTTTTCGTTAGTTGCCCCAAAAATAATATCATCAACATAAATCTGGACAATTAGCATGTTTCTATCTTTGTGAAGAATAAACAGTGTACTATCTAGTTTGCCTCTTGAGAAACCCTTGCCCAGCAAAAAGCTGCTGAGTCTCTCATACCAAGCTCGAGGAGCTTGTTTCAGGCCATATAAAGCTTTCTTTAGCCTATACACATGTTTAGGATGCTTGTGATCCTCAAAGCCAGGAGGTTGTTCTACATAAACCTCTTCTTTGATGTAACCATTAAGAAATGCACTCTTTACATCCATTTGATATAATCTAAAGCCTTTCATGGATGCAAAGGCTAGAAGAATCCTTATTGCTTCGAGTCTAGCGACTGGAGCAAAAGTTTCTTCATAGTCTATGCCTTCTTCTTGGTTATATCCTTTGGCTACTAATCTGGCTTTGTTCCTCGTAATTTGACCTGTCTCATCCAGTTTGTTCTTGAAGACCCATTTGGTCCCAACTATGGATTGATGAGACGGCCTTGGGACTAGTTCCCAAACTTGGCTTCTTTCAAATTGATTTAGCTCTTCCTGCATGGCAATAATCCAGTCGCAGTCCTCAAGAGCTTGTTCAACTGAAGTTGGTTCGATTTGAGATAAAAATGCTCCAAACTCAACTTCATTTTGAACCTGCCTTCTGGTTCTGACACCAGAAGAAACATCACCAAGCACTTGATCAAGAGGATGATCCCTGTGATGTCTCCTAGCTGTTGGCAACTGTGCCTCCTCAGGCACGGTCTGCACTCTAGGCTCATCACTGGGTTCATCTTCTTCTTTGGGATTGCTTGCTGGTGTTTCTTTTGGTGGTGAAGAAGATGATGGTGGTTTTGGAAGATTTAGTAATTCATCATCTTCTGTGGATTGTCCCCATGTAGGAGTTTCATCAAATACAACATGCATTGATTCTTCTACGATTCTAGTTCTCATGTTGTATATTCTGTAAGCCTTACTCCTAAGGGAATACCCTATGAATACACCTACATCAGCTTTTGGATCAAACTTACCCAGATTTACCTTTCCATTGTTATGCACATAGCATTTTGATCCAAAGATTCTGAGGTGGCTGATGTTGGGCTTTCTGCCTTTGTACAGCTCATAGGGTGTCTTGTCCAAGCCATTGTGAACATAGGCTCTGTTGGAGATGTAGCAGGCAGTGCTCATAGCGTCCGCCCAGAACACTTGAGAAACCTCTTTCTCGTTGAGCATGCTCCTGGCCATCTCAGTCAGAACCCTGTTCTTGCTCTCGACTACTCCGTTTTGCTGAGGAGTCCTGGGAGCTGAGAAGTTATGTTCAATACCATTCTGCTCACATAGCTCAGAGAAGCTATGGTTCTCAAACTCGCCTAAATGGTCTGTCCTTATGGCTGTGATTTTGAGGTCTCTCTCATTCTGCACTTTCTTAGCCAGGACAACAAAAGCATCAAAAGCATCTTGCTTAGAAGCAAGAAACATCGTCCAAGTGAACCTTGAATAGTCGTCCACTACTACTAGAGCATACAGGTTTCCACCCAAGCTCTTCACTCTCGCTGGCCCAACCAAATCCATGTGGATTAGTTCCAAGGGCCTGCTAGTGGAGACTCTCTTCTTGGTTTTAAACGAGGACTTTGTTTGCTTTCCTCGTTGGCAGGATTCACAAATATAATCGTGCTTAACTTTAAAGGATGGAATCCCTATAGCTAGCTCTTTCTTAATTAGCATGTCAAGTTGAGTGAAATTAACATGAGCTAGCCTTTTATGCCAAAGCCAACTGTTCTCATCGCTAGATATTAGACATTTTTCTTCCAGTTGTTGACATAAATCTAGAGTGTAGAGGTTTCCATTCCTATTGGCCTTAAGTTTGCATTTTAAGTTGGCCTTATCTAGATTCAGATCCTGCTTATCTACTATTATGCACTCATGTGAATCAAAAATTACCCAGTTTCCTTTGTCAGTGCTCTGGCTCACGCTTAGCAGGTTGTGACAGAGACCATCCACCAGATAGACATCCTTGACTGGTCCTACTTCTCCAACTCCGGTGATCTTTCCACTTTGATTACCTCCAAAGGTTACTGTGGCTCCATCTTTGATCACCAAGGACTTGAATTTGTCTCTGTCACCAGTCATGTGTCTCGAGCATCCACTGTCAATGTACCACTTTTTGTTCTTGGATGCTTTGAGACAGACCTGCATAAATTAGACAAGCTTAGGTACCCAACCTTTATTGGGTCCTTTATCATTAGTCTTCTTTCCCCTCGGTCCAGTATTGACCTTGGGTTTGTGATTGTGTTGTGCCTCTGGCCTTGTGGAGGCTCTAGGCTGACGGACTTCCCTTGGAATATGTTTTCAAGTTCTAGTCCCTTGTCCTCCCTTAGTTTCTTTCTTTGGAGGATCTTCATTTACCCTGGTTCCTTTTGGAACCCACTTATAGGAGCTATTTACTCCATGCTTCTTTGCATTGCAAGTGGACGTGGAGTGTCCCTTTTTGTTGCAGTAGTTGCAGAAGCTAAAGGGTGTGGAGCTGTGATTTGTAGCTTTATGGAAGAATTTTAAATATGGTTTCACTTTGGGCTCCACCCACTTTTTACCCTTATGCTTATACCCTAATCCAGTTCTATCCTTATATGCCCTTTGGTTCATCAAAATAACATTCAACATTTCAGAACCATTTGTAAACTTCTCCAGGGCATTTTGCAGTCTATCTCTTTCAGTAGAGATCTTGCTGCAGTTAGGGCAGCCTTCTAGTGTTGTGGCCTTGGGTTCCTCTTGGGGAGATCCCTTGCCATCTACTATCGGAAGCTTTCTAGCTTCCGCTAGCTCTTCACTCAGTGAGTCCACCTTGGACTCAAGTGATTCCTTTTTAGCTTTCAACACTTTATAGGCTTTACATAATCGAGAGAATTCTTCATGAACCTCATTGTAAGCCTCTTGTAGTTCAGAGAAAGTTACCTCATTGTCCTCGTGGGTGAGATCAAAATCTGAAGAGGCTTCCTCATCATCTTCTCTGGCCACCAGGCAAAGGTTGGCAACCTCTTCTTCATCACTTGCTTCATCGTCTGAGCTATTCACCCAGATGGAGGATACGAAGGCTTTTCTTTTGTCTTTCCCCTTTGATCTTTGCAAGCTTGGACACTCAGCCTTGAAGTGCCCAGGCTTTTTGCACTCAAAGCACACCGGGGCCTTGAAAGCCTCCTTTCCTCTTGAAGAACTTTCTGAACTTCCTCACCATCATGGCCATCTCCTCATCGTCCAATTCCTCCTCATCATCCTCATCATCATCATTCTCATCAATCTCCTTGCTGGGAGCAACAAGGGCAAGATTTTTGGTTTTGGATGAAGCTTGAGGAGCTCTCTGAGCCAGCAGGGTTGGTTCATATTCAGCCAGGGAACCAAAGAGTGCAGTGATGGAGCTAGTTGACTCTCTTTGGACTTCCTGCAAGATGGTAACTTTGGTGATCCAATCACCTTTCAAGACTTTTAGGATCTTGCTGACTTGCTCTCTTTCAGGAATGTCCTTGCCCAGGGAGGCCAGATTATTGATAAGGTGAGTGAACCTGAGCTCCAGGTCTCTGATTGGCTCAGTTGGACTAGTCATGGAGAATTTGTGAAACTCTTCCACCAACATCTCAACTCGTCTTGCCTTCACTCCCCTGGTTCCAGAGTGAGCAGCCTCAAGAGCCTCCCACATATCCTTAGCTGTTTTGTGGTGGCTGATCCTATGAAACTCCTTAGGGCTGAGAGCACACTGAATGTAATGCATGGCCCTGTAGTTTAGTTGGACTAAAGCATAGTCCTCGTTGGTATATCTGGATCGCTGCTTTGCAAAACCATCTTCATCTAGGGGAGTGTGATCCCCACGTTCAATTACATCCCAGAGTCTGATGTCACTGGACTTGATGTACGTCTCCATTCGAAATTTCCAGAATGGATAGTTATACCCATCAAAGCCTGGGGGCTTGTTGGGTTGAATGGAGACATCGGGCAAGGAGTAATCTGTATCCATTACTGGATCTTTACTTTCTGGATTCGTTGGAATCGAGTGAGAAAGACCGGCTCTGATACCAAATGAAAGTAATGGATGCACAAGAGGGGGGGTGAATTGTGCTACAAAATAAAAGCTCAAATAAAAACAACACACGAGTTTATACTGGTTCGGTCTTCCTGACCTACGTCCAGTTCTCAACCACCCAGGCCGAGTTCCATTATCCCCAGGTTTTACAACGGGTGCACCTGGAACCTTTACAACCGCAAGTTTTAGACGGGATCACTTGCAACCTTACAACCACAAGTTTAACTCAAGGCTCACTTGCAACCTTTCTAACTAGCTCCCCCTTACACCCAGCAAGGGTTCAACCTTTACAAATAAAGGATTTTCTAACTATGTTCTCTTCAAGAACAGATAGTGTTACACACTTAAGTACAATGAATGCTCTTAATACAAGAAGAGACTTAACCACAAAGAGTACAAGATACGTAGATGAAAAGATCACTCAATGAGTTAAATGCTCTTTCTCTTTTCTGGGCAGCTTTGAATGCTTGAAGGATTTTTCGTTTTCTCTCTCTAGCTTTCTTCAAGATATCAAAGATAATTGTTGTTCTCATAAATGAAGGTGACCTTCTTTATATAGTCTTCAAACATTTTCACTCTTGGTAGGTGGTATAGCCGTTTGAATATGGCCGTTTTTCCCATGTTACCGTTTGCCCAATTAATGCTTCATCAATGCATAGCAGGGTTGACTTGCTTTATCTCTGAAAAGTAGTCCTGACAACTCTGCTCTGACAAAAGCATTCTGACACTGCACTTCTGAACATTCTGACATTCTGATTGCTTGCGGAAGCAGGTTCACATCCGGAAGCAACTCTACTTACTGTGCTGCACTTTGAATGTTAGTCTAACAATATAAGCACATAGTCATATGCAGTGGGTGTTCACTTAGTCTAAGATGGCTTCCTTGGATCCGGAAGCACTTCCACATCCGGAAGCACTACTTCTGGATTCAAGGGTTATATTCACTTTTACTCACTCTCGCTCAGTGTCCTTCAATCCAACAGCCAGCGCTAGTTACTAAGCAATCAGAAGTAATTCTACTAGACGTGGCTTATGTTCACTGACGCTTAGTGTTACTTACTCCAACAGCCAGCGCTAGTCTAACTATAATCGGAAGCAAATCTACTTCCGGTTGAATCCTAGCTTAGTCTTAAGGTTTTGTATATCTAGTGCTTCTGGACTAAGTTATTTCCTTAGTTTAATTACTTGCTGTCGCTGGGGGATGAGACATTCATCCGCGAGCGCCAGTCCTAGTTTATCCGGAAGCAAATCCACATCCGGTTGCACTCTTACTTGGGATTATATATTAACCTAATATTCTCTAAGTGTTTGCCTAGTTCTTTCATATTTTAGTCTTCATCAAAACTTAAGATTCTAACAGGTTAATATAGAACCCCAAGTAAGAGTGCAACCGGATGTGGATTTACTTCCGGATAGACTAAGACTAGCGCTCACGGATGAATGTCTCATCCCCCAGCGACAGCAAGTACATCACTAAGTAATAACTCAGTCTAACAACATTAAATGTATAAAATTCCTTTAGACTAAGTTAAGATGCAACCGGATGTAGAGTTGCTTCCGATTGATTAGTGACTAGCGCTGGGTGTTAGCATAGATAACACTGAGCACCAGTGAACATAACCCAACGTCCAGTAGATTTACTTCCGATTGCAGAGTTGTCAGAACTACTTTTCAGAGATAAAGCAAGTCAACCCTGCTAAGCATTAATGAAGCATTAATTGGGCAAACGGTAACATGGGAAAAACGGCCATATTCAAACGGCTAACCCACCTACCAAGAGTGAGAATACTTGAAGACTATATAAAGGAGCTCACCTTCATTTATAAAGACATCTAATATATCTTTGACATCTTGAAGAAAACTAGAGAGAGAAACCGAGAAATCCTTCAAGCATTCAAAGCTGCCCAGAAAAGTGAAAGAGCATTTAACTCATTGAGTGATCTTTATATCTACTTATCTTGTACTCTTTGTAGTTAAGTCTCTTCTTGTATTAAGAGCATTCATTGTACTTAAGTGTGTAACATTATCTGTTCTTGAAGAGAACTTAGTTAGAAAATCCTTTATTTGTAAAGGTTGAACCCATGCTGGTTGTAAGGGGGAGCTAGTTAGAAAGGTTTCAAGTGAGCCTTGAGTAAAACTTGTGGTTGTAAGGTTGCAAGTGATCCCGTTCAAAACTTGCGGTTGTAAAGGTTCCAGGTGAACCCGTTGTAAAACCTGGGGATAGTGGAACTCGACCTGGGTGGTTGAGAACTGGACGTAGGTCAGGAAGACCGAACCAGTATAAACTCTTGTGTTATTTTTATTTGAGTTTTTATTTGGTAGCACAATTCACCCCCCCTCTTGTGCATCCATTACTTTCAAACTTGTGCTCCTTTTAGTGCTAAAACGTGCAATTAGGCATAAAACGAGTTATGTTCTTGCATTTGGCAAACTTTTGGTGTTTGTTGACCGAATGTACCACACTCTAGAGAATAATGTCACTAAAACGCAAAAACTAGATTGAAATGTTCAAAATCCAAACTTGTGCTCCTTTTAGTGCTAAAACATGCAATTAGGCTTAAAACGAGTTATGTTCATGCATTTGGCAAACTTTTGGTGTTTGTTGACCAAAAGTACCACACTCTAGAGAATAATGTCACTAAAACGCAAAAACTAGATTGAAATGGTCAAAATCCAAACTTGTGCTCCTTTTAGTGCTAAAACGTGCAATTGGGCTTAAAACAAGTTATGTTCATGCATTTGGCAAACTTTTAGTGTTTGTTGACCAAATGTACCACACTCTAGAGAATAATGTCACTAAAACGCAAAAACTAGATTGAAATGGTCAAAATCCAAACTTGTGCTCCTTTTAGTGCTAAAAGGTGCAATTAGGCTTAAAACGAGTTATGTTCATGAATTTGGCAAACTTTTGGTGTTTGTTGACCAAATGTACCACAATCTAGACAATAATGTCACTAAAACGCAAAAACTAGATTGAAATGGTCAAATTCCAAACTTGTGCTCCTTTTAGTGCTAAAACGTGCAATTGGGCTTAAAACGAGTTATGTTCATGCATTTGGCAAACGTTTGGTGTTTGTTGACCAAAAGTACCACACTCTAGAGAATAATGTCACTAAAACGCAAAAACTAGATTGAAATGGTCAAAATCCAAACTTGTGCTCCTTTTAGTGCTAAAACGTGCAATTGGGCTCAAAACGAGTTATGTTCATGCATTTGGCAAACTTTTGGTGTTTGTTGACCAAAAGTACCACACTCTAGAGAATAATGTCACGAAAACGAAAAACCTAGATTGAAATGGTAAAAATCCAAACTTGGGCTCCTTTTCGTTCTAAAACGTGCAATTGGGCTTAAAACGAGTTATGGTGATGCATTTGGCAAACTTTTGGTGTTTGTTCACCAAAAGTACCACACTCTAAAGAATAATGTCACTAAAACGCAAAAACTAGATTGAAATGGTCAAAATCCAAACTTGGGCTCCTTTTAGTGCTAAAACGTGCAATTGGGCTTAAAACGAGTTATGGTGATGCATTTGGAAAACTTTTGGTGTTTGTTGACCAAAAGTACCACACTCTAGAGAATAATGTCACTAAAACATTAAAACTAGATTGAAATGGTCAAAATCAAAACTTGTGCTCCTTTTAGTGCTAAAACGTGCAATTAGGCTTAAAACGAGTTATGTTCATGGATTTGGCAAACTTTTGGTGTTTGTTGACCCAATGTACCACACTCTAGAGAATAATGTCACCAAAACGCAAAAACTAGATTGAAATGGTCAAAATCCAAACTTGTGCTCCTTTTAGTGCTAAAACGTGCAATTAGGCTTAAAACGAGTTATGTTCATGCATTTGGCAAACTTTTGGTGTTTGTTGACCAAATGTACCACACTCTAGAGAATAATGTCACCAAAACGCAAATACTAGATTGAAATGGTCAAAATCCAAACTTGTGCTCCTTTTAGTGCTAAAACGTGCAATTGGGCTTAAAACGAGTTATGGTGATGCACTTGGCAAACTTTTGGTGTTTGTTCACCAAAAGTACCACACTCTAGAGAATAATGTCACTAAAACGCAAAAACTAGATTGAAATGGTCAAAATCCAAACTTGGGCTCCTTTTAGTGCTAAAACGTGCAATTGGGCTTAAAACGAGTTATGGTGATGCACTTGGCAAACTTTGTTAGAATCTTAAGTTTTGATGAAGACTAAAATATGAAAGAACAAGGCAAACACTTAGAGAATATTAGGTTAATATAGAACCCCAAGTAAGAGTACAACCGAATGTGGATTTACTTTCGGATAGACTAGGACTAGCGCTCGCGGATGAATGTCTCATCCCCCAGCGACAGCAAGCACTTCACTTAGTCATAACTCAGTCTAGGAGCATTAGATGTACAAAACCCTTGAGACTGAGTTAAGATGCAACCGGATGTGGATCTGCTTCCGATTGTCTTAAGGCTAGCGCTGGCTGTTGGTATGGATAACACTGAGCGCCAGTGAACATAACCCAACGTCCAGTGGATTAGCTTCCGATTGCTTAGTGACTAGCGCTGGCTGTTGGTATGGATAACACTGAGCGTCAGTGAGTAAAATGTGAACATATCCCAACGTCCAGTGGAAGTGCTTCCGGATGTGGAATTGCTTCCGGATGTAAAAGAGCACCCTTAGACTAGATGAACTCCCACTGCATTGACTATGTGTTTATATTGCTAGACTAACGTTCAAATGCAGCACACTAAGTAATGTTGCTTCCGGATGTGAATCCGCTTCCGCAAGCAATCAGAATGTCAGAACGTTCAGAGCAGTGCAGTGTCAGAATGCTTTTGGCAGAGCAGAGTTGTCAGAACTACTTTTCAGAGATAAAGCAAAGTCAACCCTGCTAAGCATTAATGAAGCATTAAATGGGCAAACGGTAACTTGGGAAAAACGGCCATATTCAAACGGCTAACCCACCTACCAAGAGTGAGAATACTTGAAGACTATATAAACAACTCAACTTCATTTATGAAGACAACAAATATCTTTGACATCTTGAAGAAAGCTAGAGTGAGAAACTAAGAAATCCTTCAAGCATTCAAAGCTGCCCAGAAAAGAGAAAGAGCATTTAACGCATTGAGAGTTCCTTTCATCTACTTATCTTGTACTCTTTGTTGTTAAGTCTCTTCTGGTATTAAGAGCATTAATTGTACTTAAGTGTGTAACATTATCCGTTCTTTAAGAGAACCAAGTTTAGAAAATCCTTTATTTGTAAAGGTTGAACCCTTGCTGGTTGTAAGGGGGAGCTAGTTAGCAAGGTTGCAAGTGAGCCTTGAGTAAAACTTGTGGTTGTAAGGTTGCAAGTGATCCCTTCCAAAACTTGCGGTTGTAAAGGTTCCAGGTGAACCCGTTTGTAAAACATGGGGATAGTGGAACTCAACCTGGGTGGTTGAGAACTGGACGTAGGTCAGGAAGACCGAACCAGTATAAACCTTTGTGTTGTTATTTGATTTTTATTTGGTAGCACAATTCACCCCCCCTCTTGTGCATCCATTACTTTCATTTGGTATCAGAGCGGGTCTTTCTGACTTGATTCCAACGAATCTAGAAAGTAAAGATCCAGTAATGGACACAGACTATTCCTTGCCAGATGTCTCTATTCAACCCAACAAGCCTCCAGGCTTTGATGGGTATAACTATCCATTCTGGAAATTACGAATGGAGACTTACATAAAGTCCAGCGACATCCGACTCTGGGATGTGATTGAACATGGGAATCACACTCCTCTAGATGATGAAGGCTTTGCAAAGCAGCGATCCAGATACACCAATGAGGACTATGCTCTAGTCCAGCTAAACTTCAGGGTCATGCACTACATTCAATGCGCCCTTAGTCCTAAGGAGTTTCATAGGATCAGCCACCACAAAACAGCTAAGGATATGTGAGAGGCTCTTGAAGCTACTCACTCTGGAACTAAGGGAGTGAAGGCAAGACGAGTCGAGATGTTGGTAGAAGAATTTCACAAATTTGCCATGACTAGTCCAACTGAGCCAATCAGAGAGCTGGAGCTCAGGTTCACTCATCTTATCAATAATCTGGCCTCCCTGGGCAAGGACATTCCTGAAAGAGAGCAAGTCAGCAAGATCCTAAAAGTCTTGAAAGGTGATTGGATCACCAAAGTTACCATCTTGCAGGAAGTCCAAGGAGAGTCAACCAGCTCCATCACTACCCTGTTTGGGTCACTGGCTGAATATGAACCAACACTGCTAGCTCAGAGAGCTCCTCAAGCTTCATCTAAAACCAAGAATCTAGCCCTTGTTGCTCCCAGCAAGGAGAAGATTGATGATAATGATGATGATGAGGATGATGAGGAGGATATCGATGATGAGGAGATGGCTATGATGGTGAGAAAGTTTAGAAAGTTCTTCAAGAAGAAAGGAGGCTTTCAGAAAGGTGATTCCAGCCAGAGGAAACGTTATAAGAAGGAAAGGGCCCCGGTGTGCTTTGAGTGTAAGAAGCCTCGCCACTTCAAAGCTGAATGCCCAAGCTTGCAAAGATCGAAAGGGAAGGATAAAAGGAAAGCCTTTGTATCCTCTATTTGGGTAAACAGTTCGGATGAGGAAGCTAGCGATGAGGAGGAGATTGCTAACCTCTGCCTTGTTGCCAGAGAAGATGGTGAGGAGGAACCCTCAAACTCAGCGCCCATCCAGGACGATAATGAGGTAACTTTTCTTGAGTTACAAGAAGCATATAATGATGTTCATGAAGAATTTGTTTGCTTATGTAAAGCTTATAAAGTGTTGAAAACTAAAAAGGAATCACTTGAGTCCAACGTGGACTCACTGAGTGAAGAGCTAGCGGAAGCCAGAAAGCTTCTGATAGCAGATGGCAAGGGATCTCCCCAAGAGGAACCCAAGGCCACAACACTAGAAGGCTGCCCTAACTGCAGCAAGATCTCTACTGAAAGAGATAGACTGCAAAATGCCCTGCAGAAGTTTACTAATGGTTCTGAAATGTTGAATGTTATTTTGATGAACCAGAGGGCATATAGGGATAAAACTGGATTCGGGTATAAGCATAAGGGTAAAAAGTGGGTGGAGCCCAAAGTGAAACCATACTTAAAATTCTTTCACAAAGCTACTAGTCACAGCTCCACACCCTTTAGCTTCTGCAACTACTGCAACAAAAAGGGACACTCCACGTCCACTTGCAATGCAAAGAAGCATGGAGTAAATAGCTCCTATAAGTGGGTTCCAAAAGGAACCAGGGTAAATGAAGATCCTCCAAAGAGAGAAACTAAGGGAGGACAAGGGACTAGAACTTGGAAACATATTCCAAGGGAAGTCCGTCAGCTTAGAGCCTCCACAAGGCCAGAGGCACAACACAATCACAAACCCAAGGTCAACACTGGACCGAGGGGCATGAAGACTAATGATAAAGGACCCAGTAAAAGTTGGGTACCTAAGCTTGTCTAATTTATGCAGGTCTGTCTCAAGGCATCCAAGAACAAAAAGTGGTACATTGACTGTGGATGCTCGAGACATATGACTGGTGACAGAGATAAATTCAAGTCCTTGGTGATCAAAGATGGAGCCACAGTGACGTTTGGAGGTAATCAAAGTGGAAAGATCACCGGAGTTGGAGAAGTAGGACCAGTCAAGGATGTCTATCTGGTGGATGGTCTCTGTCACAACCTGCTGAGCGTGAGCCAGAGCACTGACAAAGGAAATTGGGTAATTTTTGATTCACATGAGTGCATAATAGTAGATAAGCAGGATCTGAGTCTAGATAAGGCCAACCTAAAATGCAAACTTAAGGCCAATAGAAATGGAAACCTATACACTCTAGATTTATGTCAACAACTGGAGGAAAAATGCTTAATATCTAGCGATGAGAATAGTTGGCTTTGGCATAAAAGGCTAGCACATGTTAATTTCACTCAACTTGACATGCTAATTTAGAATGAGCTAGCTATAGGGATTCCATCTTTTAAGGTTAAGCATGATTATATTTGTGAATCCTGCCAACGAGGGAAGCAAACAAAGTCCTCGTTTAAAACCAAGAAGAGAGTCTCCACCAGCAGGCCCTTGGAACTGATCCACATGGATTTGGTTGGGCCAGTGAAAGTGAAGAGCCTGGGTGGAAACCTATATGCTCTAGTGGTGGTGGATGACTATTCAAGGTTCACTTGGACAATGTTTTTTGCCTCTAAGCAAGATGCTTTTGATGCCTTTGTTGTCCTGGCTAGGAAAGTGCAGAATGAGAGAGACCTCAAAATCACAGCCATAAGGACAGATCATGGAGGAGAATTTGAGAACCATAGCTTATCTGAGCTGTGTGAGCAGAACGGTATTGATCATAACTTCTCAGCTCCTAGAACTCCTCAGCAAAACGGTGTAGTCGAGAGGAAGAACAGGGTTCTGACTGAGATGGCTAGGAGCATGCTCAATGAGAAAGAGGTTTCTCAAGTGTTCTGGGCGGACGCTATGAGCACTGCTTGCTACATCTCTAACAGAGCCTATGTTCGCAAGGGCTTAGACAAGACTCCCTATGAGCTGTACAAAGGCAGAAAGCCCAACATCAGCCACCTCAGAATCTTTGGATCAAAATGCTATGTGCATAACAATGGAAAGGTAAATCTGGGTAAGTTTGATCCAAAAGCTGATATAGGTGTATTCATAGGGTATTCCCTTAGGAGTAAGGCTTACAGAATATACAACATGAGGACTAGAACTGTAGAAGAATCTATGCATGTTGTATTTGATGAAACTCCTACATGGGGACAATCCACAGAAGATGATGGGATACTAAACCTTCCAAAACCACCATCATCTTCTTCACCACCAAAAGAAACACCAGCAAGCAATCCCAAAGAAGAAGATGAACCCAGTGATGAGCCTAGAGTGCAAACGATGCCTGATGAGGCACAGTTGCCAACAACTAGGAGACATCACAGGGATCATCCTCTTGATCAAGTGCTTGGTGATGTTTCTTCCGGTGTCTGTAACAACCTCAATTCCATATCCGATTTTACGTCATTTTTGTCAAATTTTTTTTTTTTTACACACACTAACTATGTTAGAAAATAAATTTACTTATTAATAATACTAACATAGTTAGAAAAAGAATTAACTTACTTCACTAAATATAAGGAAGACTAATATAGTTAGAAATGATTACTGATGGCTAACCATGATAGAAAAATTAATTGCCTAGAATATACATGACTATCATGGTTAGAAAAAGATAAACCTAAATTCTTAAAGCAAATCGACCCAAAAAAATTCATTCAATACGAATTCCAATATATGGCACAAAATTAAGGGAAAATTTAAGCTACTCAGCGAAATATGAGTTTAGCTGAATGGTCTACTAAAGTACTTTTGAAATAATAAGGCACATCATCTTTAAAACAATAAGGACTAGCATTTATGAATCAATTTAAAAATATGGTCCCTAATGTGGCAATAACGCTTAAACAGCGTTTCACTTTAGTGAGTAGTCCCCGGATCCGTCCCTTGATTTCCTACAGTAGTTCCTGTACTTGAAATAACAACAATGTGGGGTAGACCCAGAATTCGCAACTACTACCACTCGCTTACGTACATCTTTGCACTACGTGCATGTGCATGTCCGCAAGGTGGTGTGTGATAATACAGTGTTAAGTGGTGTGTGCTACATACTGTGTTGCATGAACATGTTATATATATGCAGATTTCCAATAACTATCAGATTTCAGGTATTACAATTTATAGCAGCACAAATACTTATTTATAAACACATCACTACACAATACATCAATAACGAGAATAATTAAATCATCACTAACAAAAATAAAATCAAACACAACACACCGTAATATCTCAGTTCAATAGGGACTCACGACTCGATGATCGATATACCCTCGCTTGAACTGGTTCAAAGGGACTAACAACCCTACTGAACATATAACAATTTAGTCTTATTTCTTTTAGTCCCTGGGGGTTTTACAGGGAACCTCATTCCGGAATGGCATAATTATAATCATATTAACCGGTGTGCACCAAACAAATAATCAATTCTCATAAATCATATAATAAACATCACAAATTTATAATCTAACCTATATGCTTACCAACATACACACACACGCAAACAAGTTTAAGAAGTTACCTGGAGTCCCAAGTACTCGCTGCTTTGAATATCCTCTAAATAACAATTCTCTATGTATCATAATAAACGTCGCTCTCGGTTCCTAGTAATGCTACCCAAATCCCTTCATGCTTATGTTATCCTAACTTAAGCACTTACTTAAATAAGAACACAAAGAATTGAATTTAAAAATCAATTCCCTATACTCAGCATACTTAAACAATTATCACAACCACATAAGGGAAAACAAAGCTTGTCATGCCTTTGTCATAAAATCACAACTTAATTCCAAAGTCCAGGATTGTAATCTCCTTTCAGCCATATTATCAATCTTTATACGGATTCAACATATGATGCTACCAATTAATTTATTATGCTCCTACCTATTAACTAACATATTCCATATTCAACAAGACACTTCTTCCGAATTAAAGAACTCATGTAGTTATTACATTCTTAGTATGTTCACTTGCTTTGCCAATATAGAAACAAACACACCTCTTTAAAATCAATCTGAACCTTTCTCTCAAGGAAATAGGAACCTAACCACTCTAACCAATAACTCTAGTAATTACACAGAACAAGCAAATAGGTATGATTTCACAAAATATTAAACTTAGTCACCCAAACATTACAGCATCAACAAACAAAAACCAATTCAAGTTTAAACCATTATTCTTCAACATTCCTATACAAGCAGCAATAATCCTCTCACAAGTATAATTTAAAAATTGAAATTGCTAAACATGCCCATTTGAACAGAGAAAGAGAAACATGACATAACCGCTTGAAAATCAACCAGAATCCATATCAAAGTTCTAATCTTCTTATCACACTGAGAATGTAAGTTAATGAGTTTATTTTATTTGATTATGGAACCCAACTACTAAAACCCAGAAATTCTCAAATCCCAAGTTCGCATGTCTCTTCAATCTCGCTTAAAACAGAGTCGAAATATGAGAAATTTAAACGGAACTCACTCTGGTTCGAAACCCAGTTCGCCGGCCTTGCTTGGGCTCGCCGCCGCCGCTACTCCGGTCCACCGTTCGCCGGAAAACTTGGCTGGCCGAGGGGAAACAGAACGGAAGGACCCATCATAAAAAGGAGAATGTGAGAGGTCGTAGTCAAAAAGAAGAGAGGAGTAGAGTGAGAGGGAAGGCTTACCACGGTCTTGTCCGTTCACAGCCTCGCCGGAAAAGCTCTCCTTCGCTGCCGGAGATGAAACCGAACTAAAGACTGTGAAGAAGAACAGAATCGAAGGAGGGAATATGTGAGGAACCGGAGAAGTGAGACTAAGCCCAAGGTAAAGCGGATGTGAGAAAAATGAGGAGGATGAGAGTTGTCTTTGTGAGGAAGATGATGAAAAAGAGAGCATGGGGGGGGGGGGTGTATGCGGCGGTCAAAACAATTGGAGAAGGAAGGAGATGTGATTTATGTATGAGAATGTGATTACTAGGGTTTTGGGCCCAATAAAATGACCATAAGGCCCCCCTCCCTTAGTTTCTTTCACTCATGAAACCCTAACTTCCTATTACATTAACATCTTAATAATTTCATTAAATAAAATTGATATTTCTTAATTCCTAAAGATGTCTTGTTTCCTAATTAATTGATATATATATATATATATATATATATATATATATATATATATATATATATATATATATATATATATATATATATATATATATATATAAATATATAATATTTTCCTATTTTGTCAGGATGTTACAATTCTTCCCACCTTTTAGGAATTTTGCCCCCAAAATTCCCTTAAGTTTGCTAAACAAAGAAGTATCATGTATTAAACTACTAACACACCAATAACAAGCACTATGAGCTGAATAATAACTTACCTTCAAATAGTGCGGGATATTCACGTCTCATGCGCTCTTCCGTCTCCCACGTTGCGTCTCCAGGAGTCATACCCCTCCAAAATACTTTGACCAATCTGATCGTCTTATTCCTCAATTGCTTATCTTTGACGTCCAAGATTTTCTCTGGCTCCGCTCTATAAGTCAAATTTTCTTGTAACTCAACATCTTCGGGCTCAATCACATGAGATGGATCTGGATGATACTTCTTCAATTGAGAAACATGAAAAACATCATGAACTTTTGAAAGCTGAGGTGGCAACGCAATTCTATATGTTGTTGTTCCAATTCTTTCAATAATGTCATACGGACCCATAAATCTAGGAGTAAGCTTCTTAGCTTTAATCGATCTGCCAATACCAGTCATCGGTGACACTCGAAGAAAAACGTGATCTCCCTCGTTGAATTCTAACGATCTTCGACGCTTATCTGCATAACTCTTTTGTCGACTATGAGCAGCCAACAGTTTCTGCCGAATCAACTGAATCTTTTCTGATGTCTGATCTACGATATCTGGACCGATAATGGTCCTCTCACTGAGCTCCGTCCAACAAATCGGTGACCGACACTTCCGACCATACAAAGCCTCGTAAGGTGCCATCTGGATACTGGAGTGGTAGCTATTGTTATAAGAAAACTCTACCAGTGGAAGATACTTATCCCAACTACCAGACATCTCTATCGCACACGCCCTAAGCATATCCTCTAAAGTCTGAATAGTTCTTTCAGTCTGTCCATCGGTCTGAGGATGATATGCCGTACTGAACTTAAGCTTCGTACCCATCGCTGCGTTCAATGATTCCCAAAATTCTGATGTAAATCGTGGATCTCTGTCTGAAATGATACTCTTCGGTATGCCATGAAGTCTAACTATCTCATTAATGTATAATTGAGCATATCTTTCCATTGGATAATTAGTTCTGACAGGCAGAAAATGCGCAGATTTAGTCAGTCGATCCAGGATCACCCAAATAGAATCATGACCTGACTGAGTCATAGGCAATCCTCCGAGCAAATCCACCGAAATATCATCCCATTTCCATTGTGGAATCTCAATACTCTGTAATAAGCCGCCTGGCTTTTGATGCTCTATTTTCACCTTCTGACAAGTTAAACACTTAAGGACAAACTGAGTTACATCGAACTTCATCTTAGGCCACCAGTAGACTCCCTTCAAGTCGTTATACATTTTAGTAACACCGGGATGTATCGAATAATTGCTCCTATGAGCCTCCTCCAAAATAGCCTTCTTAATCTCCTCGTCTCCTGGAACACAAATTCTCTTCCTAAACCTTAATAGGCCACTGTCACTTAAGTCATATTCTGAGTAGCCACCGCTATCTATCTCCTCTTTAATCTTTCTTAAATGATCGTCTTGATCTTGAGCTACTCTCAACTCATCAAAGAAATCAAATTTACCAACTATAGCCCCAAAGTACAAAGTCGGCTTCTCCGCTCCAACATGAATAACCCGATTATCATCAAAAGTAGTCTGCTCTCCTAAACTCAAAGCAGCAACATGACTTTTCTTTCGGCTAAGGGCATCCGCAACTACATTTGCTTTTCCGGGATGATATTTTATTTCAAATTTATAGTCACTCAACAACTCCATCCAACGACGCTGCCTAAGATTCAACTCCTTCTGTTCCATTAGATACCTCAAACTTTTATGATCACTAAATACTTCAAACTCTGCCCCCATCAGATAATGACGCCAAATCTTGAGTGCGAACACAACTGCCCCCAATTCAAGATCATGGGTCGGATAATTTACCTCATGCGGCCTCAACTGCCTAGAAGCATAGGCTATCACCTTGCCACCTTGCATTAGGACACAACCTAGTCCTTTTAAGGAAGCATCAGTATACAACTCATACGGCTGACTAGGATCCGGTAGGGTCAATACTGGCGCAGTAGTCAAACGAGTCTTAAGCTCCTAGAACGCAGACTCACATTGATCTGTCCAAATAAACGGTCTGTCTTTCTTAGTTAGATTAGTCATAGGTTTGGCAATCTGAGAAAACCCTTGAATAAATCGGCGATAATAACCAGCCAAACCGATAAAACTCCTAACTTCTGCAACCGATTTAGGAGACTCCCACTGCAATACTGCTTCAACTTTACTTGGGTCCACTGCTACTCCTTCTGCAGACACTACATGCCCCAAAAACTTGACTTCTTTAAGCCCAAACTCACACTTAGAAAGTTTAGCATACAAAGAATGATCTCTCAAAATTCGCAAGACAGACTGAAGATGCTCTCGATGCTCCTTTTCACTCTTAGAGTAGATCAAGATGTCATCAATAAATACCACCACAAACTTGTCAAGATACGGCCGGAAGATCCTATTCATATAATCCATGAAAACAGCTGGGGCATTGGTGAGCCCAAAAGGCATCACCAAAAACTCATAATGCCCATATCTTGTCCGGAAAGCGGTTTTAGGAACATCCTCTGCCCGTACTTTCAACTGGTGATAACCTGATCGCAGATCAATCTTTGAGAACACAGATGCTCCAGCTAGCTGATCTAGCAAATCATCTATTCTCGGCAACGGGTATTTGTTCTTGACAGTCACCTTGTTCAGCTGTCGGTAGTCTATGCAGAGTCTCAAACTACCATCCTTCTTTTTCACAAACAGAACCGGGGAACCCCAAGGTGAACCACTAGGGCGAATGAGTCCTTTCTCCAACAGCTCTTCAAGTTGCTTTTTAAGCTCTACAAGCTCGGATGGGGACATCCGATATGGAACCTTGGATATCGGACCTGTGCCCGGCTCCAATTCAATGGTAAATTCTACTTCTCTATCTGGGGGCAATCCACGAACGTCGTCGGCAAACACCTCCGGAAACTCTTTAACTACCTCTATCTGATCAATTGAGGTTTCTCCCTCCACAGTAACAGAAAAGAAAATCATAAAAGCTTTGCAGCCTTTCCTAACACATTTCTCTACACGGGCGGCAGATAGTAATAAGGGAGTACTTGCTAATTCAGCAGACAAGTAGTTAACAGCATACGACACAACTTTGTTCTTACAATGCAATACTACATCATTACTTTCTAGCCAATCCATACCAATTATCACATCGATTCCTCTTAAGGGCAAACAAACCAAATCAACTCTCGACTCACGATTTTCATAAAGCAATACAAGATTTTTACACACCAGAGCAGTCTCATATATTGCACCAGCAGGAGTAGATACACGCATATCAAAAGGCATAACAGATAATACAAAATTAAGCCTCTGTGCACAATCAAGGGAAATAAAGGAATGCGAAGCACCAGAATCAAACATCACTACAATCATATGACCATTAATGGATATTGTACCTCTGATCATGTTAGGAGAATTCCCAGCCTCAGCGGCTGAAGTGGCATAAATTCGGCCCGGAACTGATTGACGGCTAGCTTGAGCTGACTGCTGCTGCTGTTGCCCTCTATCTGGACAATATCTGAGTGTATGCCCTAGACGCCTACAACCAAAGCACTGAATACAACTTCCCTGATGAAACGTATGACACCTGCTACAAGGACCGGGTGTACTCGGAACTGACCGCACAGACTCACTACGAGATACCTGACTGCCTCCAGAGGGATTTCCTGACCCAAACCTCCATGGGGCTGCACTCTGACGTCCCCCACCGGTCTGTCCACGTCCGAAATTATTATGTTGATTTCTGCCAAAGTTTCCAAACCGTCCGCGGCTCTGACCCCCAAACTGTCCACGACTAATGCTTCCAGACTGGCTCCTATTCCCAGAGTTATTGAAATGACTGTTAGTACCAGCTCCAAATTTCTTTCCAATGCCTCCAGCAGGCCTAAAGGAATGGAACGACTTGGTCTGACTCTGTTGTCCATAACTTGAGCCTCCACCCAACTTAGCTTTGGCTGCTTCTGCCTCTCTCATTATACGGTCTGACACCCTCAATGCTTCACAAGCTTCCTCAAAGTTGTTATAGTTCTTCCTATACACCTCTAGCCTTAAATCCTCTCTGCTTCTTTCGACCAATTGTTTAGTACGCCATTCAGGGTCATCTTGGCGCTGAAGGAAGGACACATTACGTACCAGATCTGTGAACGTGGCTATGTACTCGTCTACCGACAAGTCCTTCTGTCTGAACTGATAAAAAGCATTTTCTCTCTCATCCCCAACAGAATCAGGAAAATGATGCCACATGAACTTTTCTTTAAACACTTCCCAGGTAGTCATAGAATCATCACTTGACACACTCTTCCACCAACTCAGAGCATTTCCTTCTAGAAGAAGAATAGCAACGCGAGCCTTCTGATACGAAGTGCAAACGACCGCAGCAAAAATAGCCTCTAGTCTCTCAATCCACTGCTTTGCTTCAGTAGGAGCATAAGCAGCACCAAAGTTCTTGGGACGGTGACGATCAATACTCTTAAACACCCTCTCGATACTCAGATCCTCAGGGAGAGGATGATTCTGGTCAGTTTCATCTTCAGCTCTCGAATACTCATCATGGCTCTCGGATTGAATATTTCCCTTAAGCTGAGCTTCAAAATCTGCTAGCATTTTTGCCATCTTCTCATCATTCTCCTTATGTATAGCGGCAATCTTCTCTTCCATTTCATTCTTCATTTCATCTCTCACTCGAGTCACTATGGCCTCATAATCAGGATTAGGAGGAGAGTGCCCACTTTCTGAGTTCATTCCTCGTCCACGGGCCATACTTCCAACTATCCTACGAAGGAAGTCATACTGGTTAGAATTTCTATAGGATTGTAAACTATAAAAAGGGAAAGGATCGGGATTTATTGCCACAATGCTACTAATGCATATGCAAAGCAGGAAATAATACAATTAAATTTAAGCAAGAATAGCATCACGAAGTTCACAAAGTATTCCCAAATCACATATTTACTACAGGCGCCTAGCTACTTTCTTTTTAAGCCACCTACTTAACTAAACCAGACTACAACATAAAAACTTGTTAATAGAAGCTTCCTGTTTGTAATTTATGCTGGCCAGTCATAACTTACAAACACGAATCTACCGATTACCTTATCTCATGACTAGTTTGGCGAATCATAAACCTTTGCTCTGATACCAAATTGTAACAACCTCAATTCCATATCCGATTTTACGTCATTTTTGTCAAATTTTTTTTTTTTACACACACTAACTATGTTAGAAAATAAATTTACTTATTAATAATACTAACATAGTTAGAAAAAGAATTAACTTACTTCACTAAATATAAGGAAGACTAATATAGTTAGAAATGATTACTGATGGCTAACCATGATAGAAAAATTAATTGCCTAGAATATACATGACTATCATGGTTAGAAAAAGATAAACCTAAATTCTTAAAGCAAATCGACCCAAAAAAATTCATTCAATACGAATTCCAATATCTGGCACAAAATTAAGGGAAAATTTAAGCTACTCAGCGAAATATGAGTTTAGCTGAATGGTCTACTAAAGTACTTTTGAAATAATAAGGCACATCATCTTTAAAACAATAAGGACTAGCATTTATGAATCAATTTAAAAATATGGTCCCTAATGTGGCAATAACGCTTAAACAGCGTCTCACTTTAGTGAGTAGTCCCCGGATCCGTCCCTTGATTTCCTACAGTAGTTCCTGTACTTGAAATAACAACAATGTGGGGTAGACCCAGAATTCGCAACTACTACCACTCGCTTACGTACATCTTTGCACTACGTGCATGTGCATGTCCGCAAGGTGGTGTGTGATAATACAGTGTTAAGTGGTGTGTGCTACATACTGTGTTGCATGAACATGTTATATATATGCAGATTTCCAATAACTATCAGATTTCAGGTATTACAATTTATAGCAGCACAAATACTTATTTATAAACACATCACTACACAATACATCAATAACGAGAATAATTAAATCATCACTAACAAAAATAAAATCAAACACAACACACCGTAATATCTCAGTTCAATAGGGACTCACGACTCGATGATCGATATACCCTCGCTTGAACTGGTTCAAAGGGACTAACAACCCTACTGAACATATAACAATTTAGTCTTATTTCTTTTAGTCCCTGGGGGTTTTACAGGGAACCTCATTCCGGAATGGCATAATTATAATCATATTAACCGGTGTGCACCAAACAAATAATCAATTCTCATAAATCATATAATAAACATCACAAATTTATAATCTAACCTATATGCTTACCAACATACACACACACGCTAACAAGTTTAAGTAGTTACCTGGAGTCCCAAGTACTCGCTGCTTTGAATATCCTCTAAATACCTCTCTCACTAGCTTCTCCTATTATCGTATCATACCACAAGGAGTATAAATAACAATTCTCTATGTATCATAATAAACGTCGCTCTCGGTTCCTAGTAATGCTACCCAAATCCCTTCATGCTTATGTTATCCTAACTTAAGCACTTACTTAAATAAGAACACAAAGAATTGAATTCAAAAATCAATTCCCTATACTCAGCATACTTAAACAATTATCACAACCACATAAGGGAAAACAAAGCTTGTCATGCCTTTATCATAAAATCACAACTTAATTCCAAAGTCCAGGATTGTAATCTCCTTTCAGCCATATTATCAATCTTTATACGGATTCAACATATGATGCTACCAATTAATTTATTATGCTCCTACCTATTAACTAACATATTCCATATTCAACAAGACACTTCTTCCGAATTAAAGAACTCATAAAGTTATTACATTCTTAGTATGTTCACTTGCTTTGCCAATATAGAAACAAACACACCTCTTTAAAATCAATCTGAACCTTTCTCTCAAGGAAATAGGAACCTAACCACTCTAACCAATAACTCTAGTAATTACACAGAACAAGCAAATAGGTATGATTTCACAAAATATTAAACTTAGTCACCCAAACATTACAGCATCAACAAACAAAAACCAATTCAAGTTTCAACCATTATTCTTCAACATTCCTATACAAGCAGCAATAATCCTCTCACAAGTATAATTTAAAAATTGAAATTGCTAAACATGCCCATTTGAACAGAGAAAGAGAAACATGACATAACCACTTGAAAATCAACCAGAATCCATATCAAAGTTCTAATCTTCTTATCACACTGAGAATGTAAGTTAATGAGTTTATTTTATTTGATTATGGAACCCAACTACTAAAACCCAGAAATTCTCAAATCCCAAGTTCGCATGTCTCTTCAATCTCGCTTAAAACAGAGTCGAAATATGAGAAATTTAAACGGAACTCACTCTGGTTCGAAACCCAGTTCGCCGGCCTTGCTTGGGCTCGCCGCCGCCGCTACTCCGGTCCACCGTTCGCCGGAAAACTTGGCTGGCCGAGGGGAAACAGAACGGAAGGACCCATCATAAAAAGGAGAATGTGAGAGGTCGTAGTCAAAAGAAGAGAGGAGTAGAGTGAGAGGGAAGGCTTACCACGGTCTTGTCCGTTCACAGCCTCGCCGGAAAAGCTCTCCTTCGCTGCCGGAGATGAAACCGAACTAAAGACTGTGAAGAAGAACAGAATCGAAGGAGGGAATATGTGAGGAACCGGAGAAGTGAGACTAAGCCCAAGGTAAAGCGGATGTGAGAAAAATGAGGAGGATGAGAGTTGTCTTTGGTGAGGAAGATGATGAAAAAGAGAGCATGGGGGGCGGTGTATGAGGCGGTCAAAACAATTGGAGAAGGAAGGAGATGTGATTTATGTATGAGAATGTGATTACTAGGGTTTTGGGCCCAATAAAATGGCCATAAGGCCCCCCTCCCTTAGTTTCTTTCACTCATGAAACCCTAACTTCCTATTACATTAACATCTTAATAATTTCATTAAATAAAATTGATATTTCTTAATTCCTAAAGATGTCTTGTTTCCTAATTAATTGATATATATATATATATATATATATATATATATATATATATATATATATATATATATATATATATATATATATATATATAAATATATAATATTTTCCTATTTTATTCAGGATGTTACAGTGTCAGAACCAGAAGGCAGGTTCAAAATGAAGTTGAGTTTGGAGCCTTCTTATCTCAGATCGAACCAACTTCAATTGAACAAGTTCTTGAGGACTGCGACTGGATTATTGCCATGCAGGAAGAGCTAAACCAGTTCGAAAGAAGCCAAGTTTGGGAACTAGTCCCAAGGCCGTCTCATCAATCCATAGTTGGGACCAAATGGGTCTTCAAAAACAAACTGGATGAGACAGGTCAAATAACAAGGAACAAAGCCAGATTGGTAGCAAAAGGGTATAACCAAGAAGAAGGCATAGACTATGAAGAAACTTTTGCTCCAGTCGCTAGACTCGAAGCAATAAGAATTCGTCTAGCCTTTGCATCCATGAAAGGCTTTAGATTATATCAAATGGATGTGAAGAGTGCATTTCTTAATGGTTACATCAAAGAAGAGGTTTATGTAGAACAACCTCCTGGCTTTGAGGATCACAAGCATCCTAAACATGTGTATAGGCTAAAGAAAGCTTTGTATGGCCTGAAACAAGCTCCTCGAGCTTGGTATGAGAGACTCAGCAGTTTTTTGCTGGGGAAGGGTTTCTCAAGAGGCAAACTAGATAATACACTGTTTATTCTGCACAAAGATAGAAACATGCTTATTGTCCAGATTTATGTCGATGATATTATTTTTGGGGCAACTAATGAAAAACTTTGTGAAGAATTTTCCAAGACTATGCAGGGAGAATTTGAGATGTCAATGATGGGAGAACTAACGTTCTTTCTAGGCCTGCAAATTAAGCAAAAGAAGGATGGCATTTTCATCTCCCAAACTAAGTATTGTAGAGAGCTCCTCAAGAAGTTTGGGATGGATGAGTGCAAGGAGTATGATACTCCCATGAGTACCACTGCCGCACTCGATGCTGATGCAAAGGGTAAATCTGTCAGCCTGCCCATGTACAGGGAATGATAGGTTCCCTGTTGTATTTAACGGCAAGTAGGCCTGACATTCAATTTAGTGTAGGCATGTGTGCTAGATTTCAAGCCAACCCCAAGGAGTCACATCTAACCTGTGTTAAACGTATTCTAAGATACCTTGAGGGAACACAAGAGCTTGGTCTTTGGTATCCCAGAGGTAACCTAGAATTCTTGTGGGCTTATTCTGATGCTGACCATGCAGGTTATAAAACGGATAGGAAGAGCACCAGTGGACAATGCGCCTTCCTTGGTGGTTGTCTGGTCTCTTGGGCTAGCAAGAAGCAAACCTGCGTGTCCTTGTCATCCACAGAGGCTGAGTATATTGCTGCCGCAAGCTGTTGTGCCCAAGTGCTGTGGCTGAAGAACCAACTGAGATATCTTGGCTTGGAGTTCCCTGAGGCTCCCATCCTCTGTGACAACACAAGCACCATCAGCCTCGCCAAGAATCCGGTTCAGCACACAAGGACAAAGCACATTGATGTCAGACATCACTTCATCAGAGATCATGTTCAGAAGAAGGATGTCAAAGTGAAATTTGTCCCCACTCAGCATCAGCTTGCTGATATTTTCACCAAGCCTCTGGGGTTGATCAATTCACATTCATAAGAGGTGATTTGGGAATGGTAAACCCAAATGAAGTTTAATACTTCAAAATAAACTTGTGCTTAATTGATTAAAACCTGCAACTATATTTACTAACTTAGGCATCGGAGTGCCAATCTTTAGTTTTGCAGGTCCCCAATGTTAAATCTTAAGCAAGTGCAGCCGGAAGCAAAACCACTTCCGGATGATCATTAGCTGGCGCTGAGTGTTGAATCAAAGTGAGCGGGAGCGCCAGTGCCTAAACAAAGGGACACGTCACTTCAGAAAACGTTTCATCTTCTCATACCAAAAATTGTGCCTCCTCTGACAATGTGAAGAGACACGTGTTGAAAGGTGCGCCGTTCCAATTAAATGCTTACATTACCCAATGAACAAACGCATGCTTTCATGAAGAGTCATTATGAGCATTTTACCCGTTGTAACTTTGCATATAAATAGGAAGCCACTTTCACTTGCACAAACTTCTTACCCACAAAACTCTCTGAACTTATTCATCGAGTTCATCTTACTTCTCTTCATCTTCTTCATCTAAATTTCTTCGCATTTAAACCTTAAATCCACACAAAATGGCCGGATCACATGAGACAAACCCCAACACTGAGACAGCCACTGCCTCCAAGAAATCGAAGTCCAAGTCTGGGAAATCTGGGCATGTTCACAAGAATTCTGAGAAATCTGGACAAGGTCAAGAACAGCAAGAACAGGCTGAGCATTCTAGGCAACAAGATGAACAATCCAAGAGGAAAGGCAAAAAGAGGGTTCAATTTAGCGAAGAGCCCTCATCCAAAAGACAACGAGTAGAGGAGGATGATCCTCTTGTGTACAGAGAAGGGCCATTGGAGGCTGTTTCCTCCAAATTTGAGACTGTCAAGCCCTACTTCAACACCGGGATGTTCATAGATCTGGACAAGATAGATGAACTAGGGTTTCCACACTTGAGGCCATTTCTGGAGAAATACATGTCCTGGCTGGGGATCAACCAGGAATACAACGTCAACGTCCTGCGGGTATTCTGCCAGTCCCTCACTGCCAAGACCAAGTATAAGAAGGTAAAAGGGAAGGATGAGGTCCGCAGAGTCACTTTCACTGCCACAGTAAGAGGGAGAACCTTGACTTTCACTTGGAGAGACATCAACAAGCTGATGGGGGTCACTGAGGAAGAAATGAATGAATGGCTATTCCCTGACAAACTCAGCAAGGAGGAGCTTGAAAAGGTATATGACACCAAAGGGAAGAAGGTGTCTGGTATGTCTGACACCAACAGGCTCCTGTACTATGTCTACTCCCGCTTGATGACACATAAAGGGGGTAACTTCAACGAGTTCACTCTCATGGACAACCCTTGGTTCCCAAGACTCCTCTCCCAGCAACCATCAACCCTGGGCAATTGATCAGTCAAGAGTTGCTCAGGTGGATTGAAAATCACAAGTCTGGAAGTCTTCCCTACCCCACTGTCATCGCCTTCCTCCTGGAGAAATATTTGATCAAGTCCACATCTACTGAGGAGGAAGAAAATGTTAAGTGCGTACCTGTCAGCGCAATTAACATTGGCAAGATGGGGATAAAGTATATCAAGAAGTCCAAAGCCACTCGCTCGGGCTCTCAGGCAGGCAGTGCCTCTCATACCTCAGTTCCCTCTGTATCTGGTGCAGGGGATCAAGAGGTTGACTCTCATCCTGGCCCTAGCCGTGGTCCTAAGGTGACAGCCACAGAACGGGCCTTTGCTGAGGAAGTCAAGGAGGAGATTCTCTTTAGACTGACTGATTCTCTGGTGGCTCCCCTCCGTAATGAGTATGACACTGGCTTCCAGCAGCAGGGGGAGAGAATCCAGAGGCTCGAGGATCGAGTAGGTCGAGTCGAGAATCAACTAGCGAGGGTCGACGCTAAGTTAGACCGCATCCTCAATCATCTTCAAATCCCTCAACCACAAGGTACCTTACCACCTCCTCCTCCTCCTAACCCACCTCCACCTCCTCCACCTAACCAACCATCACTCCCTCCTTCTAATACACAACAACCCCCTCCTCAGAATGACTCACATCAACCTTCACCACAAAATGAGTCTGACACTCACCACTCCTCTCACAAACCCCCCAAAACACACCTTCACCTAACCACTCTCCTAGCCACTCTAATTCATCTAACCCACAAAACCCCCAAAACTCCTCCAACCCACAATCGACCAACCCAACCAATCCCAACCAACTGGCCGAGCACCTTGGCTTCAACACTGCCATTCACCCCCTCAGTCAACTATATCTATGAGATTATCCCCGCCTTCAGAGATTATTAGAGGACCACTTACCATTAACCCCTCACTCATCTACCTACCCCTTCGAAGGCCTATTCACAGATCCCTCCTGGTTCCCCAACCCTCCTAATTCCCCAGAAACCACCTCACCCACATCCTCCCAGAAACCTCACCACCTCGAAGATTTGGCCCTGAACCTCCACCCTCCTCTTGACCCAATCAATCCTCCCTGGCCCTCGCCCTCATTGATGATGACAAAAGGGGGAGAGATGCTGCTATCGCCCTCCGCCATACCATGGATACAAGGGATGTCCTGACTCAGCCATCCCTCTGGCTAGATGAAGACATCACTGCTGCCCTTCGCCGAGTTATGGATCTTCAAAGATTGGGTGGTGCTGAGAGTCAGATCCGAGGGGAAGCCATCCGATTTATGCAACAGCAGCAATCAGATGAGCAAAGGTCGAAGTGGGAAATGGTTCTGTATGAGCAACCTAAAGAGATCCCACAGCCAGAGTCTTCATCCTCTGAGCCTCATCCCTCTGAGCCTAGCCGAAACATAATTGAGGAGATAATGATGAAGTATGGGCTGGAGAAGATTAACCATCCTCCAATGGTGATAGCCAAGCCAATCCCTTCTCCATTTGGAACAACCCTGCTCCTCCTCCTGCTGAACCAACCTCTGCTCCTCCTCCTGCTGAACCAACCTCTGCTCCTCCTCCTTCAGTAGTCAAGTACAGCGAATCAAGGAAGAAAGCAGTTGCTAGAAAGCATGCTAACAAGAGTACTACTACTACGCCTGTTGTGAGTGAGCAAAAGGTTCCATCTGTTCAAGCTGAAATTATACCTGAGACTCAGACTTCCTCTCAAGAATCGCATGTCCCTCCACTTCTAAAAGAAGTTAAGCTGGAAATAGAGGATATAACTCCTGAAGAGTTCGAGAAGTATGGGTTCACGGACAAGATCTCCTTTGGTCAGATGGCCTGCCTAGACGCTGAAAGAGGAGCAGCCAAGCCTACCCAAGCGATAGGCAAGGGCAAAGGAAAAGGCAAAGGGAAAGGGAAAAGGAAAGCCCAGGAAGTTGAGGAGGACCCCAACTTCCCAGTGTGGAATGTGAAGATCAGGGCTGTCCATTATCCCAATGGCGAGGTCACTCCCTTCTCAGATGCAACTGGGTTCCCTGGGTTTGAGGAAGTTGAAAATCTCAAGAGAGCCTTTGAGGAATCTGTTGAGTCTGAGAGACTCAGGAGGGAGAGGGAAGAGGAAGAGCTTCATAATTGCCCAGATTGACCAGAACGTGAAGGATGCCCACATAGCCCAGCTTCAAAGGAGAATGAGGAAAGACAGAAAGAGAGGGAGAGGAAAAAGAGACATCACCTTTAGAACCCACTCCACTCTATGCATATTTACCTTAGAAATTTTTCTTTTCTCATATTTTTTCATGCATAGTTCATTTTGAAAAGTTCTTAATTACTTGTGAATTTTATTGTAATTCTAACTTGTAATCTTTTGTTCATCAATGATAATTATCTTAGTTGTTTTGTGCTTTATCTAAATGTTACTCTTAATTCTTTCATATGAACTTAATTGGTAAACTTAGTTTGTCATCATCAAAAAGGGGGAGAATGTTAGAATCTTAAGTTTTGATGAAGACTAAAATATGAAAGAACAAGGCAAACACTTAGAGAATATTAGGTTAATATAGAACCCCAAGTAAGAGTACAACCGGATGTGGATTTACTTCCGGATAGACTAGGACTAGCGCTCGCGGATGAATGTCTCATCCCCAGCGACAGCAAGCACTTCACTTAGTCATAACTCAGTCTATGAGCATTAGATGTACAAAACCCTTGAGACTGAGTTAAGATGCAACCGGATGTGGATTTGCTTCCGATTGTCTTAAGGCTAGCGCTGGCTGTTGGTATGGATAACACTGAGCGCCAGTGAACATAACCCAACGTCCAGTGGATTAGCTTCCGATTGCTTAGTGACTAGCGCTGGCTGTTGGTATGGATAAGACTGAGCGTAAGTGAGTAAAATGTGAACATATCCCAACGTCCAGTGGAAGTGCTTCCGGATGTGGAATTGCTTCCGGATGTAAAAGAGCACCCTTAGACTAGATGAACTCCCTCTGCATTGACTATGTGTTTATATTGCTAGACTAACGTTCAAATGCAGCACACTAAGTAATGTTGCTTCCGGATGTGAATCCGCTTCCGCAAGCAATCAGAATGTCAGAATGTTCAGAGCAGTGCAGTGTCAGAATGCTTTTGGCAGAGCAGAGTTGTCAGAACTACTTTTCAGAGATAAAGCAAAGTCAACCCTGCTAAGCAATAATGAAGCATTAAATGGGCAAACGGTAACTTGGGAAAAACGGCCATATTCAAACGGCTAACCCACCTACCAAGAGTGAGAATACTTGAAGACTATATAAACAACTCAACTTCATTTATGAAGACAACAAATATCTTTGACATCTTGAAGAAAGCTAGAGTGAGAAACTAAGAAATCCTTCAAGCATTCAAAGCTGCCCAGAAAAGAGAAAGAGCATTTAACGCATTGAGAGTTCCTTTCATCTACTTATCTTGTACTCTTTGTTGTTAAGTCTCTTCTGGTATTAAGAGCATTAATTGTACTTAAGTGTGTAACATTATCCGTTCTTTAAGAGAACTAAGTTTAGAAAATCCTTTATTTGTAAAGGTTGAACCCTTGCTGGTTGTAAGGGGGAGCTAGTTAGCAAGGTTGCAAGTGAGCCTTGAGTAAAACTTGTGGTTGTAAGGTTGCAAGTGATCCCGTCCAAAACTTGCGGTTGTAAAGGTTCCAGGTGAACCCGTTTGTAAAACCTGGGGATAGTGGAACTCAACCTGGGTGGTTGAGAACTGGACGAAGGTCAGGAAGACCGAACCAGTATAAACCTTTGTGTTGTTATTTGATTTTTATTTGGTAGCACAATTCACCCCCCCCTCTTGTGCATCCATTACTTTCAAACTTTTGGTGTTTGTTCACCAAAAGTACCACACTCTAGAGAATAATGTCACTAAAACGCAAAAACAAGATTGAAATTGTCAAAATCCAAACTTGGGCTCCTTTTCGTTCTAAAACGTGCAATTGGGCTTAAAACGAGTTATGGTGATGCATTTGGAAAACTTTTGCTGTTTGTTGACCAAAAGTACCACACTCTAGAGAATAATGTCACTAAAACACAAAAACTAGATTGAAATGGTCAAAATCAAAACTTGTGCTCCTTTTAGTGCTAAAACGTGCAATTAGGCTTAAAACGAGTTATGTTCATGGATTTGGCAAACTTTTGGTGTTTGTTGACCCAATGTACCACACTCTAGAGAATAATGTCACCAAAACGCAAAAACTAGATTGAAATGGTCAAAATCCAAACTTGTGCTACTTTTAGTGCTAAAACGTGCAATTAGGCTTAAAATGAGTTATGTTCATGCATTTGGCAAACTTTTGGTGTTTGTTGACCAAATGTACCACGCTCTAGAGAATAATGTCACTAAAACGCAAAAACTAGATTGAAATGGTCAAAATCCAAACTTGGGCTCCTTTTCGTTCTAAAACGTGCAATTGGGCTTAAAACGAGTTATGGTGATGCATTTGGAAAACTTTTGCTGTTTGTTGACCAAAAGTACCACACTCTAGAGAATAATGTCACTAAAACACAAAAACTAGATTGAAATGGTCAAAATCCAAACTTGTGCTCCTTTTAGTGCTAAAACGTGCAATTAGGCTTAAAACGAGTTATGTTCATGGCATTTGGCAAACTTTTGGTGTTTGTTGACCCAATGTACCACACTCTAGAGAATAATGTCACCAAAAGGCAAAAACTAGATTGAAATGGTCAAAATCCAAAGTTGTGCTCCTTGTAGTGCTAAAACGTGCAATTGGGCTTAAAACGAGTTATGGTGATGCATTTGGCAAACTTTTGGTGTTTGTTCACCAAAAGTACCACACTCTGGAGAATAATGTCACTAAAACGCAAAAACTAGATTGAAATGGTCAAAATCCAAACTTGGACTCCTTTTTGTGCTAAAACGTGCAAGTGGGCTTAAAACGAGTTATGGTGATGCACTTGGCAAACTTTTGGTGTTTGTTCACCAAAAGTACCACACTCTAGAGAATAATATCACTAAAATGCAAAAACAAGATTGAAATTGTCAAAATCCAAACTTGGGCTCCTTTTCCTTCTAAAACGTGCAATTGGGCTCAAAACGAGTTATGGTGATGCTTTTGGAAAACTTTTGGTGTTTGTTGACCAAATGTACCAAACTCTAGAGAATAATGTCACTAAAACACAAAAACTAGATTGAAATGGTCAAAATCCAAACTTGTGCTCCTTTTAGTGCTAAAAACGTGCAATTAGGCTTAAAACGAGTTATGTTCTTGCATTTGGCAAACTTTTGGTGTTTGTTGACCGAATGTACCACACTCTAGAGAATAATGTCACTAAAACGCAAAAACTAGATTGAAATGTTCAAAATCCAAACTTGGGCTCCTTTTCGTTCTAAAACGTGCAATTGGGCTTAAAACGAGTTATGGTGATGCTTTTGGAAAACTTTTGGTGTTTGTTGACCAAATGTACCAAACTCTAGAGAATAATGTCACTAAAACACAAAAACTAGATTGAAATGGTCAAAATCCAAACTTGTGCTCCTTTTAGTGCTAAAACAGTGCAATTAGGCTTAAAACGAGTTATGTTCTTGCATTTGGCAAACTTTTGGTGTTTGTTGACCGAATGTACCACACTCTAGAGAATAATGTCACTAAAACGCAAAAACTAGATTGAAATGGTCAAAATCCAAACTTGTGCTCCTTTTAGTGCTAAAACGTGCAATTGGGCTTAAAACGAGTTATGTTCATGCATTTGGCAAACTTTTAGTGTTTGTTGACCAAATGTACCACACTCTAGAGAATAATGTCACTAAAACGCAAAAACTAGATTGAAATGGTCAAAATCCAAACTTGGGCTCCTTTTCGTTCTAAAACGTGCAATTGGGCTTAAAACGAGTTATGGTGATGCATTTGGAAAACTTTTGCTGTTTGTTGACCAAAAGTACCACACTCTAGAGAATAATGTCACTAAAACACAAAAACTAGATTGAAATGGTCAAAATCAAAACTTGTGCTCCTTTTAGTGCTAAAACGTGCAATTAGGCTTAAAACGAGTTATGTTCATGGATTTGGCAAACTTTTGGTGTTTGTTGACCCAATGTACCACACTCTAGAGAATAATGTCACCAAAACGCAAAAACTAGATTGAAATGGTCAAAATCCAAACTTGTGCTCCTTTTCGTGCTAAAACGTGCAATTGGGCTTAAAACGAGTTATGGTGATGCTTTTGGAAATCTTTTGGTGTTTGTTGACCAAATGTACCAAACTCTAGAGAATAATGTCACTAAAACACAAAAACTAGATTGAAATGGTCAAAATCCAAACTTGTGCTCCTTTTAGTGCTAAAACGTGCAATTAGCCTTAAAACGAGTTATGTTCATGGATTTGGCAAACTTTTGGTGTTTGTTGACCCAATGTACCACACTCTAGAGAATAATGTCACCAAAACGCAAAAACTAGATTGAAATGGTCAAAATCCAAACTTGTGCTCCTTTTAGTGCTAAAACGTGCAATTAGGGTTAAAACGAGTTATGTTCATGCATTTGGCAAACTTTTGGTGTTTGTTGACCAAATGTACCACACTCTAGAGAATAATGTCACCAAAAGGCAAAACCTAGATTGAAATGGTCAAAATCCAAACTTGTGCTCCTTTTCGTGCTAAAACGTGCAATTGGGCTTAAAACGAGTTATGGTGATGCTTTTGGAAATCTTTTGGTGTTTGTTGACTAAATGTACCAAACTCTAGAGAATAATGTCACTAAAACACAAAAACTAGATTGAAATGGTCAAAATCCAAACTTGTGCTCCTTTTAGTGCTAAAACGTGCAATTAGCCTTAAAACGAGTTATGTTCTTGCATTTGGCAAACTTTTGGTGTTTGTTGACCGAATGTACCACACTCTAGAGAATAATGTCACCAAAAGGCAAAAACTAGATTGAAATGGTCAAAATCCAAACTTGTGCTCCTTTTAGTGCTAAAACGTGCAAGTGGGCTTAAAACGAGATATGGTGATGCACTTGGCAAACTTTTGGTGTTTGTTCACCAAAAGTACCAAACTCTAGAGAATAATATCACTAAAATGCAAAAACAAGATTGAAATTGTCAAAATCCAAACTTGGGCTCCTTTTCCTTCTAAAACGTGCAATTGGGCTCAAAACGAGTTATGGTGATGCTTTTGGAAAACTTTTGGTGTTTGTTGACCAAATGTACCAAACTCTAGAGAATAATGTCACTAAAACACAAAAACTAGATTGAAATGGTCAAAATCCAAACTTGTGCTCCTTTTAGTGCTAAAACGTGCAATTAGGCTTAAAACGAGTTATGTTCTTGCATTTGACAAACTTTTGGTGTTTGTTGACCGAATGTACCACACTCTAGAGAATAATGTCACTAAAACGCAAAAACTAGATTGAAATGGTCAAAATCCAAACTTGTGCTCCTTTTAGTGCTAAAACGTGCAATTGGGCTTAAAACGAGTTATGTTCATGCATTTGGCAAACTTTTAGTGTTTGTTGACCAAATGTACCACACTCTAGAGAATAATGTCACTAAAACGCAAAAACTAGATTGAAATGGTCAAAATCCAAACTTGGGCTCCTTTTCGTTCTAAAACGTGCAATTGGGCTTAAAACGAGTTATGGTGATGCATTTGGAAAACTTTTGCTGTTTGTTGACCAAAAGTACCACACTCTAGAGAATAATGTCACTAAAACACAAAAACTAGATTGAAATGGTCAAAATCAAAACTTGTGCTCCTTTTAGTGCTAAAACGTGCAATTAGGCTTAAAACGAGTTATGTTCATGGATTTGGCAAACTTTTGGTGTTTGTTGACCCAATGTACCACACTCTAGAGAATAATGTCACCAAAACGCAAAAACTAGATTGAAATGGTCAAAATCCAAACTTGTGCTCCTTTTAGTGCTAAAACGTGGCAATTAGGCTTAAAACGAGTTATGTTCATGCATTTGGCAAACTTTTGGTGTTTGTTGACCAAATGTACCACACTCTAGAGAATAATGTCACCAAAAGGCAAAAACTAGATTGAAATGGTCAAAATCCAAACTTGTGCTCCTTTTCGTGCTAAAACGTGCAATTGGGCTTAAAACGAGTTATGGTGATGCTTTTGGAAATCTTTTGGTGTTTGTTGACCAAATGTACCAAACTCTAGAGAATAATGTCACTAAAACACAAAAACTAGATTGAAATGGTCAAAATCCAAACTTGTGCTCCTTTTAGTGCTAAAACGTGCAATTAGCCTTAAAACGAGTTATGTTCTTGCATTTGGCAAACTTTTGGTGTTTGTTGACCGAATGTACCACACTCTAGAGAATAATGTCACCAAAAGGCAAAAACTAGATTGAAATGGTCAAAATCCAAACTTGTGCTCCTTTTCGTGCTAAAACGTGCAATTGGGCTTAAAACGAGTTATGGTGATGCTTTTGGAAAATCTTTTGGTGTTTGTTGACCAAATGTACCAAACTCTAGAGAATAATGTCACTAAAACACAAAAACTAGATTGAAATGGTCAAAATCCAAACTTGTGCTCCTTTTAGTGCTAAAACGTGCAATTAGCCTTAAAACGAGTTATGTTCTTGCATTTGGCAAACTTTTGGTGTTTGTTGACCGAATGTACCACACTCTAGAGAATAATGTCACCAAAAGGCAAAAACTAGATTGAAATGGTCAAAATCCAAAGTTGTGCTCCTTGTAGTGCTAAAACGTGCAATTGGGCTTAAAACGAGTTATGGTGATGCATTTGGCAAACTTTTGGTGTTTGTTCACCAAAAGTACCACACTCTGGAGAATAATGTCACTAAAACGCAAAAACTAGATTGAAATGGTCAAAATCCAAACTTGGACTCCTTTTTGTGCTAAAACGTGCAATTGGGCTTAAAACGAGTTATGGTGATGCACTTGGCAAACTTTTGGTGTTTGCTCACCAAAAGTACCACACTCTAGAGAATAATATCACTAAAACACAAAAACTAGATTGAAATGGTCAAAATCCAAACTTGTGCTCCTTTTAGTGCTAAAACGTGCAATTAGGCTTAAAACGAGTTATGGTGATGCTTTTGGAAATCTTTTGGTGTTTGTTGACCAAATGTACCAAACTCTAGAGAATAATGTCACTAAAACACAAAAACTAGATTGAAATGGTCAAAATCCAAACTTGTGCTCCTTTTCGTGCTAAAACGTGCAATTGGGCTTAAAACGAGTTATGGTGATGCATTTGGAAATCTTTTGGTGTTTGTTGACCAAATGTACCAAACTCTAGAGAATAATGTCACTAAAACACAAAAACTAGATTGAAATGGTCAAAATCCAAACTTGTGCTCCTTTTAGTGCTAAAACGTGCAATTAGGCTTAAAACGAGTTATGTTCTTGCATTTGACAAACTTTTGGTGTTTGTTGACCGAATGTACCACACTCTAGAGAATAATGTCACTAAAACGCAAAAACTAGATTGAAATGGTCAAAATCCAAACTTGTGCTCCTTTTAGTGCTAAAACGTGCAATTGGGCTTAAAACGAGTTATGTTCATGCATTTGGCAAACTTTTGGTGTTTGTTGACCAAATGTACCACACTCTAGAGAATAATGTCACTAAAACGCAAAAACTAGATTGAAATGGTCAAAATCCAAACTTGGGCTCCTTTTCGTTCTAAAACGTGCAATTGGGCTTAAAACGAGTTATGGTGATGCATTTGGAAAACTTTTGCTGTTTGTTGACCAAAAGTACCACACTCTAGAGAATAATGTCACTAAAACACAAAAACTAGATTGAAATGGTCAAAATCAAAACTTGTGCTCCTTTTAGTGCTAAAACGTGCAATTAGGCTTAAAACGAGTTATGTTCATGCATTTGGCAAACTTTTGGTGTTTGTTGACCCAATGTACCACACTCTAGAGAATAATGTCACCTAAAACGCAAAAACTAGATTGAAATGGTCAAAATCCAAACTTGTGCTCCTTTTAGTGCTAAAACGTGCAATTAGGCTTAAAACGAGTTATGTTCATGCATTTGGCAAACTTTTGGTGTTTGTTGACCAAATGTACCACACTCTAGAGAATAATGTCACCTAAAAGGCAAAAACTAGATTGAAATGGTCAAAATCCAAACTTGTGCTCCTTTTCGTGCTAAAACGTGCAATTGGGCTTAAAACGAGTTATGGTGATGCTTTTGGAAATCTTTTGGTGTTTGTTGACCAAATGTACCAAACTCTAGAGAATAATGTCACTAAAACACAAAAACTAGATTGAAATGGTCAAAATCCAAACTTGTGCTCCTTTTAGTGCTAAAACGTGCAATTAGGCCTTAAAACGAGTTATGTTCATGCATTTGGCAAACTTTTGGTGTTTGTTGACCCAATGTACCACACTCTAGAGAATAATGTCACCTAAAACGCAAAAACTAGATTGAAATGGTCAAAATCCAAACTTGTGCTCCTTTTAGTGCTAAAACGTGCAATTAGGGCTTAAAACGAGTTATGTTCATGCATTTGGCAAACTTTTGGTGTTTGTTGACCAAATGTACCACACTCTAGAGAATAATGTCACCAAAAGGCAAAAACTAGATTGAAATGGTCAAAATCCAAACTTGTGCTCCTTTTCGTGCTAAAACGTGCAATTGGGCTTAAAACGAGTTATGGTGATGCTTTTGGAAATCTTTTGGTGTTTGTTGACCAAATGTACCAAACTCTAGAGAATAATGTCACTAAAACACAAAAACTAGATTGAAATGGTCAAAATCCAAACTTGTGCTCCTTTTAGTGCTAAAACGTGCAATTAGCCTTAAAACGAGTTATGTTCTTGCATTTGGCAAACTTTTGGTGTTTGTTGACCGAATGTACCACACTCTAGAGAATAATGTCACCAAAAGGCAAAAACTAGATTGAAATGGTCAAATCCAAAACTTGTGCTCC